>JBBCBC010000006.1:9774529-10144621 GCA_037126765.1 Stenogyne calaminthoides
AGGACATTCACCAGTCATTAAGACGATTCATGTCCAGGACATTCATCTCCACAGGTGCTTTTTTGATAACTTAATAATAGGCTCATAAACCCACATCAATCGCATTTCGCTATTTTATGCTTATAAATAATCTACAGATGTGTAGCGGAATTGATGAGAATGCAGTTGAGCCTGCTCGGAGCTCGCTTTTGCACCAGTCGATGAGATGTTTCCAGACGATGCACAGTTGCTACCTTCCGGTTTTGAATAATACCACTGATTCAAAACCAGTTGAGTTGCTAAATTACCTCCTCTGGTTTGTATTTTTTCTTTTCTTCTTATCAGCTAACTTATTATCGAATCATCTTGCAGGGTGACTCTAGCAGATAAGAAGCTAGACTTAACTTCGAGCCTTGAAGTGGGGCCCGCTACAGGCAGTATTAGTAAAAATGGAGGGCGGCACGGTCTATACTGACTATCGTGATTCCAATTTCGTTTGAGAGCAGTTTACAGGAAAATGTCGCTTCCATGGCCCGCCAATATGTTCGTAGTGTGATTTCATCCCGCAGAGGGTTGCCATGGCTATATCTCCATCGGGATTGAGCCCACGGGTCGGAGGGTCCAAGCTTTCTCCAGCCTCACCTGAGAGGCTCTGACACTCGCAGACATTGGATCTGCCAAAGCTATAGGTACTAATTTTTCCCATTTTTTAACTGTAAGAAAGCAAGGCGAAACATTCCAATATTCTGGTTTATTATTAGTTTTGAGGTTGAACAATTAGTACTTTTTTTCAATATACAACTAGTACTTTAATCATATGAACTGATACTTTAAATCACAGGAACTAATCTTTTTCGACGCCTTCTATGAATCACGGAAAAATATAAGGAGTCAGCTTGTTTGAATTCTTTTAATCAAAAATTGTGCTACTCATCTTTTTAAAAAGAGGTGTTTTCTATCGCCTGCAGCTTTCATACGGGGCTGAATTGTTTACTCCCGAGTCCGGTAGTAGTGAAGCAGTATTGAAAGCACTTTGGCATCACCAAGACGCCCATTTTATGCTGCTCGCTTGAAGGCTGAACCTGTTTTCACGCTCGGGAAACCAAGCGGGCTAGACATGCTCTAAACTACCTTTGTTTCTCTTCAAGACATCTCTTTAGATACGATATTCGATTTATTCTGACTTAAAAGCATTGTTTTCAGAGTTCTCCAAGATTATAAACAAGTATATTATAATCCAGATAAATCATCACATTTTTTAATCATAAATGTTCCTACATTTTATGCATGTTATAAATTTATAATCAATTAATGTTTGGTGCAGGATTTGCTCACTTGCCTGCTGGTATCTGCATGTCTACAATGGGACGACACATGTCTACTGAACAAGCCATCGTGTGGAAAGTGTTTGCAGCGGAAGAAAGCAGCAGCGCCCACTGCCTCGCCTTTCTCGTTTGTGAATTGGTCGTTCGTCTGATGGATGGATGGATGGATGGAGGTCCCTTTTTGATGAAGGATTGGATTGAGGACAAGGTCGACCATGGAAGTTTCAATAAAGTTTTGTAATGATCTTTTGTATTATTTTTTGCACATGCATGCTTTTTTTTTGGTTGTTTTATCCAAATTTCATTGATGCTTTCAGGATTTTTCTGTCCTTCCGATTTTGTCGTCTTTCAATGCTTTTTCATGGCCATTGTTGTCACTTCATGTGGGTTCAATGCAGAAAGGACCTGAGCGGGTTTAATTAAAATAAAAAAATACTACGTTCTTCAATTTTACGTTTGATACTTTTAACACATGTTTTTAAGAAAAAAATAGATAAAAATAAGGTATTAAAGATTATTGTGGGAAATTTATTTATTAATAAAGTGGTTGATTGTTAATGAAAAGACAATAATATTGAAGAATTAAATAACGATTGGGATATAAAGATAAAATGATTTTTTTATAAATGGAGTGTGTGTAGATTGATGACTGGACAAAATAAAAGCAGTTACAGTAAAGATTGGTGGACGAGGGAGTACTTGATTTATGTTAGTATAAATCAATGCTAATATTGATATATAATTTTTTGTTGCATTGATATTCAAACTATATCATACTTGTCTTTTCAAGAATTATTCTGAAGAGAATAATAAATAATTTTTAGATTCATGGTAGAGCCAAAAAATCTAAAATGTTGGAAGTCAAATTATTCATGGTATGTTTGTTTTGAAATTTTGACGGGGAACTCATGACTTTAAATTCTATAGATTAAAAAAATTCTGATGCACAGTATAATGTGTATTTGGTTTGAGATTGAGGAGATTTTCCTTTTTTTTTTTTATTAAATTAATATTAAAAAGTGATTGAAAATATATTATTAAGCCCAACTTTTTCAAAACAGAACTCTCGAGAGAGAATCTATTTCTCTACTTCTAATTGACGTTTTCTTTTTAATTTTTAGATATATGATATGAAATTTCTATTATACCCTAAAAATTCTAAAACCATCCGTCTGTGTTTTGCGTCTAATTCCTTGTAATAATTCTATTAACATGTTATCTTCTTACCAAAAATATAGCACTGTACCTACAGTATCTTCCTATGCACAACATATCAAGCTGTAACAATTTTCACAGTCCTCTATATCAACAACTGCATTACACTAACCACAATATATTATACATGCGGTTGGAAGGAGAAATTAAAAAAATCCAAATATTCCTTGGAAAATTGGATCTTCATTTATTTCTAGTAAACACAAATTAACTTCTTTATTGCGATGCCAATGACCAGAAATTCAAGAAAAAGAAGGCAACGCAGCCAACCAGCTGAGGAAGGCCATAGCTGTAGCTGCCTCAATTCCGTGTAACGGATTTTACCACAAGCCACAAAAATCATTGCCAATGAGAACAGTGATTCCTGCTGAGGCACAAGCTGCAGCAAATGTAAGGGTGGAAGTTACCTGCAAGTTGCAAATGGATTAGCTTAATATATAGTGATGAGATTATGGGAGAATTACTAATAATCAAAAGTTGATAGTGAAATAAAAGTGTTTTTTTAAAGCAAATAAATAAAAAGTGTTTTATGTAAAGAAAACACACAAGTTGTAGATGGTGTGTTCAAACTCATTAGAGCACCAGAATCACTTTTTTTTTTGGGAACAAGTTGGGTCTTACCAACTTCATAAAAAAGTGATTCTGCATTGTTGTTTAGAGTTTCAAAACAGGCCTGTAGTGTTTGATAATACCAAGAAGCACGTAAAAGCAGCTCTTCATTTACTTCAGCCTTCACAAACACTCCTATTAGCTTATTTGGAGCCAAAAGCTCTAAAGTGCTTACATTTAAGCAATCTCCCTCACATGATTGTTATGATCTCTGCAAGGAGTTCAAATTGGGAGGCTAGTAGAACATATCATTCTACAAAAAATGTCACTGTGTTTGTAGTTCATTATTCATGGAATACTTATGGTTTCTGGAAACTATATTTCATTATACACCAAGGAATGGAAAATGAAAAACCTTGATGACTTAATGTTTACTGCCCATAATATTATTATGACTAATGACTAAATATATTTCAATAAAGCCCAATAAATGAAAAAAAAAAAAGATAGAGAAGAACCCTATGTAACATCTTGTTGTCTCTATTGGAAGGATGGCCGAAACCATTGTATAACTAGTCTGCTCTTTTTCTCAAGGTTCACAAATAGACCCTAAAAGTAACTCAATAAATCATATCCAATTCTGACTAAGAACATGCAAGTCATTTGTAAATTGTAATAATATTTAATTTTATTTGCAAAAGTTTCAATTTAGACACAGGTGCTATTATATAAATTCACAGATTTATTTACCTGGTCCCATTTTCATAATTTTGAAAACTACAGTCCATCTAAATTGTAGTGGATCTGGACCATAATCAGGAACCTATTTCAGTGGTCCAAGAAAAGATATATGAATATATGATACTAGGAACCTATCTGTCTGCCTATAAACATGATAAAATACCTCACAATAACAACTTTATCACCAATTTGGAACTACCTAAAAACTGCAATGTGGTCCTTGACAAAAAGAAGAATAATTCGACAAAAGAGAACCAAGTCAATAAGAAAAAGAAGGCAGTATAGAATTCAAACTTATCTGCTATGTAAATGGATTGTAAAATGCGATTAGGTAATACCATAATCAGTGGCACATTTAAGATCCCCAGATTGCTTATATTTCCAATATTTATGGCAAAGAAGTGAATAGCAACCGAAAGTGAAGTAAGAAATGTTGTGCCCATAATTATATTAACCAATGAATGGTGTGCAACACTTAGGTCTTGGGCACCAGTTATAATCGTGAAACTGGGTCACAACTAACCAGCTAATACTTTTTAGGAAAACAACTATTACCATTTAAATATGTGACTTGAGTTGAATCACAAGAACCCACAAGATGTAAGAAGTAATTGCCACGGCGTTTCTTACATAATATCCAGAGATATAAAAGTTTCAGTTAAGATGGCTAAATGTTAAAAGTGCTAACATCCAATTGGTTTAGAAGCAGATTTTTAAGGTTCATCCAGTGAGAAATGAGGAGTCGCGGATTAAGCATAATAATAGCAACTGCAACCGTCAGCCACCATACAAACTGCTATACTAAAGGAGAAGTGATTTTCACTATAATGTGGTGATTAATCTTACCCCATCACCAACTGCAAATAAACTAACGATCGAGAATTCTGCAAGCGTTTATCCTACAAGAAGTGCATACGCATCAACAATTGCTAATGCAAGGCTCCACATGCTCTGGTAAACCAGAAGCAGCAACAAGATAGCTGGAAAAAGGGGTAGATATATAAGACCAACCGGAACAATGCATTTTATCTTAGTATAGATGGAATAAGGTCTTCAATCAAGGAAACCTTTTCGTTTTCTCTACAACATTAGGGATAGTAGTATGACCTCACTTTTCTATTGAATCTATCTATACGTAGTTTATCTATCCAGATCAATGGCTGTACGAGGTCAAAAGGAGTCAAGTTTTCAGTACAAACAATAATGAAATATGAGAATGTCAGCACATGAAGATATATTCATAGTTTAGTCTCTAACCAGTTCACATCATTCTAATATATGGAAATAAATTACAATATACATCCTGAATTCAGATAGCAGAAAATTGTTATATTTCCGTATAGCTGTGTCCACCATAGAAGTTTTTTCAGGCTTATCGAGCTCTAAATATTCGTGAAAAATCACTGTTTGGCGAGTATGGGTCGTTGAACTGGACTTTATACTGAAGAACCAAACAGTTCAAAGTTGGAAGGTTGCCTATTGTTCATCTGCACTCCATCTCTCAACTAGTTCATATAATCACAAGACATTCTGAACTCGTCCCATCAAATAGAGTTTGAATACCAAAGAGTAAACAAGGAAAGAAGCCTAACATCCAATCAGATCAAACATCCTTACTACGAATCAACTTTTCCACAGCACAAAAGGCCCAAAACACTTTAAACGAAAATGAAATGCCCGTTCTTAATTGCATCAAACCAGTAGCAATATACACAACTAATGAACGAGTTTGATCTAAATTCCCCAAGATTCTTCTAAGATAATCTGTGTAGTACTCGAATTAAATTAATTCATTTTCTCCAATTTTTATTTCAACTTTAAAATCAGTGAACTTGAGCATTCGTATCACAAAATCACAACTAATCCCTCAGATCCCATTCAAGAGCATATTATCAAGGAAAGCGCCTTCCACGCAAAATTGCAGTAAAATTAACTCCACCCAAACTCAGAGAGAGAGAGAGAGAGATTTACCAGAAGGCTGTGACGGAAGGGAAGTCAGTGGTAGTTGCCATAACGCAAAGCGCAGCAACTGCAAATAAGAGCTGACACACGCGCAACACCAAGCCGCCAACTGTCCCCGGCATGCCCTGGAGATCCTTCATTCTCAAGCGCGGCTCCCACGCACCCTCAGTCTGCAGCGGCGCCTCCACTGGATGCACCGCCCCCTGACTTACATTCATATCCACCGACGCGATGAAGTGTTGGCACGACGGTCAATTGACGCCAACAACAACGAATACATACAATAATTTAGTGGTGCATATGTGGATAATAAAATGGAGATTACGGAGTACGCCGTCGTTTCGATATGCGGCGGCGGCGTTAGGTCGTCGTCGTTTTGTGATTTCAGCAGAGAAATTCCGTGGAAACATTTTCAAAGTGTGGTGGGCCACTCAATTTGAAAGGGTCCAACTTGGATTGGACGACGCGTAAACTGTTTGTTTGTTCACATAACCAAAAACCACGTCATACTTTTCATTTCTTATCTTTTATTTATTTTTCGGAAAAAGGCTATGCCTAATGTATGCATGAACCGTCTACTCATAATACATATTACAAATACTATTAAAAATACATAACTTATTATACTAAAAATGTAACTTATTTATATTAAATCGTATAATTATTAATATGAAAAAATAATTACATAATTCAACGTAAACAAGTTACTTATTTTGATTATTATTTTAATCTCACGAATTGGTTCCCCGAATTAGTGCTAGCCCAATTTATCGGTCGGAAAAAAAGTTATATTCCTTTCGTACCACTATAAGTTTCTTATTTTCCTTTTCTATACATCCTACTATAAATTTCTCTTTTTACAAATGGAAAAAGTAACTCATAATTTTTACCCTCACTTTTCATACAATATTACAAAAAATGTCACTCACTACTCCACATACATTTTTTCTCTCTTCCAACATTTAAAACTACCCATTATATTTATTATTTTAATTAAAACACCCGAAAGAAACGAAAAACTTATACCGAGATGAATTTTTGAATTATTCAATTTTTGGGTCGAATATTAAATCATAAAAAAGAAAATTAGACTGACATATAACATATTGTTTCACAGTCTCAATCATCTGTTATTTTTTTATTTTTTTGAAATGAGAGTAGAACATTATCCAAATGCCAAAGTTTTTTCTGTGCAACATAACATAAAATATTCATTAAAATATATTCATTAATATATGTTCTATGTTCAGGTGTAAAATAAATACAATTAACACCAAACATTCATTAATATATGCCTAATAGTCAGGTATACAGTCAGAATTTTGGTGGAGAGGTCAATATATACAGTTAACATTAATATATGATAGATAATATAATTTAATAGTATTTCATATGTGCATCAAGATATATCAATATTCATTGTTAAAAATTTCAAAATGCATAAATATGTTTGTGATATGTATTAAAATTTTAAACATCTTTTTTGTGTATCATGAAAATTATCTAGTATTGATTTTTTTTTTTTTTTACAATTTGCTTTTCACTATACATTAATCTTCCATTTTATTTTGAAGTAGATCGGAAGCTTATAGCGTTGATCCCGATAAACCCCAATTTAGTGCTTCTTCTCCGCAAATAATACCTACATCCTCAACCCTTTTTAAAAAGCAGGATTCCGTGTAATAAACTTTGAGTATGTCTAGTGTGAAAATTTTCTTTTATGAAAATTTGAAAAATTGTCCTAAATCAATCATCTACACCCTAAACACTAAATAATAAATCCTAAATTATGACCTATTCGGACCGGGTGAACCATGAATCACTTGGGCCGAGTGAACCATGAATCATTCAATTTTGTCTTACCTTCACCAATTACAGAATTTGGTTGTAAATTAAAGTTTTTTCATGTATGAAAGATTTTATCATAAACTTTTTATATTTAACAACCTCGTTTAAAAAATAATCGCAAAAATCCAAAACATTTTCAATAGCAAAAATCCAAATGTAAGGTAGATCCGACGATCCACGTTGAATCGAGAATTTGTGATGGCGGAAACCATGGTGTAACTTGTAATTATGCTCAACTGCCACGAACTCTAAAATTTTATAATCATTTAAAATTGAAAAAAAACAAAGAATAATTAATATAATAATGTTGAATTTTGAGAAGAAAATACAATAAAATTTACATAAAATTCGGTTGCCTCACCATCACTCAGGGCATGTTTGTTTTAGGTCGGGGAGATCCGGATGACGGATGGGCTTCCCCCCATCTCGACCACTTTTCAGATTTACACATCTCATCTTCCATTTAAATACACATTCACCCTTATTTTACATCTATACCCTAAAACTATCACATCTCTACTTTTTTACACTAACTCATTCTCTCTCATATTTTTCTTACAACAATTCATTATTTCTCATATTTTTCTTACACTTTTATTTCATACAATCATTATCACACTAACTAACAATAATAAAATAATACATCATCATAATTAAAAAAATATTGATTTAACATAAAGTCTCATCCACCTCTACCACATCCAACACAAAAAAACACAGATTACTATTTATATGAATTTCCCCATCCACTTTTTTTCTCCATCTGAATTTCGCACGTCCATCCCAAGACACAAACGTACCCTCATGTTTGTTACCGCTACTTGGTTGGAAAATGATAATGAAAATGTTCATTTGGCGATCAGTTACCAACAAATAAAGGCCTATCGATACATAATTTTGGGCTTAATCGCATATTGGACTTACCAATAAGGGCCCAACCACACTTATGTGTGTTGAGATATTGCCATTGCGCTGTATATGGGCTGAGTTGTTTTCTAGCCCAAAGATTCTACGTTTTCGCGCTTTATAATTGGCGAAAAATTCTGACTTTAAAGCTTCCAAGATTTCAAAATTTTAATGAATAAATAAAAATGTAAATTTGTTATGAAATTTTATAGGGTATGATGGTGGAAAAATATGATTGATGTGATATTTTTTATATTATATGTATTGGGAGAATAAAAAAATAGATATTGAAAAGGTGTATTGAGAGAATAAAAGGTAGAGATGATTAATAGAATTTTAAAATTCTTACTTTAAAGGTCTGGGCTTTCAGATGACTATCATTGAGAGGTCAATTATTGTTTGGTTATAATATAAACAATGAAGATTACGTGTGAGCGTGAGTTGAAGAGGTTTAAAAGAATCAATCGATTCTTTACTTTATTCTCATTGATTGCGATCAAAACTCTCTCAAGCAACATTAATATAAGCCGATTTTCATTACCCACTTCCATTACTCCCAACCAAACGAGCCCTAAGTCTTAAAAAAAAATGGAGGTTTGAGATCAGAAAGTCGAAAAATCATTTAATAGCATTTAATAAACAAACCCTAATACTATGAAGTAAAATTCATTTTATCTAAAAGTAAATTAAAAAGGTGTATTTTTATTTTTGCACGCTAACAATTTCAAAAAAATCATATTAACAATTTATTTATAAAGTTTCGTCACCTTAAAGAATTCAAATTAAATATTAGCTAGGTTGAAAATAAATACAATTAGCACTTCTAGCTTTTCTTTTTTTAGGTTTTTTTTTAGAGTTAAGGTATAGTGGAGCACTTGTACATTTTAATTAAAAAAAAAAAGAGTAGAAGTTTGCAAATTTTGCAATGTAAAAAACATGCATGATCAATTTAGTACTTGACATGAATGTATACCAACTAACCACGAGATAGTAATTGAGATTATCATGCATGGCCGGTTAATTAATTTTTGTTCCTCTGGACAACTTTAAATGGTGAAATGAGAAAAATGTTTGTTTACCATTGTATTTACACTTAAGACTTAAGATAGGGTGAAAAATGATCAAAAAATATTTGTATTGATGCATCATGCATGCATCATCATTACTTCTCGAGCGCGTCAAGTCTTTTGTGCCTCCTAAGTGGAGAATATGTAATGAGCCTCAATTTCTTTGTAAAATTAATTAGTAGAATATAATTTATCATTATATTATGATTTTGTTTTCCGTGAGTACAAAATGACTTGTAGATCATTATACATCTCCATTATTTGGATATGACATCTCGGAACGAAACTGATCACAAATTCACAACTTAATTTTCTGCTCTTCATGGTTAAAAAAATATTTAAAATATTATATTTTGTGTACGCCGGAGGCACATAGTATAATTTTTCAATTTTAACAGAAAATCAACATATGCAAATAAATAAATAAAATCTTTGACAAATGTGCTTAACTTGTAACCAGCCTTGGGCTCCCTTTATACTTTAGCACTTGATCCGAGATAAGAACGATGACAAAAAATCATGTCATAAGTCATAATATAATTTTTCAAAATTCTTATTTAAATCCAAAATGCCACGATTTGAATTTCGGCCAATACTTTTTTAGGCGAGTTTTATTTTTAAAAAAATTATATAAATATATACTTAACAACTTTCTTTTAAATTGCATGAAAATGGAATTAACAGTTGTCGTCTTGCTTTTAATATTTTCCCCTGCAGTTCTACCTCTCCCACTTTGATCATTAAACAATAACTTTACCTTTAACTTTATTAATCCAACGCAATTAAGTTGCTCAAGTTTTCCCCAATTTATATCATTTCACTCCGTCCTGAGATAATATGCACCAGGGCCGATCCTAGGAATTATAGAGTTTGAGTCGATTATAAATTTAGGTCCCTCGTAATGTAAAATTTAAATGACATAACATTAACATGACAAATATTTTTAAAATAATCATTTAAATATAACCCGCGTTGGAGTTTTAGCATCAAAGTATTAGGGATACATTTGCGTGAGACAGTCTCACAATGAAGCGTAATATAATTTGGGCAACGACGCTTTAACACTTTAGAAGAAGTAGGTGTTGATTTATGCTAAATTTTTATCTCATTTAGTACGAGTTTTTGTTAAAGTATTAATTACATTAATCAACTACGTAATCAAAGAAATTAATAAAGTTTTAAAGGACTTACGGGCCTATCAGTAATCCAAACATTAATCTCAAATAATTATGATAGGCTTCTTCTGCTTAGGCAATGCGACAATCATCTTCCATTTTCTTTTTTATTATATATATATATATATATTTATTTATTTATGAGCCCTAAAATATAACAAAAATATCGGGCCTGAGTCGATGACTCATTTGCCTCAAAGGAGGCACTGCCCTGGTATGCACCCAAAATGGATACAAAGATTAAGAATATGTAATAATGAGTACAGTTAACTTATGAAGGGGTAATTTTATAAATTTTTATGTATAAAATAAAGAAAATAGTTGAATTGTGTGTGTGGGCTTAAAGTAATGACATTTTGTATAATATTGTGGATATTGTGAGGATTCAAATTATGAAGGATTTTCTATTTGGGATGTGCAAATTATGGAATGAATCAAAGAAAGTGTGCAAATTATTTTGGGATGAAGATAGTATTATAAATTAATAATACTAATTAGTTGAATAAATTTAATTACAGGTTGTGCGGCCTTTCCAAATTAATAAAGAGCAGCGCCACGTGAGGTGACTAGATCGACATTTTCTGAAACATACGGGGACAAATTGGAATTTGAAAATAATAATAATAACAATAACAATACTCCAATTATTATAAAATAAAGTCTAGTGTGCAAATTTGTATAGATGCAAAAACTTTAATTTTCAACAAAATTCTATAATTGATGAATGTAATACAAAATTGAGTGGTTCATGGTTCACTCGGCCCGACTAGTTCATGGTTCACTCAGCTCAAATAAATCATAATTTAGGATTAATTATTTAGTATTTAGGGTATAGTTGATTGATTTAGGACAATTTTATAGATTTTCATTTATACAAATTTTCAAGACCTACTTATATTATAATTATTGCACTGGGATTGCACGTGACCTGCACTTGTCCCTTGGATCTTGCATGCACCATTACCCACCCTTGTATGACGCTGACGGGCCCAATGCTACATACATACGGTATTCGTCTGGCTGCATTAATTAATCAAATATTCGGCTGACGTTTCAAAATATATTTCAACAAATCTAAAATACACTATATAAACATTTTCTATCGAAAAACATTTGACAATTCGTAATATAATATAAAATAACTAAAATTACGTAGTAAAATATAATTACACATTAATATCCACATCACACTAATGTAAGAAAGTAAAAAATTATAACTAATATAAATTAAAAACCTTAAAAAAATGAAGAGATACTATACCTTTAAATTGAAATGACAGATGTTCATTGTTTTGCTGGAAACTATTGTATAAGTAAATATATCATACTAAAAAAATTTGAAAAGTTAAATAAACTAATTATTATAAATGTAAATAATGCAATGTAAAAATTGGGAATCTTGTGGATAAGTGAAGGAAGGAGTGATATTAATGACTGAAATAAAAATATATTCCTGTGAAAATCACTACAAACACAAAAAAGAAAAGAAAAAGGAAAATATTTTAAGAATTGTGATGGGAAAAATGGCAATTATTTATAATGATGCTATCTCGCTATATTTAAACGATACATTTCACAATTTCCACCCAATTTCATATACAAGTAACTAGATATTTATAGTGATATAGATATGGTTCCATATATCGCGACACTTGGGAAAAAATACCTTAAACTTTGATATCCTTATCGTACTTTCGAAATACACAATATATCACGATATTGTCATTCTTGATTATATGCAATTTTGGTATACCAAATTTTTTTGGCACAGTAACAATATGAATTTTCATGAATAAAAAATTTCAATACGATATTCCGAATGCATAAGTATTTTCGGTATGATATACCATTCTAATCTCATTTAAGATTCTCTAGATACGTGAGATCCATCTAGGGATGACAATTTGATTTGACCTGACCTAGCCCGCCCCGGACCCGCGCTATTTGGGTCGCCCCGCCCCGTGACCCGAAGCGGGGGCGGGGGCTGTCATAGGTATCACTTTTGGCCAGACCCGACCTAACCCGCTCCATTCTAGTCCGTTTATATATTAAAATTCTAATATACATAATATTTATATATATAATTGTATTACTATTTATTATTATGTATAGCATAAATATGAATAATTTAATTTCATAAGTAATTTTTAAGCTAATATATATTGAAAAAACATAATATAAAGTATAATATGACATTTAAACTATAAATTTATATTCGTATAAACATATTTTATAAGGTAAAAATAAAATGGTAAATATATTTTTAATATTATATTATTTACTTATGTTAGAATGGGTCGACCTACCTCGCCCCGCGACCTGCAATGGGTCGGCCTGCCCCACCCCGTACATAGAGTGAGGCGGGTTTGGATCTTCTAGTACCTGTCCCGCTCCGGCCCATTGTCATCCCTAGATCCATCACGTTATTGTGATCTCATTTAAGATTCTCTTTGATTTGACTTGTATGGGATTACCTTAGGGATGACAATATCACATCGATCCGCCCCAACCCGCGCTGTTTGGATCTCCCCGCCCCGTACCCGCAGTTAAATGGGGCAGGACAGGGTATCACTCAGGACTCGTGCCCCGAACTCACGCCCCGTTTTATATATTAAAAATCAACATAAATTTTATATAATATATATAAATACTATATATCTCTATATTTTCATATTTATTAATATGTAAATAACAACATCATAAATATTTTTCAAGTCAATATGAAATACAATATGTTATTTCAATAAAAAAAAATTATATTGATATCAACATCTTAAATTGTAAAAAAAAGATATAAAAAATCTATTTAAAATGGGTCGCACCGTCATGTGCCTCGAGCGGATCACCCCGGCCCGCTTAGAGAGTGGGACGGGCCCTAGATATCTAAATTTGGCTCGGGCCACATTGTCATCCCTAGGTTACCTACTGACATGTAAATACATTTTCGTCATACGATCAACAATTTGCGATAATCAATGTTTGAGGCAAAATTGTGTGCCTTGAAAGAATCTTTTTTACAGGTTTATAAAAAATCAAAGTATATCAAATTTGTTGTTGATCATGCAAGCAACCACAAAACAACATAATTTTTTGGACTCGGTGAGAGTGGTTTTTTTGATTAGTCGTGATCTTCAACTCAAGAGCTACTTTATAGTTCATCTCATATGTCTCTAAATGCTTTCTTTTTCTCAGTCTCAGCCAATTGTTTTGTTTGATTTACATTTTTTTTGGGTTAGAGAAACTAAGGCTGCGTTTGTTTTGGGATTTAAGTGTGTGTAGTAAGACAAAGTTTTAGAATTTAGGGATTTAGAATCCTTGATGAATAGTAAGCGGATGTGTTTGTTTTGATATTTGAGTAGTGTGAGATTTAACTTTATGTCAAATCAATGTTTAATAGTGATTGATGTTGTATTATTATACTATATTGAGAAGAGTAATATATTGTATAAAGTGTGATGTATTGGGAAGAATAATAATAAGTTATATAGATATTTGTAAGTGTAGATTGAATGTGAGATTTAAAAATCAGATTCTAAATCCTAAACTCGTATGGAACGGAGAGCGCAAAGTCATAAGTCGATCCGTGTAAATCCCAAAACAAACATAGACTAAGACTTCCAGACTTTGATTTATCGTAATTAATGTACTTTAATAACACATATCCTCTTTTAAAAGGAAATTCCAATTAGATTCCAACATATTGACTGGCTTCACTCAATTAAATAATCCACGAAATAAAAAAAGGCAATCCACGCACTCTAGTTTGTTTTGTAATTCCAAGTCACACCTTCCCGGCTTCACCCAGTTAATAAATAAATAATTTAAAGAAAAATAAAAGGTTTCTAAATTCTAGCCGCGCTCAATCCTTCCAGCTCCACACTCCTCCTTCGATCTTCACATATTAGGGTTTTCGATCTCTGCAACTCTTCTTTTCACCTCCAATTCCTTCCAAATTCCCTTTTGAAATCCGAGCTACATCTCCTGTTTTCGTGACTTGATTTGATAGCAGAGTTTACAGATCTGTTCAGCTTCATCTGTTCTTTGCTCAGTTATCTGCCCCCGGCGGCGAAGAAGACGCACAGACGATATGTTTTGGAAGCTCACAGCTCTAGCTGCCTCTTCTCCTGTAATCAACCGAGTTTTTTTTTTGTTGCATCATTTATGTTGGGTTTACCAGTAATTGAGTCCTAATTTGTGTGATTTGTGAGTAGTTTTGGGCTTGAACTCTCCTTTTGAGAAACTTGAGCTGAAATTCAATTAGCTTCCACTATTTAGAATAGCTGTGGCGTTCTGTTTTGAATGTTTTGTTCCACATTTGACAATTAACACTAAATTTTATGGCTGTCTTATCGACTACTCGATTAAAATCTGGCAGATATTTTTGTGTTTTTCATTAGAATGATTTTGAACCGCCAGCTGTAATTTCAGCTATTAGATGAGGATTCAAATAGGGAAGGAAAGGAAAAAAACATTCTAGATCTTTTTTTAACTCCGGATTGATTGGCTGGAAGGTATAATGTCAATCTAGAGTTTTAGTTTGCGACTAGAGTAACATGTATAGATATGATTTTACACATCACCGGTGTGCTTCTCTTTAACGCCAACTTCTCTCTATTGGCTTGTTTATACTTGGTGATATCCTGATGTCCACCCATTTGCTGTTTAGGTTGAGGCTGTGCTGGACAAGGAGGATTTTATGTTGGAAGAGCTTTTGGATGAAGAAGAAATCATACAAGAATGCAAAGCATTAAACAGCCGTCTTATTAATTTGTATGGATTATCCACCTGTCTATTGAATTCTTATGCTATGTACCCAGTTCAACATTTTCATTGGATATGTTCGAACATAGAATCCTTGATTCCAAGCTTAACTTTTAAAGTTTATTGGTTACAGTTTGAGAGGCAGTACTCAGGTTGAGCAGCTGCTGCAATATATTGTTGAGGAGGCCCCTGAAGATGCAGACAACAAACGAACCTTCAAGTATGTTAATGTTTGCTTATTATCAATTAGTTAGTTACTTTTTTCAAGTTTTCATCCGCATTTTTTCAGGAACTCCTTCCTTCTAAGAATTCATTATGAACATGAATAAACAAAGGCAAAGAAGGAGAGCTAGTTAAATATAGTCCTTTTGGAAGTTTGATTCGTTATCAAACATTTGTTTAACTGTGCAGGTTTCCTTTCATTGCCTGTGAAATTTTTACATGTGAAATTGATGTCATCTTGAAGACTTTGGTGGAAGAGGAGGAGGTGAGATAACTCTGTTCTACAATCAAAAGAGCACAAATTCATGTCAATACTTTGATGCTTATTTTCAATCTCTCTGTTTGCAGCTTATGAATTTGCTGTTCTCTTTTCTGGAACCAAATCGTCATCACAGTGCATTGCTGGCTGGGTATTTTAGTAAGGTCTGATCAAATATCCTTATGCTTGTTCAGTATTTCCTGCTCACTGTTGATTCTGGACTTCAGCGAAACCAACTTGCTTGACAAACATCTTTTATGTTCCAGGTTGTGGTATGCATAATGTTGCGGAAGACTGTTCCGCTAATGAATTATGTCAAGGTGATCTTTCCAAAACATTTTCTTTCTTGTACTAGTTGCGGAAAAAAGACTTAGTGTAATCATTTACTTTTCTGACACCTCTTGATGGTCATTTGTATGATAATGAGTTCATTGAGTTCTTTGTTGTCTGCTGTATCCGTATAATAATTAGCTTAAATCTTCTCTTGTATTCTGTTTAATTTTATGATATGGAGTATGAGATAAATGAGGTTAATGTCTCTATTACTTCAGCATAAAAAGTTATGTAGTTCAGTATGGTCTGTTTATATTCTTAATTTGTTTTGACCCTGATGTTCTCTTTGCCCATTCTACTCCTGCTATTTTGGACTGGCTGATTGGAGATGCTTCACATATTTTTGGAAATGTGCAGCTGCTATTTTTTGGCTGGTTTGAAGGGAATAATTGTCACTACATTTATTACTGCTATGTTAAATACATTTTTTTGTAGACGTATAAAGATTTTTGTATGTGTTTCCTGAAGTTTGATTTGAACTTCTCTATTTTGCCTGATATCGCTTATTTGCTTCCTTTCAGGCTCATCAAGATGTTTTTAAGAAGCTTGTGGATTTGATTGGTATCACTTCCATCATGGAGGTTGAACCATCTATTTGGATTGCTTCTTTTTGTTTCTGTGAATCCTTACTCATCCAATTAGGCTGGTTTACTGCTGCTGCTAGTGGATGATTCTCTATTCCTGTTTGATTCTTTAATATCAGGTCTTGGTGCGACTTGTAAGTGGAGACGACCACCTCTACCCAAATTCATTGGATGTGATGCAGTGGTTGGCTGATAGCAATTTGTTAGAAATGATTGTTGATAAGCTCAGTAACTCGGTAAGTTTGAAAAGGTGCTTTGGATGTCAGTAGGAACCTCTGCTGTTGGTGTAGAAATAATTATAATTAAACTAGTTGTTTAGTTCAAAGGGCTGTTTGTATGGTTTACCTGTATATCTCACTAAATGACCACATCTCCTGCTACTGGTTGCGTATAACTTAGATTTGTTTATGCAAACATGCACATAGCAGGATTGTCCGTAATAGCTTACTTCAGTCACTCAGTTTGAACAGTGCCTCTGCATGTATTTTCTTGAACTTCTTTTACTTAATTCACTTTCCCATTTTTGGGTCTCAGCATGGTATGTTGCAACGCTGCTTATGAGCCATGAGTAATCGTTTGGGATTAAGTACATTAGGTTTCCTATGCTCATAAAGTGCTGCTATTTTGGAGTTTACACCTTTTTAATGTTTATCAGCAATGAATTGTTACAGTATTATACACATGAAGAACTTCATATATTATCACTGCTTATTCCGTCCGACTATCCAGTTCCTGTCAGTATGACAGTAGTAAGTTGTATTATGACCAGTATTTAATCAGGTTATTCATTTATTTCAAACCCAGACTTGGATGACTTTTACTGAAACTGAAAATATGTTATCAGAACTGGTCTTCTCTAACATTATATTTGGCTGGTCTGCTCTGTAAAGTTGAGTTTTGTTTACTTGAGAGCAAAGTTTTATCAAATACTTCATGAATATTGCGCTGTATGAATACAATATATTCTATGTCCTCCAGAATCCTCCTGAAGTACATGCTAATGCAGCAGAAACATTATGTGCGATAACCAGGAATGCACCATCACCTCTGGCCACTAAACTATCTAGTCCAGGGTCGGTACAACTCTGTCAAAAAAAAAAATTTCTAGTTTGTGGCACATCTTTGTGCAAGTGAAATAAATATATATCTTACTAGCTTTTTTTATCATGCAGTTTTGTGGAACGAATATTTTGTCATGCACTTGAAGATGCCCATTTCAAAATCTGCCCTTGTCCACTCGCTATCTGTGTGCATTTCCTTGTTGGATCCTAAAAGATCACTTCCTTCATCAATGATGCATTCTTTCAGAAGTCAAAATGTATATGAACCACCAGTTTATGTTAATCCTGATACGGTCAGTGCAATGCTTCCAAAACTAGGTATGTAGCTGCAGATTGTTGATAAACTGATTTTTGTTTATTCATGTGTCTGGGTGGACTCATTGCTGCTTCTTTGTTTTCCTGTATCCCTCTGTGTGATGCTACGCAGATTGATGAAGAACAGCGAATCACTAGCTCAATAAAAAAATCTGAATTATATTGGATTTGCCCTTTTTGTTTTAATCTTGGCTATTGCATTTTTGGATCTTTAAATGTTCGAATGTTCAATTATATTTTCCATAGAAAATCGAGAGGCAAAAATTTCTAAAGCTCTAATGTCATAGCATATGGTACCCCTAGTGATAGTACTATTTGGACCCGCTAGCTGGACTCAATCTGGTCCAGACCAATTGATACTCATTATGTTGGTGAATATTCTTACCCTATACTCGACAATATTAACAGTACTGCTATTCATTGGCTTTAAGCTCGTTATACGAAATATTTGCTAGTACCTGTATAATAACAAGTCAGTAATCCTGTCCTAGTAAACATGTGAATTATTTTCCAATAGAACGTCAACAAAATCCATTGTCTTGTTTTCCAATAGAAAGTCCACAAAATTCATTGTCAAAGTACTGTAACATTGTGAATGCAGGTGGATTTTGGCTTAAGTTCTTGCCTTTTTTCTTGAAAATATTGTCCAAACTATAAATTGTTGGCTTCGAGGTTGTAATATTTTTTTTATAACAAAAAATTAAAAAAAGGAAGTTATTTCCTTGAAGCCAACATATTTTAATTATAACTTATAATGCAATGTTTTCTCTAATACCTACAAAATAAAATGCCTAAAATCCTGGCAATCATGTCACTTATATTCCCCTGAAAACTCCATCTCATTTCGTATGTCCATGTTAAAAATGGAAGAAGCCAATTTCGATGGGGAAGAGGTGGATGCCATGGTAATACAGGAGAGACTTGTGATGCAAGTAAATAAGAAAAATGTTATTTGCTGTTAAGTGTAAGTCTACATGGAGTAGGGAAGTTAGAAGGAGGGTTCACAACTACAGATAGTTAATAGTGATATTTTATAGATTGTTGAATGTGCATCCAATAGCTAAAAGTATTTTCGAACTCTCCAAATGTCCAGATATTTCTGGCCTTACTAGCTTCTTATTGTTCTCTGCATGTATAGAAAATTATGATTTCCTAGAACTGCAACAATAAGCATTGTGTTTTTTGTTCAGGAGAGCTGCTGGTGCTTTTGAATGTTTCACTTGACGAGAAGGTTTTGCCAACAACATATGGCAAATTAAGGCCTCCTCTTGGGAAGCACCGTTTAAAGGTTAAATGACATCTATTTTGTTATTTTGTTTGTTTGATTATGTTGTTCTTTTTCAAAATATATGTATCCTATGTGGGTGTCTTAAAACTTCAAAATGTTATGTACATATATATGTTTTTAAGTGCAAGAGTTAGTTGAATTTAGGAGCCCATGTATCATTGTTGAAGGCATAATTCTAATGGTGCAAGGTGCAAGAGGGGTCCTTGTGCTCGAGGCACAAGGCGCTTCTTTTGTCCTTTTCACTAAACATCATTTATATATCAATATAACATATTTGCACATTTTTGTCCTACAAAATAAAGTTCAATACCACATAAAATCACAAAATAAACCAAAAAGTCAACTAATGAATATTAGAACATAATGTAAACATGAAATAAACACTAAAGCTGTGAAGTTAAAACTCCATCAACACACAAAAATCATCAAATGTATCAAAGGCAGCAATTAATCAATAGTCTAGTTCTCAATCTCATCCCCATCAAAGTCCTCTAGCACTTGAACTACATATACTCATTCATGATTTTTTCCCTCTAGTCGATATGCCGACTCTTCAACTCCAATAGCATCACCAACCACGTTCCAGAACTAAAAGTCTAAAACCCTAGTTATTTCTTATTGTTAGATATAACCTAGTTTATTTCTTATAAAATCTGTGTTGGGAACTTGGGAGAACAAACATTTAAGATAAAAACGTTTTAAAATGACCATAAAGTTGTGTGAGTGAGAGCATGCCTTAATCGGCCTGTGTCAGGCATGGAAGGTACGCACCCTAGAATCTGCTACAGACTAAAACACAAAAACGGTGCAATGCCTATAGGCTATAGCCTTGAGCGCATTAGACCCGTTTTAACAGTTATGATTGAGGGAAGGGAGACCAACATTATTATCTTAAAAGAATTTTATCTCAGTGTCTGAACCTTTATTTATTTCAAAATTGACCCATCAGATGTAATGCATACATTTCCTGTTATACTCTGTTACGGCATAATCCTTAATTCATGTTAACTTTAGTGTCATTAGTCATTGTGATATCTGATTTTAGATTGTGGAATTCCTCGCTGTGCTGCTAAAAACTGGCAATGAGGTGGCAGAGAAGGGATTGGTTTGCTCTGGAACAATTCAGAGAGTTCTCGATCTCTTTTTTGAGTAAGAATCTTATGTTAATACTCCTTTCCTACATCTGTTGAATGGATACTATTTTAAACAACACAATACAACCTTAATATTTTCTTTAATGGAACTTGGTGGCATGACACTTGCTTAAACTTTCTCTAATGATCTCCAGGTATCCTTACAATAATGCTCTGCATCATCATGTGGAGAGCATTATATATTCTTGCTTGGAAACCAAAAGTAGTGCTATTGTTGATCATCTTTTCATAGACTGTGATTTGATTGGTAAAATTCTTCAAGCTGAGAAAAACTCTGCACTTTATGGTGAACTGAATCTGGTAAACGTTTTCTTAACTTTTGTTAGTTGTTTACTTGGTCTACTGTCATGGCTTGTTTCATGTGTCTCCACCTCTTTGGAGGAGAGATGAACTTGATACCCCACATTTAAGAACTGAGAATTATGTGATTCTGAAACCAAGTGATCGTATATATATATATATATATATATATATATATATATATATATATATATATGATACATATCCCTGTAATATATATTTGAATATCTTGCTACTTGTAGGATTTTGCTTTACGTTTAGTATGATTGATAGATGTGTCCAAACTTTTAAGCTTAACCTCACCCCCTGTCTCCTTTTCTGTTCTTTGTTTAACATTTTTCTGTGAGTTTTGACTTAAAGTAGTGGCAACTTTCCAAATAAATACAGCCAACTTTACCTGCTTCTGGAAGATGTGCCCCTCGAGCAGGATACTTTGGACACTTGACTCGGATTTCAAATAAAATAGTTCAGTTGGGAAACAGTGATATTCAAAAACACCTTCAGGTTAGTAACAAGTTTAGTGTTTTATCTTGAGATTTATGGCATTTCCTGTTTAAAACCATGCCTTACGTTAATGGTGATTTTTTTTTTGCTTTATCACTATGATCTAAACCGAGTTTTTGATGTTGCTGAGGTGAACAGCAATTGTATATATAAGCAAGTATATAAGTTGCTCTAATTGACTATGGTTTAAAATGCCACGAGTTATGATTTCTCTTTTGTTCTTTTCAGGAAAACAGTGAGTGGAATGAATGGCAAACTTCTGTCTTACAGGAGCGTAATGTAATTGAAAATGTTCATCGGTGGGCTTGCGGGTATGCCTTTCCTCTAATTCTTTTCCAATGACTTTTAACAAAGTGAAATGGGTGCTAGTTTTCTTTGTTAATTTACCACAAAAGTCATAGTCAGTGGTTGATCTTGGAGAGAATTCATGTGTTGGTTTGGTTGTTGTTTGATTGATCTTGTTACTGCAGATCAGTTTTGTTTCCTTTGCTTACTGTGTTTCTAGTATAAAATTCGACTATGCTCTGAGGTTGATAATTCTTTTCTCCTTTGCAGTCGACCAACAGCACTGCAAGACCGTACCAAGGATAGTGATGAGGAATATGTTCATGACAGGGATTACGATGTTGCAGCCTTGGCAAATAACTTAAGCCAAGCATTTAGATACAACATTTATGATAACGATGCTGAGGTAACTCTCAACTTGTGGTAAAAAGAAAAGACCTACATTACTTTTGCAGAATTTCTCAAGAAAAACTGCATTTAATTGTGTCTGAGGATATGCGTGCCTGTTCTTATAGTTTTATAACATATAATTAGATAAGGACAAATTTATAAAGATATATGCACATCAATAATACCTATCTACAAATAATATACCAGTATACCACACATCTCCTAGGATATCAGGTTCCTAGTTTTTTGCTTGACCAAATCTGCTAGAATTTCCAACATTCCCTCTCTTATATAAAAATTGTTTTTTTTGTTGCCTCCGATATGCGCATGATTTGCTCCCCAGTGGGAATGTTGGACATGCAGACTATTTCTTCCTCCAATTTTTCTTTAACGATGCCTATCAACCCTGTCGTGTAGTACAGAATAATGAACTATTGTTTTGCTGCTTTATTATCATTGAAACTTCTGCAGGAAGGCTACCTTTTCGGTTTGAGTTTCTCAATTAGTTTTTTAACCCATAAGAGATTGCAGTTTCCACGAACAAGTGTTCTACATTCTGCTTTTTTGCTGCTGCTTTCCACAAAATTCCTTTTTTTTTTTTGGTAACTGAGCCATGCAACCAAATTTCCCCCAAGAGAGAGGACTATGTAACCTTCTATCTGTCAACACTCCTGGCCCGATCAACATCTGCATAAATTTGCACTTGTATATCAAAGAGTATTTTTTACCCGGGATCCTTTCAAATCCTTCCAAGTACCTAAGGATGATGGATCCTATAAACTGCATCAAAAGTCAAAACATTGTTGTCCTGGTGAGCGTTGGTGTATTTATGGGTTTGTTGGATGTTCTTCATTAGTTTGATTAGATATTACTCGTACACGTAACTAGAAGGGATTTTCTTTTATAAACATCAACACATATTCGTTGAAACATTTTCAATTTCTCAGCACGTCCAACCGAATTGAAATTTCTCTGCAACTCCTTGTAACTTTCTTCAAGGATGTAAACACGATATCCTAAATATATATTGAGGTGTGTATCTTTTGTTTCAGGGTAATGGATCTCTTGATCGTGATGATGAGGTAAATGTTGATATCAAATTTGTTTATTATCTATTTGCATAACTTGAAACAGGGTGCTTCTTTCATATCCTTTACTTCTAAAGACAACAACGGGGAACAATTTTTCATTACCCATTTAATAAATCTTTCAAGTGTTGACATATGAAATTGATGAAATTGTAGGATGTATACTTTGATGATGAATCTGCAGAAGTTGTAATTTCATCCTTAAGGCTGGGTGATGATCACGGGAGGTGAGTTTTGTCAGTTAACCATTTCTCAATTAATTTTAGCTACAACAATCGAGTGGTGACACTTCTGGTGTTCTGTTGGTATTCCAACTGAGAAGTCTTGCACCTTTACTTGGGTAATCGTAAAAAATGAGGGATAACACAACTTTTTGAGTATTTAATTGTTTCATGACATATTGCTCATTACTTCTTTGCAGCAGTTTGTTCACAAATTCCAACTGGTTTACTTTTCAAGATGACAGAAGTGGTGGTAATGCATCTATGGGTCCCTCACCATCAGACCCTACAGACGATCTCAAGTTAAATGGGATATCAAATGGTGGCAACAGCAGCGATGATGATGAGGTAGTTATAGGAGGACGCATTGAATTGAGTGCAAGTAAAACTTCTACCAACGGCACATCCATTTCTGAAACAAATCCTTTCAACTCATTCAACTCTGCTAATGGGGTAGGCCCAATCCTGCCAAACGATAAGCCCGATGCCTCTACTGATCTAGGTTTCTTTCATTACGAGGCACCAGAAAATGACGACCCATTTGGAGATAGGCCTATACCCGAATGGGTAGCCTGGGGGGAGGTTTCAGATTTCCAAGTCGGTGGATCTAGCCTAAACCCATTTGAGGACAATCATGTCAATTCACCAGAAGCCCGTGATGCATCCATTAGTACCACCTCAGGTGAAGACACTGTACCAAACGGGACGTCTTTGTTTGAAGAGGACGTTGAGTTTGTTGGTGCGGAGTTGGAGAGTAGTGAGAAGGCTATGGATCAGGCTCTAAAGGAAGGTATAGTTGGGGAAGCTGGGCCATTGAAAAAAAACATCGTACACAAAAAACCAGAAAAAGAGGATTCAGATGATGGGTGTGCTGGTACAAAGGAATTTAATGATACTAACTATTGGAAAGTTGATCAGGAGGTTGCAGTATTGGAGTAAACATATGAATATGATTGCAAATGTGATGACCAAATCCAATTGAAAGTCTTGGGCTCGATTCTGTGTTGTTGGAGGTTTATGCTGCAGGCAGGTATATGTACAGTGTGTTTTTGTTTAAATCGGGATCGTGTTTTATTTGGGTTTACGTTACATAGTTTGTTGTCTATGTTTATTTATTGTCACACCTGTTCCTCAGGCTTGATTCAATTTTGTCTACCTAAAATTCTTGTTTACTTCTTTCTTGCTCATTAATGAAGACATGATTCGCTGTTTGTGTAAATTAAATGTGAACAATAGCGATTGTATTTTTTTATTTAAATGAATGTGTTTGTGAGTTGCCATCTTATTCACGTGAATAATATTGTGATGGAAAGTATTTGATGTACGAGTGTTTTAAAGCCACTGTTTCTTTTAAAGACGATTTTGATTTGATTCCTACATAACTAATTCTTGCATATGCTCTAGACAATGGATCTTGGTGGTCAAGTTGATCGTGATTTATATGACAAATTCTAAAGTTGTGTTTAGCTATAATTTTCTCTCATCTCGTCATAAAATGATCGTTCTCAATCGAGTGCTAATTAGTTTCTTGACATTCTATAAAACTAGGAAAATATTTAGTAAACAAAATGATCAAAAGAAATTTCACACATAAAAGTCATCAATGAAAAATTGCCTTCATAATCAATCACATTAAAGTCATATTTACGTATTTACACATAAAAGTCATATTTACGAAAAATTGCTTCATACATGTGTATCTTAAGGTCTTTTAAGTTTTAATTTTTGTTGGGTTATCCTTATTTTTCCTTACATTTTTTTCTTTTCTAAGGGAGTGTTTTGAAATACTTAAAACAACTTCCAGAAGCATTTATTTTCAAAAGTTGTGAGAGGAAGATTTGAAAATAAGTGCTTGTGAAAGCTGTTTTAAATGTTTCAAAACACGCCCTAAAT
Source organism: Stenogyne calaminthoides (assembly GCA_037126765.1). Classification (NCBI taxonomy): domain Eukaryota; kingdom Viridiplantae; phylum Streptophyta; class Magnoliopsida; order Lamiales; family Lamiaceae; genus Stenogyne; species Stenogyne calaminthoides. The sequence goes on from JBBCBC010000006.1 coordinate 9,799,955, forward strand.
ATTGAAATAAGTTGTTGCACAAATTTTCTATCTTTCAATTAGAGGGGGTTAAAGTTAGAAATCAAGGCCATAATGATATTGCGCTTGGAATTGACTCTTAGATTCTCTTCAGTGCCATCCAACAACCGAAGTTTTGTTATACTTTGGCAACTTAGGGGGTTCTTGGTTGAAAATTAATTCGGTGGGAATGAGTACATGGTAATTTAATGAGAACAAAAAGATGAATAATGCCATTACTTTCCTTCCTAAATAGGGTAATTATTGTCAATTTCTTCCATTATTTCATAATCAATAACCAATTTTGTTCATTTCTTTTTTAAAATTAGAGCACAGCACTAACATGTAATCACTATAGAGACAACTCTTCCTCCAATATATCTGAGGGTATAGAGGAAAAATATTTTTATTCCCATTCCTATTAAAGAATTTGCGCTAAGCGCTGCCTTAGTGAAGATATTTGATTTTCTCTTTTAGTTTTGAGGTTTTCTCAGTTCCTTAATTTGTCGATTGACAAATGTTTTAACACATAAGTTAGCTCAACTTACATTTTCAATTTGTTGCATTGTTTATTCAATTCTATAATTCTAATATTTTGATTCTCTATTCTGGTTTTGAGGCTCTCTCAGAGTCTCAGTTATTTGGTTTGTCGATTTGCTATTGTTTTATCACATGTATCAGCTCAATTTACTTTTTAAAATTTGTTGCATTGCTTATTCGATTCTATAATTTCAATATTTTAATTATCTCTTTTAATTTTTAGGTTTTATCTGTTCCTTAGTTTGTCGATTGACTAATGTTTTAACTCACAAGTTACAAGCTAAATTTGATTTTTTAATTTGTTGCATTGTTTATTCGATTAAATGATTCCAATGTTGCTACACTCTTACGTTGATATCGATTTCTCAAATAATTAATGAGAATTGGTTTTGTTGCTTTCACAAATAACTAGTTTTTTGCCAACTTATGCGTTAACGGAAATCATTAATATTGCTATATTTTATTAATTTAATTTATTTATTTTAATATCACTTCAAATTATAGATTATAAATAATTTTGTACATATTAATTAGTCATATTAGTTAAAATGAATTTTAATAATTATTAGGTTCGAAATTTCAACTGCAAAAAGATTCAATAATTAGAGCTTCCGTTTACCACTTGACAATTTAATTTTAAATACGATAGTTATTATGCATAAGTGTTTCTCATTCTCTAACTCTTAATATAATCAAAATAGATACAATATATCAAACATAAATTAATAAACATGCTGTATATAGCAATAATTATATTTAAAATAAAAAAAATAAAACAACAACAACCATTTAAAAAAAAATAACATTAACTCTTTCAAATGAAAACAATGTAGATAAACAAATAAAAAAATCATTATATAATCCCAAAAATCTAAACATTTTGGAACACTTCTTGAAATACAACATTCTTTGTTGTATTATGTTCAAAGCTATTATTATTACACAACACAATCCTCAAACCAAAGTAAAGTGGTAATCCTCGAAACTGTGACATAAAGCTGGGTATGGCTAAACATCGACTTCTTAAGAAATTCTCCAACATGAAAAAAATATTGTCCTTGACTTTTATTTATAGACATAGCATACGAAACAATCAACAAAAACTGCTCGCGTGTAAACTTGAAAGGTAACCTAGAATCAGAAGGAGTCAGTGACAATCTAGGTATCAATGCTTAGTTCATCGGTATTTGCTACCAAGAAGAACTTTAGCTCCGATTACTCTATCACTCAACCTAGTGATAACGAACCTACACATATAGAAAAAGAAATTATAAAAATAATCTTATAAGAAATGGTAAATATTACTCCCTCCGCCCCTTAGCAATTTGCACCCTAAAAATGACACACATATTAAGAAAAAGTAACTTTTTGGTGATTTGTTGACTTTTCAAAGAAGATGGAGGGTGAAGATTGTGAGGTTGGAGATTGTGGGGTGGAGATTGTGAGATTCTTTGCCATTTTAAGGAGTGTAAATTGGTAAGGGACGGACTAAAAAAAGGAAAGTGTGTGCAAATTGCTAAGGGACGGAGGGAGTACTAAATAATAATTTTAATTTAAAAATAAATAAATAAAATAATCTGGTCCTGTTACATAATCCCCTTGAATGATCTATATTTCTCAACAACATAACAGGTGTTCCATCTTTGAGATTAAGTTCATGGTTGGGCTGAAAATTTCAAAGTGTTAAGGAACTTAGGAGTATGAACATTAACTAGAGAATCAAAATTGGAATTAGACCTGCAAACACTATCGGAACTGAGATACTTGCGAGACTTCTTTTGATTTAACCGAACCATGTAATCATTCACGTTTGTTTTCGGCTTGAGGTGGATGGGGCAAATCCGGATGATTATATGAAAGAAAAGTGTAAGAAAAGTAGGAAATATAATGAATTGTTATAAGAAAACTAAGAGAGAGAATGAGTTGGTGTAAGAAAAGTAGTGATGTGATAGTTTTAGGGTATAAGGGTATAATAGGGGTGGATGTGTATTTGGATGGAGGATGCGATGTGCAAATCTGAAAAGTGGCCGGAATTGGGGGAAGCCCATCCCCCATCTGGATCTCCCCAGTGGAAAACAAACATGGCCAACATCAAGTGTCAGGGCAATGATAGCTCTGTCTTCTAAAAATTTGTAATTGTACATACTAGATTTAAAATCAGGATAAATACAATCAACAATAGAAGCAATTGGATCATCACCAATATGATAATATCATAATCATTATCAATTCTTGTCCCTATACTTCCATCACCAACTGATTCAATCCATTCAAAAAATAACTTCATTTCATTAATCCCTGGAACATAATCAAATTGCATCAACCTCATGTTTCTTGTCAATTTCAAAACAATGCATGCATTCCACAAAATAGATGAATTGATAGTGGCATGCACAATGTCCTGCCTTCTTCCTTTCGGAATGACATGCAAGATCTATAAAAAATCTCCCCCAAAAACAATTGTCTTTCCACCCAAATGGTATTTCAGACCGTGATGGATCGACAACTCCATGATATCTGTCAATGATGTATTTAATGCTTCACTACAATGTCTGTGAACCATTGGAGCTTCATCCCATACCATGAGCTTGCACTTAATCAAAAGTTCAGCGAAGTGACTACCTTGGTTAATGTTACATGTAGAATCCTCCATACAATTGATTGGAATACAAAACCTAGAATGCATTGTATGTCCACCAGGAAGTAAAAGTGATGTTATGCCACTGGATGCTACATTCAAATTCAATACTATCTCACCATTAGATCGCAGTCCAGCAAATAATGTCCTCCATAAAAAAAAAAGTTTTTCCAGTACCTCCATAACCATATACAAAAAACACTCCACGTAAATCTGACAATACCGATCTAATTATTTTATCAAAAAACAATGCACTGCTCATCATTCAATCTCCTTAGCAAAACTTCATACTCCATCCTTAGTTCATCTCTATTATACGGTAACTCAGTCAAAATCATCCTATTACGGGATGTTATACTGTTATCAACAACTGTCACAGGCATCCCATCAAAATAATTCAAACTCTTACCAAGAGAATGCAACATATTATCGATTTCCAAAAGACAACAGTTCTTGATCTCACCATCCGTCATTCTTAATTCTACAAACATAAGAAGAAAAAAAACATCATTAAAAAACATACATAAAGTAATAAATGATTATTTTTAATAAGGTATTAAACAATTACAAATAATATATATATATATATATATATATATATATATATATTTATATATATATATACACACCAATAATATAAAAAAAATTAAAACATTTAAAATATTATAATTATATAATTATGATTAATTATATAAAACACCTAAATAAGGAAAGCATGCAAATAACTTTGGTGCGGAAGAATAAGGAAAGTGAGCGAAAAATAATGGGGCGTAGGGAATTTAATTTAAAGAATGTATAATATAAAAGATAAAAACAAAAATACCTGGATACCGCATTATTTTTCTTCTCTTGTACAAAATATCATTAGACAGGTATTTTCAACATTTATCCCATATCTTACACGGATTATTCAAAGATCCGGAATTGAGAAGAGTAACAAAAAGAGATCTCATTGAAGATGCAGAGACCCAAACGTTAGTCTGTTCAAGTTCATCAACATATTCTCTATCATCATCCAACAACCCCCTAGCAAGGCATGCACCACAAAGTGTGGGATAAACTATTACTCTAAATTTTTTTATGTCATCAAAACACTTAGGTCCAGTAACAACGTTCAACAAAATCCTCAGATAATATGCCTCACTAGTACCAGGTGGTACATAAGAAATATGACCAACAACAACTCCCCTCTGCTTGGGTTCCCACGTCCTTATTTTTCTTTTAAAAACAAAAAACTGAGGAATTTGAGTGTATGTCAACTCAGCAGCTTCATTAGAATGCTTATTCAATTCAAGAAAAGCTAAAAACATGCTAGTCTTCACACCCGGTCTGTCCAAAACAGAATTCAACGAATTTCTGTCCCTGAACACAACATTTTATTTTTCTGGAAGATGAAATGCCAAAAGTTCAACAGACGGATACCTGTAGTTAATTTCAAAACCAAATAATCTCCAAGAAGCTTCACAAGGCGAAATATACCTACAATCATAATACATCTTGATCTCATCAACATCTGATGTGGGATTAGATTCCCCATTATTTTAACAAAATTAGTAGTCACACGATCATGACCCTTGTTGATATACTTGAATAAGTATTTAATGGCTCTAGATTGATTGCACCATTCAACATAAATATGTGCACCGTATTTTAAGAGAAGATGTCTGTTATGAGGAACAACACATTTATTGTCCAAAAAACAACATTCTTTTTCTTCACAATTTTTCCATCGGCTCTTCGTCTATAAATAGGATATCCATCATCATCATCATCATCAAATAAACTCTCGGACGAAAATTTCTTTGGAAATTTCTTTGTACATTCACCTTTGTCAGGATAGCACGGAGAGTACTTCACAGTTGGACCACAAGGACCATGCATCATAAAATTACGGATAGCTTCAAAGTATTGTTTATCATTCACCTCATCTGGTAATTCAGCTGAAATTATGCGTTCAATATCATCACCTGAAGGAGCATCATTATAATTTTCAAGAAAAACCAAGATATGTGCATGAGGCTGCCCACATTTTTTAAACTTCACAGTATACAAAACTGCAAAATAATATATAAAATTTATTACAAAATTCTACATTTAATTTATAATAATAAATTATTATTATAATAGAATATAATATAATCATCATATAATCATTAATAACATCATAATTTTGTTGTTTTCCATACAAATTTTAGTTTGAATTAACAAACTTATCTCCAAATAAATAACGAAAAATTGATGACGAAGCCGTGTTTATAAGTCTATTCATTTCAGAATCTTTATTGCCTGCCCAAAAAATTGAAACATAAAATAAGTAGGTTAACATTTAAGCAAAATAAAATATAATTGTAAACTGCATATTTTTGGTTTAAAAAAATTAAACATTTTAATGTATAAAAAATATAAATTCATATTAAACAAAAAAAATACCTTGTGCATTTTCCTGATGTGGAGATTGATCTTGGTTGATGATTTTTGGACTTTTTAGCTTCCTCATTATTCAATATTAGCTTAAAAATAACACAACATAAAAAATTAACAATATAATAGAATAAATTAACAGTATATTATAGGAAAAATCGTTTGCTTAAACATAATTGACAATCATGATTTGACGGTATGAGTCAATTTCATTATTCATTGAATTTTAGCTAAAATTAAATGCGCATACAAAAGATACATAAAATTAAATTTTAATTAAAAAACAAAATAATAAACTAATTATACACACACAAAACTTGAATAATAATCTCTAATATTTAATAAAAAAGATTAGTTCATAAATTACCAGAAAAGTTGATGGTTGTACGAACCGGCCCTTGAAGTTTTCATAAAAAAATATGAACATGAGATTAAATATACAATATATATTTACTTATAAAATTTAATGGATATTAATTCATGTTATTATGTGTAATGAAATATAATTAATTTTAACTCATGATTATTGAAATTTATTATGTAAATATTTAATCAAGTTTAATACTTGAACTAAATTAGTGGTTGTAAAAAATGTGATGATTAATATTAAAAAAATTAATAGTTTCTCATAAAAAAAACTTGCTCATTTAAACTTAACAAATTATCGAATGTTTACAAACATATTATTACTTGATCAATCTAAATTTAAACATTATTGTATGTTTTAGATATTTACTACTTCTGTATGAATAACTATAATTTTCAAAAAAAATATTTTGACATATATATAAACAAATAAGAAATGAATTATTAAAAAATAAATTTATTTTTAAGAATGTAACTAAATGTTATATATGAACATACAAAATTATTATTTATTTAGAACATGATTATCTAATGTTGGGGAATGATTTGCACAGATCTATTCGGGGTGAATATTTAAATACAAATTTAATTCATTAATTATTACTAGCATGAATTAATCCTATATTAATTCAAATAATAATTATAACAACATATCATGCATTTAAAAAGCCACGTAAAACCTACGACGCGGAATCTACGGGTTTACGTGAACGCATTCCTCTCGGGATGGCGGTGCTTTTGGTCGGGACGGACTAACCAATAGGACTTCCCAAGTATTCCTTAGCCTTTGCTCGACAATCCGGTGGAAGGATACTTTCATGAACAATTAACAAAAGGAAAAAATAAACTTTGTTGCTGCGTATGTGGATTTGCTAATATTTCCAAAGACATGGAATTGTACTTGAGAATGAACTAATCATCCCTATTTATAGGAGAGAGGGTGAACGAAATTTTAGTGAATTTTCAATGTGGGGAAAAGACTTTTCTTGATCACCAAGAAATCTTGAATATATCCCATATATTTTTTTTTCCCATAATTAAAATATTCCACAAAATCCCACCTCCTCTATTATGGCATAATTTTCGAAAATATAGTGCAAGAATCCAAGATTTGGATCTTCTTGAATTTATGAGATAATCTTGTATTCCAAGAATACATATCTTCCATAATATCTTTTCAAGAAAATCAAGAAAATCTTTCTTGCCCTCTATTTTCCAAAAATTTCGAAAATCTCACTATGAATAACCAAGTGGGAGATTTCTTGAATTTAATGAGATAATCTTGTATTCCAAGAATACATATCTTCATTCCATAACAAAATTCAAAAGAAAATCTTTCTCCCTTTTATCCATAATTTTCAAAAAAAAATAGAGGACATATAAGCAACAATATTTATTTTATTTTAATCACCTTTTCGGTTATTGGACTATATGTTTGGGCTACTCAGGGGGCCTTTAGGAGAATTAAGATTGAACCTTCTAATGGATCTTGAATATCTAATATTGAGCCACAATATAATTCAAGCCAATAAATATTAATTAATCCCACTACATAATTAATATTGCACTATCCATCTTAACCCATATTACAGTCAATATGGCTCCCGGTCATTATTTCCCGTGTTTAAGATTATCTAGCCCATTAATTAATTCAAGCCCTTTGAAATAGCTTTCCGTTAATTAATATCTTTTTGTCCTTGGTCGAGGAAGCGGTTCAACATTATTATCCATCTAGGAAACTAATTCCACTTGCAAGATTTGGTATGATAAAACTTATGAACCTCCCAAGGGGGCAAATCAAGCAAAGCGTACTGCACACACGATTCTTCGTATTAAATCTTAGCAATCACATGTGACCAATAATATTGCCCAAGATAAAAAGTATTGAATCTCTCTGATTCGCTACCCATGATAAGTCAAAGCAATAGTTACCAATCCCACGTGATCCTATTTAAGGGACGAAGGTTAAGAAACAACGAACCACTGAGGTCTAATTCTTCCTTGTTCAGTTCTGAAGAATTTATCCTCCCTATAGGTCCTATTCAAATAAGATCGGTCATGCACTAGTGTAATCTCTTGGTCAAGACAAACCAATCGAGCCTTACACCTCAACCTTTCGCGATGGTTGTTCATTTCCATCTAGGTCGTGAATAGCGTACTTATAGTTACAAAGGGACTGTTAATTTAAGCTTCGTGATCGGGTATCACTAAATTAACTCTGATGTAACACGTCATTTAATTATTGAACAGTTATGCAATAAATATATATAACATTCAATCATATTTAAAGCATCGATGATAAACAATTTATTTGATAAAGAAATAAGTCCGGTTTTGGCCGATTATACAAAGTAAAAAGCGTACTTTTCAAAGATAATCCCCAACAATCTCCCACTTATACTCAAAGTCCGCTTTTAAGTATACTACAACACGTCTCGTAGTAGTCCGTGACATCTAATGTCACCTACACCTAACCTTAATAATTTCTCCCACTTATACTCAAAGCAGATTGACAAGCGGTCTTGACACCCATTCCACTCACATGTCTCTCGAATGTATTGAGGCGGACACTTTTGTGAATGGATCCATTAGGTTGTCCTCGACGCTATCTTTGCCACATCTATATCTCCTCTTAACGATTTCTCGTGATAAGATGTCTTTCCTTTAATGTGTTTGTTTGACTCGTGGACTCTTGGTTCTCTTGAATTTGCTAACGCCCTAGCAAGATATTGCTAGACAAATTGAGAACACCATCCAAGTCCACTAAGAAGATCTAGAGCCCAATCGGTTCTTTCACTGCTTCACAAGCAACTACTTACCCGACTTCCATGGTTGAGTCAGTGATGCGTTTCTGCTTCACACTCGTCCATTTAATGGCTACACTTCCCAAATGGAAACACACTAACTGAGGCATATAATTTCTGGAATCTAAATCCGATTGGAAATCCGAGTCCATGTAGCCGATGGGGATTGGAGTATCTGACTGATAAATCAACATTCTATCACGAGTTCTTTTCAGATACTTCGAATGTTTTTAAGCGTCGTCGATTCGCTTTCCTCGGGTTACTCGATATCTTGCTATCATGCCTACGACAAAGCATATATCCAGGTCTCGTACACAAGATTGCATACATAAGGTTTCCTACTGGTAGAAGCACAAGGAATGCCTTTCATGTCATCTATCTCCTTTTTCGTCTTAGGGAACATATTCTTGGATAGATGGATTCCAAGTCCGAAAGGTCTGAATCCTTTCTTGGAATCTTGCATCTTTGAATCGTTTCAAAAACCGGTGTCAATGTATGAATACTTGCGATAACCCGATCATCCTTTTCTTGTGATCTCGAGTAATCTTGATCCCAAGGATGTGCCGACTTTCCTAAGTCTTTCATATCAAACTGTTTTTGAAACGCCATGCCCTTACGCCGATCGACCACATCTTCACATCGTTCCGGATGATCACAATGTCATCTACGATAGTACTAAGAATACCAATGCGATTCAAACGCTTTTTATACACACAACTTTCAAACTCGTTTTGATCAAACCCATAAGACTTTATTACATGATCAAAACTTTGGTTCCAAGCTCGGATGCTGTTTGAGTCCGTAAATGGACCTCTTGAGCTTACAAACTATGTGTTCTTGGCTTTGTTTCAATGAAAAACATGGGGTTGTCAGATATAGATCTCTTTATCAAGACTTAGTTAAGGAAAGCATCTTGACATCTATTTGCCGGACTTCAAAGTTGAGATCGCAAAGAATCGATAAGAGAATCTGGATGGACTTAAGCATGGCTACTGGTGAAAAAGTTTCCTCATAATCGATCCCTTTCTTTTCGATTATAACCTTTTCGCCATTAGTCTTGCTTTTAAAGGTTTCAACCTTCCCGTCCGGTCCTCTTTTCCTCTTATATACCCACTTTCATCCAATGGGTTTGACCCCATTAAGTGGTTCGACTAGCTCCCCACGCCTATTATGAAACATAGAACCCATATCGTCTTTTCATTCTTTGTTTGCAAGAATCTGATCCATATCTTGGAGTGCCTCGTCATATGTCTATGGGTCTAATTAGGGAATCAAGTCCGAGGACTCTCCTATTCCCATGAATCTCTCGGCCGTCTAACAACCCTCCCACTATAACGAGGCTTGGTTGAAAAACGATCATTTGGTATATCATCTAATACGATCGTAAGACTTCGAGGTTTGCCCTCTAAGCTCATTTAAGGTAATCTCACGGGTTTTCTTTGGTTCTATAGTTTTCTTCCAAAATCTAAAATGGGTGCGGATGTCCACCTTTTGATCTTTGAACTATAGAACATTCACCCCTTTTGTTCCTCGGGGTATCCTACAAAACAACCTTAATTTCGATCGAGGATCCAATTTACGGTTTCCTTGTCCAACACGTAGGCGGACACCCCAAAGTTCTCATGTGTATCTTACTAGACTTGCGCTTGGGTCCACAATTCTTTGGGGTTCGGGAACCGATTTGGATAGCACCAAGTTGAGAATGTAAGTCATTTGTTTTTCAAGGCATGACCCCAGGCGACTCGGGAAGATCCAGTATAACTCATCATTGATCTAACCATTTCCAAAAGAATTACATTGCTTTCGCTCTGCAAACCCCATTTTGTTGAGGGTTAGGTGCGATGAGTGGGATACAATCCCTTCATTAGATAAGTAGTTCAAAAACTCATTGCTGAGGTATTCGCCTCCATGATCAGATCGTAGAGACTTGATACGTTTTTCCATATGATTCTCTGCTTGAGCCTTAAATTCTTTAGAATTTCTCAAAGGTCTCAGATTCATGCTTCATAAGGAAAATGTACCTTGAGTAATCATCAATAGAATTACTCATAACCTCCTCTTGCTTTTTAGTTAACATTGAACTACATGACATCTATGTGAGCGATCTCTAACACTTCTTTAGCCCCATTCCCCTTGGCTCCAAATGCCATCTTGGTCATATTACCCTCCAAACATGATTCGTAGGTTGGATCCGATTCAACTTGGAGGCGCTCCAGTGAACCATCCTTCACCAACCTTTGGATCCTCTTTGGATTTATATGACCTAATCGTAGATGCCAAAGAAGTGTCTCGTTCACGTCTGATGAACGTTTTCTTTTCTCGGAAATAGTTGATGTGTTATAGGATACATTTCGTGAGTGGTGTGCACAGTTAATTGTATAGAGATTTTCCATCAATGTCCCGTAACAGATACACTCATCATTTCAAAATGATGTCATTCTTATTAGAAGAAACTTAGTGTCCTTTAATCGAATTTTAGAAACTGAAAATGAATTCTTTCTAAAACTGGGAACATAAAGATAATCTCAAAAAAAAAAACTTTATCTTCAAAAGATAGGTGCACTTCTCCCACTGCTTTAACTGCTACTCATGTAGCATTGCAATGTCTGCTACTTGCGTAGTATTGCAATAATCGTTACTTACCGTAGCATTGCAATATCGCCACTTACGTAGCATTGCAATGTCTTCTACTTTAAATAGCGTTACCCGATTGTGATGAGGATCTCACTCCCCACTATGTTGCGGATCATTTTAGAATCCGTAAACCCAACATGATTAGTGGATCTCGTATCAACCACCCACGAATGAGAAGTGATACCGCTAAACAAGTTTCAACAACTAGTGTGAGAATTACCTTTCTTTCCGTCCCTTTTGGGGTTGGAACAGCAAAACCTCCATTGTCCTCTCTCACCTTTTGACTTAAGCACTTCCTCTTTGGATTTTCCTTGACTCAACAAGCATTCCTCATCTTACCATTGCCCTTGGCAATGATTGAGTTTTATTGCTTATGGCCTTTGGTCATCTTCTTTATCTTGCCTACCCTTGGCCTAGAAACCGAAGGCGGACCACTTGCCCTCAAAGCTTGAGTTTGGTGCCTTATCATCATTTACGCCGAGTCCAAAAGTTTGCAACAAATTAGCTAGCGAGGCCAAAATGCTCAAAAACCTTTCAGGCAGAGAATGAAGTACCAAATTCATCCGAGTCTCTAGATCATAATCTACTCGAGAATCTCAAGTTTGTTCGGATGAGCCATCTATTTTGAGGACGTAATCCCTTACGGGTTTTTCCTCCACCATTTTCAACGACATCATCTCATGAGGTGATCGACGAGTCCGCATGTTTTGACTCGTCGGTTGGCTCATCGATTTTTGTGTGTCAAAATCCACTTGTTTTTTTTGTGCGATTAGGACAATTATAATTTTCCAATCAATATAGTTTCCATACATATTGTATTGACTTTTAAGTATAATAACAAAATGGATTAAAAGGTAACGACATCTTTGAATCGAAATAAACAACTATATGCAATAGCACAAGTATATCACAAGGTTCGATCACATTTCATCATATTTTAAAATCTCAAAAAAATATGAACATGCATCGACCAACATCTCAAAAGCAGTTTAAATAAGCCACGTGGGGTGGGTCATTATTTAAACACATTCAAGCGAGTTACAAACAAAAACGATTTACAAACCTTTAATATCCAAATTAATAGTTGGCCCTGACTTGACCAATATAAAATTGACAGGGACTTCGGGGAAGTATATGCATATCAATTTTATACCTAAGTAATAACCATGATTAAATACAGGATTATTATTTAGCTTTGATCGAGCCTCGTGGGTAGGGTCATCGTCGCCACTAGTAATAACCCACAATCATCCGTTCGAATTCATTCATGTGAAACCTATCTTTTGACCGTCGAGTAGGGGAATTTCTCCAAAAGAATTCACAAATAAATAAATCATGGAGGTCAAAATTAATTCAATTTTATTATCCGGAATAAAATTGTCAATTAATTATTTAAAACATACTTAGTAATTTTGAAGTTGAGATTTTTCAATTTGGCAACCCTCATGCAAACACATTTAAACAAATTAAATAAAGCATAAGATAAGACAAATAAATCAAGCATAACGAGAAAAATAAACATATTGGGCACAAATTATCCAATTGTCATGGTTTGATTTTTCTTGGCTTGATCTTGAAAAAACACGTCTCGAATTTCTCCCACTCGTTCGTCTCGAAAAATACTTGTCTCGAACCGCCACGCCAGCGACTCGCGGTAGGGATGCATCCCGCCGACCCACTTAACTGGCAACTTTAAGCGACCTCGGCGCTTTGTAGGACCGTTTTCACGCCAGCCTCGGCTTCGCCCTCGCCTCGGCGGCGATCGGCGAGTCGCTAAGCGTCGTCTTGTAGCCTTCGCCAGCCTCCGCCTCGCCCGCTGTTTCTCGGCGGCCTTCGCGCGTCTCCGCAGCGCGCGTCTTGACGCCCGTCCGCTTCGGCGCAGAACCTGCGCGCTTTGTCTGACCCCCTTCACCCTCGGCTTTCGCTTCGCCCCGCGCCCTGCGCCCACGCCTGCGTGCCCATTGTAGCGCCCTTCCACCTTTGATTGGATTTAAATCCTTTAATTCTTAAATCTCTCTTCGTTCCGTCAGGTTCTGATTTATTTACAAAAATAAATAAACCTGGATCTAGACTAATCTATTACATTGATAAAATCAAACAAATCTAGTCTACTCGTGGATTTTTCTCACGAGGCAAAACAAATCCGAGCGAATCGAATTAAAAAACCACGGTTTATATCATGTAAAATAAAAACATTAAAATCCATGACAATTGGATACCGCAAAAAGCAGATCTAACAGATTCTACTATCCAATTTCAAATTTAATGTCCGTGAATTAAATTACAATTTAAAAATTCAGAGTCCAAACAGTGGCTCGATGCGATTGTTGGGGAATGATTTGCACAGATCTATTTAAGGTGAATATTTAAATACAAATTTAATTCATTAATTATTACTAGCATGAATTAATCCTATATTAATTCAAATAATAATTATAACAACATATCATGCATATAAAAAGCCACGTAAAACCCACGACGGAATCTACGGGTTTACGTGAGCGTACCTCTCGGGATGGCGGTGGGCCCGGTCGGACGGACTAACAAAAAAGGACTTCCCAAGTATTCCCTTAGCCCTTGCTCGACAATCCGGTGGAAGGATACTCGCGAACAATTAACAAAAGGAAAAAAATAAACTTTGTTGCACCTGCATTATGTGGATTTGCTAATATTTCCAAAAGACATGGAATTGTACTTGGGAATGAACTAATCATCCCTATTTATAGGAGAGAGGGTGAACGAAATTTTAGTGAATTTTCAATGTGGGAAAAGACTTTTCTTGGTCACCAAGAAATCTTGAATATATCCCATATATTCTTTTTCCCATAATTAAAATATTCCACAAAAATCCCACCTCCTCTATTATGGCATAATTTTTCGAAAATATAGTGCAAGAATCAAGATTTGGATCTTCTTGAATTTATGAGATAATCTTGTATTCCAAGAATACATATCTTCCATAATATCTTTTCAAGAAAATCAAGAAAATCTTTCTTGCCCTCTATTTTTCAAAAATTTCGAAAATCTCACTATGAATAACCAAGTGGGAGATTTCTTGAATTTAATGAGATAATCTTGTATTCCAAGAATACATATCTTCATTCCATAACAAAATTCAAAGAAAATCTTTCTCCCTCTTTTATCCATAATTTTCAAAAAAAATAGGAAATATAAGCAACAATATTTATTTTATTTTAATCACATTTTAGGTTATTGACTATATGTTGGGCTACTCAGGGGGCCTTTAGGAGAATTAAGATTGGACCTTCTAATGGATCTTGAATATCTAATATTGAGCCACAATATAATTCAAGCCCATAAATATTAATTAATCCCACTACATAATTAATATTGCACTATCCATCTTAACCCATATTACAGTCAATATGGCTCCCGGTCATTATTTCCCGTGTTTAAGATTATCTAGCCCATTAATTAATTCAAGCCCTTTGAAATAGCTTTCCGATTAATTAATATCTTTTGTCCTTGGTCGGGAACGGTTCAACATTATTATCCATACCTAAACTAATTCCACTTGCAAGATTTGGTATGATAAAACTTATGAACCTCCCAGGGGGCAAATCAAGCAAGCGTACTTGCACATGATTCTTCAGATTAAATCTTAGAATCACATGTGACCAATAATATTGCCCAAGATAAAAAGTATTGAATCTCTCTCTGATTCGCTACCCATGATAAGTCAAAGCAATAGTTACCAATCCCACGTGATCCTATTTAAGGGACGAAGGTTAAGAAACAACGAACCACTGAGGTCTAATTCTTCCTTGTTCAGTTCTGAAGAATTTATCCTCCTGTAGGTCCTATTCAGCGCATCAGTCATGCACTAGTATAATCTCTTGGTCAAAACAAACCAATCTGAGCCTTACACCTCAACCTTTCGCGATGGTTGTTCATTTCCATCTAGGTCGTGAATGACGACTTTTATAGTTACAATGGATTGTTAATTTAAGCTTCGTGATCGGGTATCACTAAATTAACTACTCTGATGTAACGCATTTAATTATTGAACAGTTATGCAGTAAATATATATAACATTCAATCATATTTAAAGCATCAGTGATAAACAATTTATTTCAGTAAATAAGTCTGGTAATTCAGTTTCGATTATACAAAGTAAATGCATACTTTTCAGTATAATCCCCAACATCTAAGACCTGACATAATTAATCAATCAATAAATTATTTATAATAAAAAAGTTTAGTTTTTATGACCGAGGAAAAAAAGATGATTTGTAGGAAGTGGAACATGATGTTTTCACAAAATTATATGAATATGTGTTGAAATAAACAAATATGTAACAATTTATAATAATTTGTTTTATCACGTGTATTAATTATCAATAATTTTCCATTAATAATTAGACACGATTCTAGGAAATGATTATATTATAAGATAATTTCATGAAAAAAAAAATACATATGATTTAATACTTGAACTAAATCAATGGATGTTAATTATGTAGTGGTTAATATTAAAAAAATATGTATAATCAATAAAGTAATTAAAATAAATATATTCGTTAACAACGTACCAGGAAAGTAGACGGCTTGAAGGAGCTACACCTTGAAATTTTCATAAGACAATATGTATATGTGATGCAATAAATAATATGTAAATACTTATAAAATGAGATATTATTATTTTTATGTGTAATAGATTATCAATTGTTTTTTCATTGATGTTTACTCATTATTATAGGCAGATAAAAAATAATAATTATATTCTCATGGTATAAAACATTTAACAGAATTTAATGATTGAACTAAATCAATCGATGTAATGATCTATATTAAAAAAATTAAAATTCTTATAGAAAAATTATTTGTTTAAAAATAACTAACAATCAATGATTTCTAATTCATTATTCATTGAATTTTAGCTAAAACATAAGCGCGCATGCAAAATAAACATAATATTAAAGTTGTTCAAGGGAATATTTAATTTTAATTAAAAAGAATTGATAAACTAATTATATGCACACATAAATTAAATAATAATCTCTAATATTTAATAAAAAGTTTCGTTCACAACTCACCAGGAAAGTTGATGGTTGTATGAATTGTACCTTGAAGTTTTGATAAAAAAATATGAACATAAGATTAAATATAATATATGAATTTACTTATACAATTGAATGTGTATTAATTTATGATAATACGTGTAATGAAATATAATTAATATTCCATTAATTTTAATTCATGATGTCAATACAAATTATTATGTTATATGATAATTTCCTTGTAATTATTATTTAATAAAGTTTTTGACCTAAATCAGCAGTTGTAAATAAAGTAATGATTAATATTAAGATATATTAAAAATTTCTCATAAAAAAAACTCATTTAAACTTAAGAAATAATTGAAGGTTTACAAACATATGATTAATTAATCAATATAAACCTAAATATTATTGTATGTTTTAGATATTTACTACATATTTATGAATAACTAAAATTTTCAAAAAAATGGTGAGAAATATATATATAAACAAATAAGAACTAAATTATTAAAAATAAGTGTATTTTTAAGAACATGTAACTAAATGTTATATTATCTTAGAATTAAATTATTATTGATTAAGAACATGATTACCTAAGAACTAACATAATTAATCAGTCAATAAAGTGTTAAAAAAAAGAATAGTTTACGACTTATCAGGAAAGAAGACGGCTTGTGGGAATTGAAACTTGACGTTTTCCCTAAATTATATGAAATATGTGATTAAATAAAAAACATGTAACAATTTATACTAATTTGTGTTATCATTAGATTATCAATAATATTGACCATTAATAATTAGACATTAATATAGGAATTGATTAAATAATAAGACAATTACATGGAAAAATTAACCCGAATGGTTTAATACTTGAGCTAAATCAATGGATGTTAATTATGTATTTATTAATATTAAAAAAAATGGGCTTAATAAAATAAATAAGTCAATAAAGTATTAAAAAAAGAACCATTTACGACTTACCAGGAAAGAAGATGGTTTGTAGGAACTGGATCTTGACGTTTTCACTAAATTATATGAATATGTGATTAAATAAATAATATGTAATAATTTATACTAATTTATGTTATCATGTGTATTAAATTATCAATAATTGGTCATTAATAATTAGACACTAATCTAGGAATTGATTAAATAATAAGACAATTACATGGAAAATTTAATCCGGATGGTTTAATACTTGAGCTAAATCAGTGGATGTTACTTATGTATTTATTAATATTAAAAAAATGGGCTTAACAAAATAAATAAGTCAATAAAGTATTAAAAAAAAAAAGAATCGTTTACGACTTACCAGGAAATACGATGATTTGTAGGAACGGGAACTTGACGTTTTCACTAAACTAAATGAATACGTAATTAAATAAACAATATGTAATAATTTATACTAATTTGTGTTATCATGTGTATTAAATTATCAATAATCGACCATTAATAATTAGACATGATTCTAGGAAATGATTAAATAATAAGATTATTACATGGAAAAAATAAAGCATATGATTCACTCTACAAAACTAAGATCAAATTGTTTGAGTTATTTTATTAAACCATCCACTATAAGTTTGTTAACTAAAATATTATCATGTTTCTGGTTTCTTGAGTAACAGATTAAATGACTGCAATAAACATTAATCTCAGTAGTTTTATTTTATTAAATCGGAAGCTACGATTCATTTTTTGTTTAGGTTCTGTTTTTTAAAAAAATATCAAGAATATATGAATTTTGAGAGGTGGTCAATACATTACTATTTAATATATAATTGAATAAAAAGTACAATTTATGAGTTATGAGACATAAATTAAAAAAATTGGATTAAATTGAATTATGAAGATAAATTATTAATAGATAATCAAGAACATGGTATACACAAATAATTAAAAAAATAAAAATATGGGAAAACAGTTCATCGTATATATAAAAGATAAAACAAATTTATTTTGTTGGTGTTGGTTTCATTAATTGATCAAATAATTGAATACATCATACACATTACCTGTGATTTTATATACACTCGATGTGTTCTTCAAATGAAGAGAAGAGATAGACGGGAGAATATCTAAGTGTAGGCGATCAATGAAAAAAAGGCGTGGCAAAAATTTTAGAAAAAAATATCTTTTGTGATACAAAATTTATGTAGAACATAATGAATGAATCTTGTAGAATGGATTTTACATCCTTACAAATTAAGCTAAATACTAAATTTTATACATTACTAAATAGTAAATTTTATACACTACAAAGATCCTATCCGAAAAAAATGAAAACATAAAAAATGACACCATTACAATAAAGAAATCATGTCAATCTATCTATATTGTGAATATAAAAAATATCTTTGTAGCTATTCCAACAAAGTGCAACCAAAGCAATGAGAAGAAAAAATTGAGGATTGTAAGTAGAGTATTAATAGAGTTTGAAGGCCAAACAACAATTAAATGTATGGCTAAGATAGAGGTGCAATTAAATGTGATTTAAGTTGATTGTCATGAATTGTGGAATTTATGTTCTTCATTTCAACGGCTCAGATCAAACTAATTCATAGATCGACGGCCCACAAAGTTTCCCACCAAAAACTAAAATGGTAAAAAAACAAGGTGGTAAAAAATAAAATGAGTAATTGATGCAAAATAATGGACGATCAATATTAATCCACTAAAAATGATCAACGGTGAGGACAATTGACCTTAAAACTATATAAAAGGAAAAAATAGCTCCTATTATATATTTATAATTAAAAAAAAAAGTTAAGAGGGGGGTGAAATAAGTGGCGGAATCACATGGAGCTTTTGAGTTCATGTTACAACTTAATAGTGTAGAAAAAATTATACCCCAGATTTAATATAATGAAAATATAATTAAAAAAAAAACAACAAAAGTACTTTTTCTATTAAATAAACTTAATAGATAAATATGTGAAAATTCTCAAATATTATTTATATTATTTTTAATGTGCAAAGAAAAAATAATTTTATTATGAATATTATATATTGTGAAATAAACTGCATGAAGAAATTTATTTTGTAAATTATTTTCGTGGAAAAATTGGACGCGAGACATGACCATGATATATTTATAAAAAAATGAAACTATTTATGGCAAAAGTATAGGGTGAACAAGTTTCACCAAAAAATCTGTGAAATTGGTTAAGAAATGTGACTAATATTACTAAAATATATTAGTTGTGATAACTGTAAGGTGTGACTTTTTAGTATAAAGAGTATTAATAATAACATTGTAGAGTGTGACTTATATTACCACACAGGGTATTAGTAGTAATAAATGAAGGGTGTGATTTATATTACAAAATGATATTATTCGTGATAATTGAATGATCATGCCTATAAAAAGTGAATCAGTTTCATGATGAATAAATTTCACAATATATTAACTCATTATTTATATGTGTGTATCTCCTGTGCACCAGATGCATTGTGCATTTAATTATATATTTTTGAAATATATAATCTATTATATTAAATTATATACAATTTATTTATATTAAAAAGTCTATGTTTATATACATTAACAAGTTTCGAAAAGTTAAATATTTTATTCACCAAATTTAATGTTTGTATATCTTGCATTAAGGCATTAACTAATAACGCGTGCGGCTTTCTATAAATACGTGGTCCGCGCCGTATCAGATTCCTATTCCAATTTCGCGTGGAATTAGAGCTACGAAGAATTTAGAAGGAAAAAAAGGGGGAGGAGAAGCAATTTCTAGGGTTTGGTGGTTGCTGTTATTCGGGAAATTGGAAATGATCGAGGTAGTGCTTAACGATCGGTTGGGGAAGAAGGTCCGGGTGAAGTGCAACGACGACGATACCATTGGAGACCTGAAGAAGCTGGTGGCTGCACAGACCGGCACCCGCGCCGACAAAATCAGGATCCAGAAGTGGTACACCGTCTACAAGGATCACATCACCCTCAAGGACTACGAGATCCATGATGGCATGGGCCTCGAGCTCTACTACAACTAGCCCTCTTCGCTCATGTAATTCTCGACAAAACTTTTCCATCTCTGTTTTCTCATTTGAGTTTGTTGCTTCTTTACTTACGGTGCAATTGATTTGATTGAGAATTTAATGGTACTTTGTTTTGGATGGTATCTAGGTTTTTTGGGGTCGAATTATCAATTGATTGAGGGAGCTCTCATGTGGTCTGTTATGGGGTCTAAATTTTGATAATATGCTCTGTAATGATGCTCTATTGAGAAACTTACTGACCTTAGATAGCTTAAATATTAAATAAACTGATGTGCAAATTGCAATTGAAGTTAGATCTTATATTGCCATTTTAATGTAGCCGTATTTAGTTCAATTGGCTAAAATAATTCAGGCTTAGCATGTAATGGGGATTCGTTTATGAATAGAGTTAAAGTAAATTTGTAGATACTGTGTTGGGAGAAACATAGTTATGATCTGGATATCAAGTTGTGGAAGTGCCTCTTTCTCTTTGTAGGACTGCACATTGTAGCTTGCATTTTACAATTTGGTGCCTCCTTCTCTTTGTAAGATTGCAATTAGTTGCTTGCGTTTTATGATTTTGTAAGGTGGGCTAGATGGTAAAACAGATAGTAATAGTATGTGTAACAACAAAAAAGTTCAATATAGATCAGGATTAACAATATTTTTGGTTTCTATCATTCTGCCAGTCAAATAGAGACCTTATAAAGTTATATGGGTTAAATTAGTTGCATGGCTTTAAGTTAAATACGTGTGGTAACTTTAGATTTTGGTTGAACTTTTTATTTTTTAAGCAAAGCTACCAGAGCATATATTTCTGAGTAGAAGTTTCATAAATATTAGGAGCACCTTGAGTTGTTCTTTTAAATCCAATTTTCCACCTTGACAATAGTTAACCCGCAATTACCCAATCATTTTGTTGTTGATGATGCCCAAACCGGAAATCACCAAAAAGTTTAACTAGCCTAATATCTCACAACATAAACTTATTCTTAAATTTATGTCTGTATAACCATGCAATTACCAAAAAAGCCATCACCATCTGCACTATGTTGTAAAATCTTGAGAATTCGATAAAATTTTATGTCGATGTGCACGATGACTTGATACATATTTTATATTTTTGTAGAATTAACTTGTACGTGCTCTTTTTCTCTCTGTGGTGCTTACAGGTCAGGTTCTGTTCATGCGGATGAGGGATATAATATAGAATGCAGTTGTGTGCTTGAAGAATGACTCGGCTGTAATCTTCATGTATGTTTTTGTTGAATATATGTGGACATAACTCTCTATGAGCTGTAATTGATCACGCTATATGTATCAAATTGTGCTGGCATTGCACTTAATAACCGCCAAAATGTCAAGTAACTAGTTTGATGTCTTCTGCTGTTTGTTTCTGCCTCATGTTAGATTGGGGTGTGGTGGATTGAATCAATCTTGAGGACAAGATTTGTAAGGGTGAATAAGTTTTATGATGAAACTGGTTGAGGTCTTAAGGAGTGTGACTTATATTATTAAAGAGTGATTTTTTATTATAAAGTGGGTGATTTTTTTACTATAAAGGGTATTACATAGGTGTGACTTATATTACAGCAGAGAATATCGTAGTGATAACAGAAATGTGTGACTTATATTATTAAAGAGTGCCTGTAAAAAAAAATTGGTGAACATGTTTCAGAGCATACCAATTCAATCTGCAAAAGCTTGTTAAGCGGGCCACATATCTAACGGGCTGCAAAGTTTGAACTCAACTAACAAGCCACATGTTTAACGTGCTGCAAAATCTGAACTCAACCCATTTATTAATATTAGTCGGTAATTTGATATTGTTTTAGATATTTACTACTTCTGTATGAATAACTATAATTTTCAAAAAAATATTTTGACATATATATAAACAAATAAGAACTGAATTATTAAAAATAAATTTATTTTTAAGAACAGGTAACTAAATGTTATGTATGAACATACAAAATTATTATTTATTTAGAACATGATTATCTAAGACCTGACATAATTAATCAATCAATAAATTATTTATAATAAAAAGTTTCGTTTATGACCAGGGAAAAAAGATGATTTGTAGGAAGTGGAACTTGATGTTTTCACAAATTTATATGAATATGTGTTGAAATAAACAAATATGTAACAATTTATAATAATTTGTTTTATCACGTGTATTAATTATCAATAATTTTCCATTAATAATTAGACATGATTCTAGGAAATGATTATATTATAAGATAATTTCATGAAAAAAAAAAACAATACATATGATTTAATACTTGAACTAAATCAATGGATGTTAATTATGTAGTGGATAATATTAAAAAAATATGTATAATCAATAAAGTAATTAAAATAAATATATCCGTTAACAACATACTAGGAAAGTAGACGGCTTGAAGGAGCTACACCTTGAAATTTTCATAAGACAATATGTATATGTGATGAAATAAATAATATGTAAATACTTATAAAATGAGATATTATTATTTTTATGTGAAATAGATTATCAATTGTTTTTCATTGATGTTTACTCATTATTATAGGCAGATAAAAATAAATAATTATATTCTCATGGTATACAACATTTAACAGAATTTAATGATTGAATTAAATCAATCGATGTAATGATCTATATTAAAAAAATTAAAATTCTTATCGAAAAATTATTTGTTTTAAAATAACTAACAATCAATGATTTCTAATTCATTATTCATTGAATTTTAGCTAAAACATAAGCGCGCATGCAAAATAAACATAATATTAAAGTTGTTCAAGGGAATATTTAATTTTAATAAAAAAGAATTGATAAACTAATTATATGCACACATAAATTAAATAATAATCTCTAATATTTAATAAAAAAATTCGTTCACAACTCACCAGGAAAGTTGATGGTTGTATGAACTGGACCTTGAAGTTTTGATAAAAAAATATGAACATAAGATTAAATATAATATATGAATTTACTTATACAATTGAATGTGTATTAATTTATGATAATACGTGTAATGAAATATAATTAATTTCCATTAATTTTAATTCATGATGTCAATACAAATTATTATGTTATATGATAATTTCCTTGTAATTATTATTTAATAAAGGTTTTGACCTAAATCAGCAGTTGTAAATAAAGTAATGATTAATATTAAGATATATTAAAAATTTCTCATAAAAAAAACTCATTTAAACTTAAGAAATAATTAAAGGTTTACAAACATATGATTAATTAATCAATATAAACCTAAATATTATTGTATGTTTTAGATATTTACTACATCTTTATGAATAACTAAAGTTTTCAAAAAAAGGTGAGAAATATATATATAAACAAATAAGAACTAAATTATTAAAAATAATAGTATTTTTAAGAACATGTAACTAAATGTTATATTATCTTAGAATTAAATTATTATTGATTAAGAACATGATTACCTAAGAACTAACATAACTAATCACCAATAAAGTGTAAAAAAAAAAAGAATAGTTTTACGACTTATCGGGGAAAGAAAGGCGACTTGTGGGAACTGAAACTTGACGTTTTCACTAAATTATATGAAATATGTGATTAAATAAAAAACATGTAACAATTTATACTAATTTGTGTTATCATGTGTATTAGATTATCAATAATATTGACCAATAATAATTAGACATTAATATAGGAATTGATTAAATAATAAGACAATTACATGGAAAAATTAACCCGAATGGTTTAATACTTGAGCTAAATCAATGGATGTTAATTATGTATTTATTAATATTAAAAAAATGGTCTTAATAAAATAAATAAGTCAATAAAGTATTAAAAAAAATAACCATTTACGACTTACCAGGAAAGAAGATGGTTTGTAGGAACTGGATCTTGACGTTTTCACTAAATTATATGAATATGTGATTAAATAAATAATATGTAATAATTTATACTAATTTATGTTATCATGTGTATTAAATTATCAATAATTGGTCATTAATAATTAGACATTAATCTAGGAATTGATTAAATAATAAGACAATTACATGGAAAATTTAATCCGGATGGTTTAATACTTGAGCTAAATCAGTGGATGTTACTTATGTATTTATTAATATTAAAAAATGGGCTTAACAAAATAAATAAGTCAATAAAGTATTAGAAAAAAAAAAAGAATCGTTTACGACTTACCAGGAAATAAGATGATTTGTAGGAACGGGAACTTGACGTTTTCACTAAACTAAATGAATACGTAATTAAATAAATAATATGTAATAGTTTATACTAATTTGTGTTATCATGTATATTAAATTATCAATAATCGGCCATTAATAATTAGACATGATTCTAGGAAATGATTAAATAATAAGATTATTACATGGAAAAAATAAAGCATATGATACACTCTACAAAACTAAAATCAAATTGTTTGAGTTATTTTATTAAACCATCCACTATAAGTTTGTTAACTGCAATATTATCATGTTTCTGGTTTCTCGAGTAACAGATTAAATGACTGCAATAAACATTAATCTCAGTAGTTTTATTTTATTAAATCGGAAGCTACGATTCATTTTTTTGTTTAGGTTCTGTTGTTTTAAAGAATATCCAGAATATATGAATTTTGAGAGGTGATCAATACATTATTATTTAATATATAATTGAATAAAAAGTACAATTTATGAGTTATGAGACATAAATTTTTAAAAAAAATTGGATTAAATTGAATTATGAAGATAAATTATTAATAGATAATCAAGAACATGCTATACACAAATAATTAAAAAAATAAAAATATGGGAAAACAGTTCATCGTATATATAAAAGATAAAACAAATTTTGTTTGTTGGTGTTGTTTCATTAATTGATCAAAGAATTGAATACATCATACATATTACCTGTGATTTTATATACACTCGATGTGTTCTTCAAATGCAGAGAAGAGATAGAAGGGAGAATATCTAAGTGTAGATGATCAATGGAAAAAGACGTGACAAAATTTTAGAAAAAAACAACTTTTGTGATACAAAATTTATGTAGAACATAATGAATGAATCTTGTAGAATGGATTTTACATCCTTACAAATTAAGCTAAATAGTAAATTTTATACATTACTAAATAGTAAATTTTATACACTACAAAGATCCTATCCGAAAAAAATGAAAACATAAAAAATGACACCATTACAATAAAGAAATCATGTCAATCTATCTATATTGTGAATATAAAAAATATCTTTGTAGCTATTCCAACAAAGTGCAACCAAAGCAATGAGAAGAAAAAATTGAGGATTGTAAGTGGAGTATTTATAGAGTTTGAAGACCAAACAACAATTAAATGTATGGCTAAGATAGAGGTGCAATTAAATGTGATTTAAGTTGATTGTCATGAATTGTGGAATTTATGTTCTTCATTTCAACGGCTCAGATCAAACTAATTCATAGATCGACGGCCCACAAAGTTTCCCACCAAAAACTAAAATGGTAAAAAAACAAGGTGGTGAAAAATAAAATGAGTAATTGATGCAAAATAATGGACGATCAATATTAATCCACTAAAAATGATCAACAGCTGAGGACAATTGGCGTAAAAAACTATAAAAGGAAAAATAGCTCCTATTATATATTTATAATTAAAGAAAAAGTTAAGAGGGGTTGAAATAAGTGGCGGAATCACATGGAGCTTTTGAGTTCATGTTACAACTTAATAGTGTAGAAAAAATTATACCCCAGATTTAATATAATGAAAATATAATTAAAAAAAAAAACAAAAGTACTTTTTCTATTAAATAAACTTAATAGATAAATATGTGAAAATTCTCAAATATTATTTATATTATTTTTTTAATGTGCAAAAAAAAAAATAATTTTATTATGAATATTATATATTGTGAAATAAACTGCATGAAGAAATTTATTTTGTAAATTATTTTCGTGGGAAAAATTGGACCTTGAGACATGACCATGATATATTTATAAAAAAATGAAACTATTTATGGCAAAAGTATAGGGTGAACAAGTTTCACCAAAAAATCTGTGAAATTGGTTAAGAAATGTGACTAATATTACTAAAATATATTAGTTGTGATAACTGTAAGGTGTGACTTTTTAGTATAAAGAGTATTAATAATAACATTGTAGAGTGTGACTTATATTACCACACAGGGTATTAGTAGTAATAAATGAAGGGTGTGATTTATATTACAAAATGATATTATTCGTGATAATTGAATGATCATGCCTATAAAAAGTGAATCAGTTTCATGATGAATAAATTTCACAATATATTAACTCATTATTTATATGTGTATCTCTCGTGCATGAGATGCTTTGTGCATTTAATTATATATTTTTGAAATATATAATCTATTATATTAAATTATATACAATTTATTTATATTAAAAAGTCTATGTTTATATACATTAACAAGTTTCGAAAAGTTAAATATTTTATTCACCAAATTTAATGTTTGTATATCTTGCATTAAGGCATTAACTAATAACGCGTGCGGCTTTCTATAAATACGTGGTCCGCGCCGTATCAGATTCCTATTCCAATTTCGCGTGGAATTAGAGCTACGAAGAATTTAGAAGGAAAAAAAGAGGGAGGAGAAGCAATTTCTAGGGTTTGGTGGTTGCTGTTATTCGGGAAATTGGAAATGATCGAGGTAGTGCTTAACGATCGGTTGGGGAAGAAGGTCCGGGTGAAGTGCAACGACGACGATACCATTGGAGACCTGAAGAAGCTGGTGGCTGCACAGACCGGCACCCGCGCCGACAAAATCAGGATCCAGAAGTGGTACACCGTCTACAAGGATCACATCACCCTCAAGGACTACGAGATCCATGATGGCATGGGCCTCGAGCTCTACTACAACTAGCCCTCTTCGCTCATGTAATTCTCGACAACACTTTTCCATCTCTGTTTTCTCATTTGAGTTTGTTGCTTCTTTACTTACGGTGCAATTGATTTGATTGAGAATTTAATGGTACTTTGTTTTGGATGGTATCTAGGTTTTTTGGGGTCGAATTATCAATTGATTGAGGGAGCTCTCATGTGGTCTGTTATGGGGTCTAAATTTTGATAATATACTCTGTAATGATGCTCTATTGAGAAACTTACTGACCTTAGATAGCTTAAATATTAAATAAACTGATGTGCAAATTGCAATTGAAGTTAGATCTTATATTGCCATTTTAATGTAGCCGTATTTAGTTCAATTGGCTAAAATAATTCAGGCTTAGCATGTAATGGGGATTCGTTTATGAATAGAGT
The DNA here is from genome assembly GCA_037126765.1 of Stenogyne calaminthoides. Classification (NCBI taxonomy): domain Eukaryota; kingdom Viridiplantae; phylum Streptophyta; class Magnoliopsida; order Lamiales; family Lamiaceae; genus Stenogyne; species Stenogyne calaminthoides. The sequence goes on from JBBCBC010000006.1 coordinate 9,827,622, forward strand.
TAAAGTAAATTTGTAGATACTGTGTTGGGAGAAACATAGTTATGATCTGGATATCAAGTTGTGGAAGTGCCTCTTTCTCTTTGTAGGACTGCACATAGTAGCTTGCATTTTACAATTTGGTGCCTCCTTCTCTTTGTAAGATTGCAATTAGTTGCTTGCGTTTTATGATTTTGTAAGGTGGGCTAGATGGTAAAACAGATAGTAATAGTATGTGTAACAACAAAAAGTTCAATATAGATCAGGATTAACAATATTTTTGGTTTCTATCATTCTGCCAGTCAAATAGAGACCTTATAAAGTTATATGGGTTAAATTAGTTGCATGGCTTTAAGTTAAATACGTGTGGTAACTTTAGATTTTGGTTGAACTTTTTATTTTTTAAGCAAAGCTACCAGAGCATATATTTCTGAGTAGAAGTTTCATAAATATTAGGAGCACCTTGAGTTGTTCTTTTAAATCCAATTTTCCACCTTGACACTAGTTAACCCGCAATTACCCAATCATTTTGTTGTTGATGATGCCCAAACCGGAAATCACCAAAAAGTTTAACTAGCCTAATATCTCACAACATAAACTTATTCTTAAATTTATGTCTGTATAACCATGCAATTACCAAAAAAGCCATCACCATCTGCACTATGTTGTAAAATCTTGAGAATTCGATAAAATTTTATGTCGATGTGCACGATGACTTGATACATATTTTAGATTTTTGTAGAATTAACTTGTACGTGCTCTTTTTCTCTCTTTGGTGCTTACAGGTCAGGTTCTGTTCATGGGGATGAGGGATATAATATAGAATGCAGTTGTGTGCTTGAAGAATGACTCGGCTGTAATCTTCATGTATGTTTTTGTTGAATATATGTGGACATAACTCTCTATGAGCTGTAATTGATCACGCTATATGTATCAAATTGTGCTGGCATTGCACTTAATAACCGCCAAAATGTCAAGTAACTAGTTTGATGTCTTCTGCTGTTTGTTTCTGCCTCATGTTAGATTGGGTGTGGTGGATTGAATCAATCTTGAGGACAAGATTTGTAAGGGTGAATAAGTTTTATGATGAAACTGGTTGAGGTCTTAAGGAGTGTGACTTATATTATTAAAGAGTGATTTTTTATTATAAATGGGGTGATTTTTTTACTATAAAGGGTATTACATAAGTGTGACTTATATTATAGCAGAGAATATCGTAGTGATAACAGAAAAGTGTGACTTATATTATTAAGAGTGCCTGTAAAAAAAATTGGTGAACATGTTTCAGAGCATACCAATTCAATCTGCAAAAGCTTGTTAAGCGGGCCACATATCTAACGGGCTGCAAAGTTTGAACTCAACTAACAAGCCACATATTTAACGTGCTGCAAAATCTGAACTCAACCCATTTATTAATATTAGTCGGTAATTTGATATTGTTTTAGATATTTACTACTTCTGTATGAATAACTATAATTTTCAAAAAAATATTTTGACATATATATAAACAAATAAGAACTGAATTATTAAAATTAAATTCATTTTTAAGAACAGGTAACTAAATGTTATATATGAACATACAAAATTATTATTTATTTAGAACATGATTATCTAAGACCTGACATAATTAATCAATCAATAAATTATTTATAATAAAAAGTTTCGTTTATGACCAGGGAAAAAAGATGATTTGTAGGAAGTGGAACTTGATGTTTTCACAAAATTATATGAATATGTGTTGAAATAAACAAATATGTAATAATTTATAATAATTTGTTTTATCACGTGTATTAATTATCAATAATTTTCCATTAATAATTAGACATGATTCTAGGAAATGATTATATTATAAGATAATTTCATGAAAAAAAAATATATATGATTTAATACTTGAACTAAATCAATGGATGTTAATTATGTAGTGGTTAATATTAAAAAAAATATGTATAATCAATAAAGTAATTAAAATAAATATATTCGTTAACGACATACCAGGAAAGTAGACGGTTTGAAGGAGCTACACCTTGAAATTTTCATAAGACAATATGTATATGTGATGAAATAAATAATATGTAAATACTTATAAAATGAGATATTATTATTTTTATGTGTAATAGATTATCAATTATTTTTTCATTGATGTTTACTCATTATTATAGGCAGATAAAAATAAATAATTATATTCTCATAGTATACAACATTTAACAGAATTTAATGATTGAACTAAATCAATCGATGTAATGATCTATATTAAAAAAATTAAAATTCTTATCGAAAAATTATTTGTTTTAAAATAACTAACAATCAATGATTTCTAATTCATTATTCATTGAATTTTAGCTAAAACATAAGCGCGCATGCAAAATAAACATAATATTAAAGTTGTTCAAGGGAATATTTAATTTTAATAAAAAAGAATTGATAAACTAATTATATGCACACATAAATTAAATAATAATCTCTAATATTTAATAAAAAAATTCGTTCACAACTCACCAGGAAAGTTGATGGTTGTATGAACTGGACCTTGAAGTTTTGATAAAAAAATATGAACATAAGATTAAATATAATATATGAATTTACTTATACAATTGAATGTGTATTAATTTATGATAATACGTGTAATGAAATATAATTAATATTCCATTAATTTTAACTCATGATGTCAATACAAATTATTATGTTATATGATAATTTCCTTGTAATTATTATTTAATAAAGTTTTTGACCTAAATCAGCAGTTGTAAATAAAGTAATGATTAATATTAAGATATATTAAAAATTTCTCATAAAAAAAACTCATTTAAACTTAAGAAATAATTAAAGGTTTACAAACATATGATTAATTAATCAATATAAACCTAAATATTATTGTATGTTTTAGATATTTACTACATCTTTATGAATAACTAAAATTTTCAAAAAAATGGTGAGAAATATATATATAAACAAATAAGAACTAAATTATTAAAAATAAGTGTATTTTTAAGAACATGTAACTAAATGTTATATTATCTTATAATTGAATTATTATTGATTAAGAACATGATTGCCTAAGAACTAACATAACTAATCAGTCAATAAAGTGTTAAAAAAAAGAATAGTTTACGACTTATCAGGAAAGAAGACGACTTGTGGGAACTGAAACTTGACGTTTTCACTAAATTATATGAAATATGTGATTAAATAAAAAACATGTAACAATTTATACTAATTTGTGTTATCATGTGTATTAGATTATCAATAATATTGACCATTAATAATTAGACATTAATATAGGAATTGATTAAATAATAAGACAATTACATGGAAAAATTAACCCGAATGGTTTAATACTTGAGCTAAATCAATGGATGTTAATTATGTATTTATTAATATTAAAAAAATGGTCTTAATAAAATAAATAAGTCAATAAAGTATTAAAAAAAATAACCATTTACGACTTACCAGGAAAGAAGATGGTTTGTAGGAACTAGATCTTGACGTTTTCACTAAATTATATGAATATGTGATTAAATAAATAATATGTAATAATTTATACTAATTTATGTTATCATGTGTATTAAATTATCAATAATTGGTCATTAATAATTAGACATTAATCTAGGAATTGATTAAATAATAAGACAATTACATGGAAAATTTAATCCGGATGGTTTAATACTTGAGCTAAATCAGTGGATGTTACTTATGTATTTATTAATATTAAAAAAATGGGCTTAACAAAATAAATAAGTCAATAAAGTATTAGAAAAAAAAAAGAATCGTTTACGACTTACCAGGAAATAAGATGATTTGTAGGAACGGGAACTTGACGTTTTCACTAAACTAAATGAATACATAATTAAATAAATAATATGTAATAGTTTATACTAATTTGTGTTATCATGTATATTAAATTATCAATAATCGGCCATTAATAATTAGATATGATTCTAGGAAATGATTAAATAATAAGATTATTACATGGAAAAAATAAAGCATATGATACACTCTACAAAACTAAAATCAAATTGTTTGAGTTATTTTATTAAACCATCCACTATAAGTTTGTTAACTAAAATATTATCATGTTTCTGGTTTCTTGAGTAACAGATTAAATGACTGCAATAAACATTAATCTCAGTAGTTTTATTTTATTAAATCGGAAGCTACGATTCATTTTTTGTTTAGGTTCTGTTGTTTTAAAGAATATCCAGAATATATGAATTTTGAGAGGTGATCAATACATTATTATTTAATATATAATTGAATAAAAAGTACAATTTATGAGTTATGAGACATAAATTTTTAAAAAAAATTGGATTAAATTGAATTATGAAGATAAATTATTAATAGATAATCAAGAACATGATATACACAAATAATTAAAAAAATAAAAATATGGGAAAACAGTTCATCGTATATATAAAAGATAAAACAAATTTGGTTTGTTGGTGTTGGTTTCATTAATTGATCAAAGAATTGAATACATCATACATATTACCTGTGATTTTATATACACTCGATGTGTTCTTCAAATGCAGAGAAGAGATAGAAGGGAGAATATCTAAGTGTAGACGATCAATGGAAAAAGACGTGACAAAATTTTAGAAAAAAACAACTTTTGTGATACAAAATTTATGTAGAACATAATGAATGAATCTTGTAGAATGGATTTTACATCCTTACAAATTAAGCTAAATAGTAAATTTTATACATTACTAAATAGTAAATTTTATACACTACAAAGATCCTATCCGAAAAAAATGAAAACATAAAAAATGACACCATTACAATAAATAAATCATGTCAATCTATCTATATTGTGAATATAAAAAATATCTTTGTAGCTATTCCAACAAAGTGCAACCAAAGCAATGAGAAGAAAAAATTGAGGATTGTAAGTGGAGTATTTATAGAGTTTGAAGACCAAACAACAATTAAATGTATGGCTAAGATAGAGGTGCAATTAAATGTGATTTAAGTTGATTGTCATGAATTGTGGAATTTATGTTCTTCATTTCAACGGCTCGAGATCAAACTAATTCATAGATCGACTGACCCACAAAAGTTTCCCACCAAAAACTAAAATGGTAAAAAAAAAACAAGGTGGTGAAAAAATAAAATGAGTAATTGATGCAAAATAATGGACGATCAATATTAATCCACTAAAAATGATCAACAGCTGAGGACAATTGACGCCAAAACTATAAAAGGAAAAATAGCTCCTATTATATATTTATAATTAAAGAAAAAGTTAAGAGGGGTTGAAATAAGTGGCGGAATCACATGGAGCTTTTGAGTTCATGTTACAACTTAATAGTGTAGAAAAAATTATACCCCAGATTTAATATAATGAAAATATAATTAAAAAAAAAAAACAAAAGTACTTTTTCTATTAAATAAACTTAATAGATAAATATGTGAAAATTCTCAAATATTATTTATATTATTTTTAATGTGCAAAGAAAAAATAATTTTATTATGAATATTATATATTGTGAAATAAACTGCATGAAGAAATTTATTTTGTAAATTATTTTCGTGGAAAAATTGGACGCGAGACATGACCATGATATATTTATAAAAAAATGAAACTATTTATGGCAAAAGTATAGGGTGAACAAGTTTCACCAAAAAATTTGTGAAATTGGTTAAGAAATGTGACTAATATTACTAAAATATATTAGTTGTGATAACTGTAAGGTGTGACTTTTTAGTATAAAGAGTATTAATAATAACATTGTAGAGTGTGACTTATATTACCACACAGGGTATTAGTAGTAATAAATGAAGGGTGTGATTTATATTACAAAATGATATTATTCGTGATAATTGAATGATCATGCCTATAAAAAGTGAATCAGTTTCATGATGAATAAATTTCACAATATATTAACTCATTATTTATATGTGTATATCTCGCATGACTGTGGGATTACAGATTTAATTATATATTTTTGAAATATATAATCTATTATATTAAATTATATACAATTTATTTATATTAAAAAGTCTATGTTTATATACATTAACAAGTTTCGAAAAGTTAAATATTTTATTCACCAAATTTAATGTTTGTATATCTTGCATTAAGGCATTAACTAATAACGCGTGCGGCTTTCTATAAATACGTGGTCCGCGCCGTATCAGATTCCTATTCAATTTCGCGTGGAATTAGAGCTACGAAGAATTTAGAAGGAAGGAAAAAAAGGGGGAGGAGAAGCAATTTCTAGGGTTTGGTGGTTGCTGTTATTCGGGAAATTGGAAATGATCGAGGTAGTGCTTAACGATCGGTTGGGGAAGAAGGTCCGGGTGAAGTGCAACGACGACGATACCATTGGAGACCTGAAGAAGCTGGTGGCTGCACAGACCGGCACCCGCGCCGACAAAATCAGGATCCAGAAGTGGTACACCGTGTACAAGGATCACATCACCCTCAAGGACTACGAGATCCATGATGGCATGGGCCTCGAGCTCTACTACAACTAGCCCTCTTCGCTCATGTAATTCTCGACAAAACTTTTCCATCTCTGTTTTCTCATTTGAGTTTGTTGCTTCTTTACTTACGGTGCAATTGATTTGATTGAGAATTTAATGGTACTTTGTTTTGGATGGTATCTAGGTTTTTTGGGGTCGAATTATCAATTGATTGAGGGAGCTCTCATGTGGTCTGTTATGGGGTCTAAATTTTGATAATATACTCTGTAGTGATGCTCTATTGAGAAACTTACTGACCTTAGATAGCTTAAATATTAAATAAACTGATGTGCAAATTGCAATTGAAGTTAGATCTTATATTGCCATTTTAATGTAGCCGTATTTAGTTCAATTGGCTAAAATAATTCAGGCTTAGCATGTAATGGGGATTCGTTTATGAATAGAGTTAAAGTAAATTTGTAGATACTGTGTTGGGAGAAACATAGTTATGATCTGGATATCAAGTTGTGGAAGTGCCTCTTTCTCTTTGTAGGACTGCACATAGTAGCTTGCATTTTACAATTTGGTGCCTCCTTCTCTTTGTAAGATTGCAATTAGTTGCTTGCGTTTTATGATTTTGTAAGGTGGGCTAGATGGTAAAACAGATAGTAATAGTATGTGTAACAACAAAAAGTTCAATATAGATCAGGATTAACAATATTTTTGGTTTCTATCATTCTGCCAGTCAAATAGAGACCTTATAAAGTTATATGGGTTAAATTAGTTGCATGGCTTTAAGTTAAATACGTGTGGTAACTTTAGATTTTGGTTGAACTTTTTTTTTTTTTTAAGCAAAGCTACCAGAGCATATATTTCTGAGTAGAAGTTTCATAAATATTAGGAGCACCTTGAGTTGTTCTTTTAAATCCAATTTTCCACCTTGACACTAGTTAACCCCAATTACCCAATCATTTTGTTGTTGATGATGCCCAAACCGAAATCACCAAAAAGTTTAACTAGCCTAATATCTCACACATAAACTTATTCTTAAATTTATGTCTGTATAACCATGCAATTACCAAAAAAGCCATCACCATCTGCACTATGTTGTAAAATCTTGAGAATTCGATAAAATTTTATGTCGATGTGCACGATGACTTGATACATATTTTAGATTTTTGTAGAATTAACTTATGCGTGCTCTTTTTTCTCTCTTTGGTGCTTACAGGTCAGGTTCTGTTCATGGGGATGAGGGATATAATATAGAATGCAGTTGTGTGCTTGAAGAATGACTCGGCTGTAATCTTCATGTATGTTTTTGTTGAATATATGTGGACATAACTCTCTATGAGCTGTAATTGATCACGCTATATGTATCAAATTGTGCTGGCATTGCACTTAATAACCGCCAAAATGTCAAGTAACTAGTTTGATGTCTTCTGCTGTTTGTTTCTGCCTCATGTTAGATTGGGGTGTGGTGGATTGAATCAATCTTGAGGACAAGATTTGTAAGGGTGAATAAGTTTTATGATGAAACTGGTTGAGGTCTTAAGGAGTGTGACTTATATTATTAAAGAGTGATTTTTTATTATAAAGGGGGTGATTTTTTTACTATAAAGGGTATTACATAGGTGTGACTTATATTATAGCAGAGAATATCGTACTGATAACAGAAAGGTGTGACTTATATTATTAAAGAGTGCCTGTAAAAAAAAATGGTGAACATGTTTCAGAGCATACCAATTCAATCTGCAAAAGCTTGATAAGCGGGCCACATATCTAACGGGCTGCAAAGTTTGAACTCAACTAACAAGCCACATATTTAACGTGCTGTAAGATCTGAACTCAACCCATTTATTAATATTAGTCGGTAATTTGATATTGTTCAATGAAAACAACTGACATGTTAGATGAACATGAATGAACGGTACACATTGTGCGTATAAGACTTTATCTATTATAAAATATTAAAATAAAGTTTCTCTCACAAGTAAAGTTCATTCATTAATCACATATATAACTTCCTAAAACTTGAATTTCATCATTCATAAACTATAATAACTCATAGACATAATCTCCTACAATTAATTCCATCATTCATAAATATAAAGTTTACCAAATATTCTAAAAGATAACATTATAGTTGTTTGTTTAAATGTATAATAAAAATAAAAAAAATTGAAGAGTCGGACCTGCCCGCCAAAATCTGATCCACAGTGCCTAAGATTGTGCCCTAATGGGCCAGCCCATTTATGCACACTTCTAAGTGGGAGAATTTTTACATGGCCAAATCCACGTTCTATGCACAATGAGGCAGGCTGGTCCAACGGGCTAAGCCCGTTTTGACCGACCCAAAACCAGCAAACCACCGAATTCTTTTGTGAGATCGTCTCATCTGTGATAATTAAAATTCATTACGTAGGTAATAAAGAAAAATGGGTAGAGAATAATCAGTAAATAAGTACTAAATGAGTAGAAGTACACTTAACTTAGATTAAATTAGAAGTACTAAATGGCTATATGACATTATCGTTAATTTTACACAATAATTTATAGTCTAGTTAGGAGTGTGCCTTTAATTATCACAAGTCACAACTCACAAGTGTACTGTTCCAAGTATAAATCATGTTCTCCCAATTCTTATTTTTTCTCTTCCCCACCAAGTGAGGTGGTCCTCAAACTATTCCTACTTCTCAAAGGACTTGAATTTTCACTTCTTTTCTTAATTAAAAAGAAAAGAAAACGAAAAAACAAGTTAATAAACTACAAATATAGTGTACTTTCTTCTTGCATTTAATTCCATTATTAAAAAAAAGAAAGAACGTAGGAGTACCATAAACTTAAATTCAAAGCTGAAGGTAATAAATTTTGATTGGACTATAAGTTAACTTTACTCTTAGGGTATGTTTGCTCCGAGCCGTAGGGGCATTGATAAAATTCATAAATAGTAAAAAAGAAATTTGACTTGTATGTATACTTGGTTGAAAAGGTAATAAGTAGGATTGAGAAAAAATGGTGAAAAAATAATTGATGACGATATTATTATATGGTAAAAACTAAAGCGTGTGTTATATATTGAAAAAATGAAAAGTGTAGATATTATTGGTTCGAATTATGGTGACTTTTGAAATCTAACCTATTTAATCCTCCATACAGACATAGTTGTGCTTTCGAAATCATTAAGCTGAATTTCACAAGCTCATTAAAAACATAACCTTAAAAATTTATTTTAAATCCACACTGAACAGTTTTTTAGAGATTTAAATGCAAGTAAAAACAATATCCGAAGGGCTGAACAACACTATATCATTGACTACAAAATCTTTAATACGAACAAGAAAAATCAGTAGAACAAAATGCAAAAAAAATCGAGAGCTTAAAATGTAGGGGTGAAGTATCGCGATACGATATTTTGATTATATCGTGACAATTTGCGTGTGATGTATGTTCAAGTAAATGGCGAAAAAAGAATAGTTTAAATGAATAGTAATCGTACACGTAAGTGTTATTGTGCTAAAGCGACAGTCGTTTATTTCTGACAGTGACAGGAGGGTAAATTGAGGCCGTAGGGTCCACCGCACGGATGATCCACGTCACCATATCTCTGTCCCTATTGTTTTCTCCCCTTTCACTACACGACAACCGACTTTATCTCATGTTTTTATTTTTATACATTTTAATATCGCTGGTTTGAGAAATTGCTCTTGCTTTGACTTTGTTACTTAGTTTTTGGCTTTAAAAATGATTTTACAATATGGGAGAATCTGCAACAATTTTTTATTTTTTGAGATGGTATCTGCAATAGTTATTAATTTTAATTCGAACTCTATCGGAAACTCCAGAAACATTTTTGCACAATTGGTACAGATTTTTTCGAAAAATAAGTGATTCTTGGTTGCTTTCACATTTGAAAATACCACCTAAATGTTATATATAAGACTCTTCTGAAGGCTCATATTAGAGCGCAATCGTATGAAGACGAAGAATTAATATTAATTAATAAAAATAATTTCTTATCTTAAAATTTATTAGTGATGAGATAGTTTGATTAACTTGGATTATAAACTGACTTATTTTTTCTTTTTCATGAAGTTGCAATATGCATTTATTGCACAAATATTATATTATTTTGAAATACGTATGCATACAGAAAATACATAAGATGGTTAGTACACGATGGTATGCCCATGAATATGACGGTACACCAAGTATTGTTCTTCATATTTTTAATATTTTCTAGCTTTTACTATATTTGATTCATACAATATATATTATATTATATATATTAATATATAGATATAAGTATAATATAGTATTTTTTTTATATTGAGAGGCTCTGGTTTCCTCTTCTCAATTGAGAGTTTTATTTTCTGAGTTGAGAGTTTTAGTTTTGTTCTTTTTTGCTGCCTTGTGAAATCTATATTTTACGTCAAGTTTTTAATAATGCAGGCATTGAAAATTAAATTTAAAAAATAAGTGTTGATTGTACCGCAAGAGTGGTGGATCGAATGAGTGAGAGAGTTAGTGCAAATGTGATGATGAAGACTTCTAAAATTATATTACGACAATATAGTGATTATGCGATTTTTCTTGTTCGTAGAATAGCCAAACATTTGGCTCATCGATTTGTTAGAACGTTTGTAACATTCCCAAATCATTGTCAGGTCGAGCTTTCAATTGTTGTGGATGACCTTCACAATATTTAATGTTGTTGCATTTAAAATTTAATAGTTCTTCTATTTTAAAATTAAAGAACATGATCTATTTCAAATTGAGAGTTCATCATGAATTGAATTACACACGCTCAATTGTAATTTGGTAAAAATTAAAGAAAAAACTATAATTTAAAAGAAGAACACTTGTATGAGATGGTCTCACGATGAGACGGAATATAAATTGTCATTGACGCTTTAACATTTTGGAATGAGTGAGTGTGATTTATGCTAAATTGTACTCCATTTCATACATGAGAATATCTCATATGAATTTTTGTCTAATTTTTTTAATGGTATGAAAATCCTGTGTTATTTACGTTGAAAGGTATGAGTGAATAGTTTAATATTGTCGATAAGTTGAAAAATGCAGCTATTCCCATACCTGATTTTAGGGAGATGACAACGTCATTCATCATCTGTCTTCAATATTAATATTCTTGGATCTTGAGCCAAAAACCCCATCCTTTTTTTTTTGGTCAAAGATGACTTGTCAAAACTCTTTTTGTTAACTTCAGAGGCTTTGCTTTTTACTCATTGTATCCCCTATTTATTTTGTTTTAGTAATTTTTAAAATGGAATTGTGTGTTGGTATTCCAATTGTACAAGATTCTTGGATTATGGAAGTGTGGTTGAAAATCATGTTGTCCTCTTATGATCAAAAACTTTTGGTGATTGTGTCCTAGTCAAATATGGTGGATCATAGTTTTACTAGATTTAAAATAATATATATATATTATGAAAGATTAAGATAAAAACTTGTGTGAACCGAAATTCACGGTAAACTCAATTTTTTAGTATCACTTTTATGTATAAATAGTATTACAATTATACATAAAAACTATTATTGTTATGGACAAAAACTCTCACTATTTAAAAATTATTTTATATTCTTAAACAATTATAATTTTTATATATAACAGTTATAAAATTCATGCATAGACCTGATTAAGAAGAGTGCTACTCAAAGATTAAATGTTGGGTTTAACCATTGTGTTGCATCCAGTTGTTGTATAGTGGGAATGAGTGAATTTTATTTGAAAAGTTGGTGTGATTGATCCCCATGAAAAATAATACAAAGTTGGAATGATTCCCAACACTTTGCTCCAAATCATGGTTTCTTATTGCATTCTGTCCCCCTTTTTAATTTCCCTACTCTCACTCTAATATCAATTAATTGCATGCAAATCTTTAATTTGACTATTCAACCCATTGATTCTACTAGTAGTATAATTTTGCTTTCTTGCTTAAATACTAAGACAAGTTGATACCACAAACAATTTTGCAACATGGGAATCGCCAAATATTAATTGTGTCTGTAATAACATGGAACATTGACAAAAATGATATCAAGATCATGCACAAAATCTATATTGACCTCTTATTCAAATAGACAAAAACTCATATGAGAGGAGTACAATTTAGCACAAATTACACCCACATTTTCTAAAGTGTTAAAACATCAATGTTCAACTTATACTCCGTCTCATCGTGAGACCGCTTCATGCAAGTGTTCCCCATTCAAATAAGACTCAAGATCTCAATTTATCATATGTGGGGATAAAAGTTGAATTAAAACTCTTCTACACTTGATTTGAGTTGGGACCAATACATATAACAAATAAATCGAACCTAATTTAATCCCAAATAAATAAAATAGATTACATGAATTAATAAATGAATCACATTCACTTGCATACACGAAACGCTCTGACAAATCTCGATCAATGGTAACCAATAAATTCGATGGGTGTAATTACTGACATGTACAAAATTTTGATACAAATTACTAATAGATACAAATGAGATTACATATACAGTCAAAATTACATGCGAAAGGGCAAATGTACCTATATATATGCAACCCATTTTGTATTTATTAGTAAGGTAAAAAAAAAAAAGTAACTATTAGTAATTTCTCTAATTCGATAGTTAGGTCAATGCATATAATAAATAAAAATTTGAACTTACTTTTACATTTGATAACATCTCAAGCTTTGCTCGATAAGTAAAGAAAATAAATTTGTATTACAAATATTAAAATGGATGGTTTTTTTATTTGTGGTCGGTTTGATGAAAATTCGATAGTCCACACTCCACATTCAAGATGATTAATAAATAGTCGGTCAAGCTCAAACATAATGGCGGGTCAAGTATTAACACCCAAATTTTTATACTCTAATTTATAATTTATTGTACACTTTGCTTTTTCCAAGTTCGCATGGTTTTGGTTTTAATTAAGTTCTTCTCCAAAATGTCAGTTGCGAGGTACATATGGTATCACATTTATAAATTTACGACCATAATTTAACCCATGAGACTTTGGTTGCACAATCAATATTTACATCATAATTGAACCTCAATAACTGTTCAAACAAATCTTAATAGAAAAACTCCAGATTGAATGAATTCTTTGTCTCAAGAGGAATTGATCTTCATGGTGTTTCTTCCTCTTTTGAGTCGATCTTCCAAAGTCTATGAATGAGCATACATTTATTAGATGGACGATTATGAGTAACTCTCATGTGAAACTTGTTCATAATATAAAATTGGTGCAAGTGATACGGTTCAATAGAAACAAGTAATATTGTTTAGTTAAAACTACTAATAATGATAAAATAATACTACAGTTTAGTAAAAATAAAAGATATTATTCACTAAAAATAACTGATATTGTTTAGTGAAAATAAGTAATATTGTTCAATGAAATATGTGATACAATTAAAAAAAAATTAATTTCATTGTATGACCATATCTGAAGGAGAGCTTGTCCTCCTTATAAAATGAACGGATCAAGTGTAACATCTAAAGAGAAAATATCATTTTTAGTCCTGTAACTTTGGACAATTTCATTTTTAGTCCCGTAACTTTTTACTTTTTCAATTTTAGTTCTGCATGTGTCAATTTTAGTCATTTTTTTATCGGAAATATTAAAATCTCACCGGGATCTCCCCAGAATAAGCATGTACACCTCACGTGACACTTCAAAATTGATTTTTTTTTTATAAATGACAATCCACTTGTGTAGGTTGCAAAAAAAAAACAATTTTAAAGTGTCATGTGAGGTGTACATGCTTATTCTGGCGAGAGTTTAAAATTTATGACAAAAAAAGACTAAAATTAACACATCCAGAATTAAAATTAAAAAAGTAAAAAATAACGGGACAACCTAAAGCAAAATATTTGAAATGAAGCTTTTAAAATAAGTTTATGCAGACATAAGCTCTAAAATATAGGCCATGATATAAATAGATTACGATCGCTTAGATAATTAAGAGCTTGGGTGTGTGTGATGATTAATGAGTGTACAATTAAAGGGGCGTTGGTGTTAATTATGAGTGAATTTAGTCAAAGGAATGCTAATTAAGCACAATTAAGACTCGAGCATCAAGACGGCGAGTTGAGTGGAAACACACATGACCGTGATTATAATGATAATGATTATGAAGAAGAAAAATAGTAGATGATAATGATAATCATACATTTAGAAACCACCTTTGGATGTCTTAACGATTTCCCACAACTCACGTGTGATTTGTTTCTTTGTTGCCTCAACTTGTTCTTTTTCAAACATCTTATCATTTTGACGTTGTTTTGTTTCCTACTTTAACTTTGTGGGGATTGTCAAACATGCTTTTATCACACTCAACTAACACCACTATTACTACTTACTAGTATTACATGCTTCCTTTCTCTTTATGCTTTTTTTTTTTAAAGAAAATATTATACTAATTTTGACTAAAATATATGACCTTAAAATATAAATAATGATGTTATAATTACTTGACTTATTCCATTTCGCTAGACAAAAATATTATACTAGTAGTTTATACTTCTATATATTTTCTTAATTCACCCACGTTGAAATTAAAAATTATAATCGCAACTTAATAACACATGCGATAATATAATCACTACTTATTCATAGATGCACCTTTCCTTTGGACAAATTTGATCCCATCTTTGTATTTCCAATATATCACAGGCTAAACTATATATAATGGTGGTTTAATGAAATATAATAGCTCGATTGATGGTTTGACGAAGTGGAATAACTATACATACACAAATTTTCACTATAAACTAATGATGTTTGACGAGGTAGATTAACTCAAATGGTTGCTGTATGATCATGGGCCACTTGACCTATTAAAAAAAAAGATTCAAAACAAGCAATCATCATTTTGATACCAAGTTGGATCCATCATGTGTTAGATGGAAAAAACAACCAAACCCAACAAAGTCAAAGAAACTCGTCACTCGTAACGCATGCAACAAAATGGCAACAATCTTGAATCAAGAAAATTTCAAGTAATAATTGAAAGAGAACAGTTGTGCCGGCTAGGCACAAAACCACCATTATTCACGAGTAAAAAAAAAACTTCGAGAAGCACACGGATTAGCAGCAACATACTCAAGTCAAACACACAACATTAGCTCACAAACACAGTAGACGACATCATAAGTCATTCGACCAAACCATGGTTCGATAAAGTGCTTAAACACAAATCCACATACACTTATATGGATGTAGCTAGAACTTCACATGCTTGAAGTTTCCACAAGTACATAAAAACCAACAATACTCACAGACACACACAACACAAACAACTTCTGTTTGAAGTAGTTCCTAGATCAAATTAGACGCGATCAACTAGAGTTTCCTTGACTATTTTGCAAGATAATTCCGTAGATTTACTTGAACTACGCGAATATGCTCAGGGGTCCGGTTTGGGTTGAGGAATCCAGTCCACGCTCAGCTGTTGGCAAACCAGTGATCATTATCCTGAAATACATACTAAGAATCATTCAGCTGATGTCAAAACAAAAAATTGGAAACCAAATTCGTACATAAATCAGCATTATGTTTGTTACATGATAAGCTATTACCTTTCAGTACTGTTGTTGCCCGGTTTCATAAGAATAGTCAATCTTTTAGCAGTCTTCATGAACTCACTGCAGAGAGACAATTACACAAGTATGTTAGAAAACGTTATGAGGCAAATACTTCTATGCACCGGATGCACCATGCAACTCAAGTGCATTTTTAAATGGTATTAGTTGTCTAACTAAAAGGTATTAGTTTGTCAGAATTAGCTGTTTTCACTTAATCGTATTTGTTGTTTTTATTGAACGTATTAGTTATTCACCAGTTGCTCATGCTATGATTCTTCCCAAAAGAGAAGTTTACCTGAATGGTTCATCTCCAGCTTGTTTGACAGCACCTGTTGCATCACGATACAACACGTGGCTCAGCATCTGCAATCTCTCAATTCCAAACATGTCTTCTAGTCTTTTGTATAGTTCTTCATATGATCCAAGAACGGAAAGGTCAAGACTTCGACCTACATCTTCCGACTCCAAGAACACTTTGCAGTGACCAGTACCAAGGCCAAGTTCAGATGCATGATAACCTGGTTTCCATAAAAACTGTGCCCCAGACACAATCTTTGCAACATCTTCACGTTCAACAGAAAAACTTCCATCTGAGGAGACTGTTCCCTGTGTTACTTTAGAAGCCATATCACTGGACATCTGCTGCTCGGTCAGAATCGGTTGACCAAACAGGAATAACCGAGGTGTCATTTGACCATCGGTTTTCCCTGATTTCTGACTAGAGTTTCCCATACTTAAAAGGCAAGATATGTTTTCATTACAGTCCACATTGCTTCTAGCCATTCGATCGGGGATTTTAGGTTGAGGATCAAGAAGCGTGAAACTGGGTTGTAGCAGTCCCAACTGCAGTTTGTTGCTAAGGTGGAGATCCGATAAAGGGACTCCAATTTGAGCATGCCTGGCTCCCTGTATGCCTGCAGTAATGTTGTCTGATAGACACAAGGGACTGCTTGGACCAAGAGGAGTGCCTGAAAATGATGGCATTGGAAATGGACCATCAAACGGGAAGTCTGAGTGATGCGATAAACGCAACTTTTTCCTTGGTGGTGAGAAGGGTGAGAGGTGGAGGATTGGTGGCATAGTTGACACCATTTCCACTAGCCATGGACTCACACACTTCACATTCTGTAACAGGTCGGGTTCATCCCATGTCACCTGTAAGATTTGGACCAAGAAGTAAACACAAGAGTAGATGAAAAGAAAAGAGAGAGTTCTTGAAAAGTTCTTTTGGTACTAAAAGTAGGCCTAGCAGAGAAAGAGAGGAAAATAATGAAACGGTAGATTAAGAAAAGCTTGTGAAGAAACCATCACAGATTCCATTATTGTGAATTCATATCAACAAACAGAGCTTAGTTAGTCAAGGATAGTAAAATCTCCAGAGAGTATTAGATCACTAAATGTAATTAGATCCAGCGATGCTCTCACCACTCCAATTAAAGATATAATATGCCAGAAAACAGCCAAGATCCCTTTTGGAGTACGTAATAGCAGAAGATATGAACACAAATACTAACTTACAAATTAACAAGAAGCAAGCCAAATATAGATCTATATGCTGTTCTAGCCTTCTAGGTACAGAACATGAGAATACACATTGTATTAAAGGCAAAAGTACACGATTATGTGAAAAGCTCAGAAAAGACCCACTAGAGCTGTGGTTTCCTAGATATTCTTGAAATGATATTCATATTAGACCATTAGTTTTCTATAATTCTGATCGTGGTTGACACAGTCAATTCAAATATAACAGAACAAATCGAACCAATTAACATTCGCAAAAAAATACTAACGGGGCCTTAAATGACACGTTTGAAGATACAGTAAGCATCCATGAATTACCTGAAGCAGTCTCCAGGGTGAATTAGGCCAACGGAGAGGATCCACAACCTGAACAGAAGCAATAGTCCCCATGAACCAGCTAATCCGAGACGAATCCTCTGTATCAAACGGTATCTTGAATCTCATCCCCGAGCACCACTTTATCCTCATAGCAGCACTCACAGAAGACGCCATCACACAGAACTCCGGCGTGCTCGCTCGTGGATAATAAACCACCTCAAACGGCTGCCCGTTCGCCGCCAGGAACGCCGCCTCCGCTACCGATTCAGGCCTCACTTTCCCCTTCTCCCTGATATTCCCACTCCCAACCCTATGAATCAATCGATTATCATCCTCCAAAAACGACGAAAACACGTAATTCCCACCACCACCGCCGCCGGAGTTCCACCCAGAAGAGGCCTCATTCCCACCGCCGTTCCTTTTCGACCTCCGAATCCCAACGCAGAGATCCCCGTTCTCGGCCCTGAGAAACACGATCGAATCTCCGGCCACGAGCTTCTTCTGATTCACAAACGTGCTCCATCCAGTAGTCAACAAGTGCCTCCTAGGCGTCCCTCTGTAAATATGCCTGAATTTCCAGGTTTCGCCATGGACGTCTTTCGCCATTACGTTCTGCACAGGGGGATCGGCCGAGTAATCCAATCGAGGGAAAATCGTCTCCGCGCAGTACCTAGGAACGGAGAACCCTCCGCCATTGTTGGCGTCCGATTGCGTGAGCGTTTTCGCGAAGGATGTGGGTTTATCATTCGATGCAGATCCGACGGTTCCTGCAACCCCCTTGTCCTCAAACCCGTGCTCGTTCTGCCCGATTGGGATCAGCCTGATTTTAGCGTAGACCTCGTCGGTTTCAGGGTCGGCCAGAAACTTCACGGCGGCGACGCGGCAGAGAATCATCGCCGGAAGTTTGGGCAAAGCCCCAAAATCGACGGTGGTAAGAGTGTGCTCGGCGTGGCCTTGTGGGAAATAGAAAATCTTCGAATTCACCGGCGGCATTTGAACCATGGCTCCAGCACACGCGTGCCATAGCTCCGAGTCCAAATTCTTCTCTCCCCCCTCTTTCATGTCCTTCTCTCTCACTCTCCACCCTATTTGATCCACAATGAAACTCCTGCTTCCAATTAATTTATTCTTGTACACTCTTCCTCAATAAATGCTGCAAAATAATTCAAAGAAAACAGTTATTCAGGGAGTACACAGCTCATAATCAGTACCAAAAATCTTCACACCACTATTCCATCGGAAATCCGAGATCTAAAGCAGTTACCTCTCAAAACTAAACACCACAGCACCAAAACTTCACCATCCCACCATATCTGCAAACTCTGACAACAAAATTAACCGTTTCAGAATTAAATTAAACCCAGGAATTTTTAAAAAAAAAAAAAAAAACGTCCAAATCAACAAGGCAGTGGCCGCAAAAAACGCGCACATAAAAGCGATGATTCAGGAATCGACGATCCAAATGCAATTTAAAGCTCCGGAAAAGATGAGAAAGCAACAAACCCCGATTCTATTGAAACATCGCCGGCTCATAAATCAGCGGTTGCTTTACCAATAGTTAGACGGAAAAATATTGCAGCCAGCCATGTGGGTTCTTGGAGGAAATGCAAAACGACAGCGTCTGAGAAAGGGGTAAAGTTGGAAAAAGAGAGAATTTGTGGCGACATGGATTTATGGTTGGTTTTGTAGTTATCTTTCAGTTTCTCTCTCATCATCTACGCACCAGACAAAAGGACAATCTCATTAATTACCTTTTTTATATATTATTCTACCACTAATATACTCGTTATTATTTTTTTATTATTTTTGAAGCATAAAAATGTTTCTTCTTTGTGTGTTTCGTTTTTAATGGAGGTAAAAGAGTCCGTTAATAACTAGAAAGTAGGACATGGAAAAGGTTTTAACCTACGTACCAACTTTTCTTATTATCAGGCTATTATTATTTTGGTTTTATTTTCTGAATTTTGGAAAAAACTGGAGTACATAGCTAGGCTAGGTACCATATCTTCTAATTAATTTTAGTTTTTTAGAAAAGAACTTGGGTCTAGTTTTGGAAGAAATGTTGCAATATACTATAGAATTACAGATCAAGAAAATGCTCTTAGACATCTTTTTATATTGAATTTCTTTTTCACAAAATTTCTTTTTCTATATTGGTGTAGAAATCGGGGTGACGTGGTTTCACACTTGAAGCGTGCTAAAAAGTTAAAAGGAATAGTCCACTCAATTTACATACTTTTTTTTTTGTCGATAAAAAGATTTATTGAGAATTAGGGCGTAAAGCCTAAAAGAATGAAATGAATACACAGGATAGCCAGACACAGAGCCTAACAACTTAGTACTGCTCTAGGCCTAATAGTCCAATCAATATAGGAATATTTATAGAGATTAACATCTTTGACTAATAACCAACTCCACACTTTAGCTTTGATCTCATCAAACGATTTTTCTAAAGAAAACTCCTCACCTTTGAAGATAATTGCATTCCTCTTGTTCCAAATTACCCAAACAACACAGAGCCATATTGCATAAGCATAAAGTCGACCTCTCTTACCCTGAAGAATACCACCATGGCAAAACAAATTTTGAATAGGTTGATTATGAATGGCCATAGGCATTTGCAGCCACTCATAACATCTCGTCCACACTTGGGTAGTCTTCGGGCACTCGAAAAAAACATGATTGACCGATTCGGGTTGGACCTTGCAAAAAACGCAAAAAAGGTCGGCCCCCAAAGGGAGAATCTTCCTTCTATGTAGATTATATTTGGTTGGAAGCCTTCCCCACATAATTCTCCATGCATTTGTTGACACTTTCCTGGGCGCGAATTTGTTCCAGATTGCTTTGAAACCCTTCATTCTTGCTGCGCTCAAGGGCAGCCTTTCTGGTTCATTACATAGGATCGAATAGGCAACCTTGGTGGTGTAACCTCCAATAGGCGACGCTTTCCATCTCCATGCATCCAGTTATTCACGTTTTGGCATGTACCTGTTAATGGTGTTAAGAAAATCAGAAAAAACAACTATTTCCCTATCAAATAATTGTCTCCTCCAACTCCACACCCACTCCCAAGACTCCCCCACCCACATCACTCTAGACCCGACTGAACCCTGCTTATCATTAGACAACTGATATAACCTAGCAAAAAGAGATTTAAGAGTATCACTACCCACCCACACATCCTCCCAGAACAAAGTCGACTCCCCATCCCCAACAATTATCTCTAACTCACCCCAAAACCATTCACCCTCACTTCCTAACGTAAGGTTAATAACATCCCTCCACCAACTCGAAGTACGAGGTAAAACCCTTCCCTCCATCTCTCTCCCCCCCTCCCTCACTCTCCTCCCCCCATCCCCACCACTCATAGAGTCAATAACCTTGACCCAAAGATTATTTCTCTCAACAAGATAACGCCATCTCCATTTTCCCACTAAAGCCCTATTAAAAATCTCTAAATCCTTCACTCCGAGACCTCCAATCTCCTTGGACATACTAAATTTACATACTAATTTTACTTTTTTCAATTTTAGGTATTTAAATGCAATTCTACCTTTGTCTTTTTTTTTTTAAGTAAAGATGAAATGCATTGATTGAGTACAAGGGTACTCAAATTTCATAGTCATACAATCAAGAACGACAACAAACCACAATTAAAATTTAAAAGGTAAGCATTCTAAGGGTTGCAAGAGTTAAACGAGAGCGGATAATGTGACTGAATCTATTTTCAATCATATAACTTGATATCATCGATGAGTTTATCCACAATGTATTCATTTTCTTGAATTTCCATAACCTCCAAACAATGCTCTGCCAAACTAAACTCATAACCTTTTTCCTCGATCAATTATGCTCAGAGACAACAAACTCAAAAAAATGGTCCTTAACTGAAGAAGAATAAAGGACATATTTTCCAAACCACAATGAGATAGCTTCTCATACCAGTAGCGCCAAAGGGCAGGTGATGAGAAGATGACTATAAGTTTCCACAGAGCTCAAGCAGATCGAACAAGAGCCAAGTTCAATTCCAGCTGACACGCCACGCTTCAACAAATTATCTTTTGTTGGGATTCTTCCAAGAATAGCTTTCCAAGAGAACCCCGACACCTTCGACGGAATAGCTTTCCACCATACTCCATTCAAGGGAACCCCTCACCATCCTCTACAACCGCTGAATACAAAATGAGATAATACATTTCTTTCATTTTGAAAATGCCATCCGGTGAGCCTTTCTGTATCTATGGATCGAGGGAGCATGGGTTTAATTTAAATCTACAAACACATGACTACAGATCCAAACATTCAAGAATTTCATCAATGTTAAAGAATATTTCCCACTTATACAACCAGGATCTCTCATCATTCGCGAAAAAATCTCGAACAAAGTCTTTATTTTGAGACGACATCTGGAATAATATAGGAAAACATGCCTTTTACCTGAGTTTGTTCTCTACCCACGGATCTAACTAGAATTTAATTAAGCACCCATTCTCTAATGACATAGCAATGTTTTCCCGAAAAGGACTCCCGACATGATCCAGAAGGTGGAATATAATTGGAACATGAAAAAGTGGCACAAAGGAATAAATTTGCATAATACGCGACTAGGAACATATCTAGGAAATTTTGACGATGGGGGCACAAAATAAATACAAATATAAACTATATAAGTTTTTTATTATAGCACGGTAACAATCACCCAAGTCTATTACAATTGAAGTCTACAAATTTTCGTAAATTGAAAATGAAATTGAGGATTAAGATTATTTGAGAAAAATCTAATACTCCATTTGTCCCTTATTAAACTTCTCTTTAAAAAAAAAAAACTTCTCATTTTATTAAAACTGACCTCTTTAGTAAGGCTAGGTCTCATATTGCATTTTAAAAACGTGCAACTTGTTATGCTGAAAAGTGCGATTTATTTACACAGAAAAATGCAACTGTTAATATGAGAACATAGTTGCATGCTTCTGTTTGAAATAGTTGCACGTTTTTGTTTTGTATAGTTGCAAGCTTCTAAAATGTACTATGAGTGCACGGTGCACCCGGATGCACATGAAACCCACTCTTTTAGTAAGCTTCATATTTTCTTTAATAGAAAGTAAATGTTTCCATCATCTTTAATTTTTATCCCAATTGTTCATTGTTATTGTAACAATTGTCTCCCATAAAGTAATATTCTATCTTTAATTATGTTTTTATTCACTTTTATGTTACATCTCAACGATTCACTACACATTTTATAATATATTCCTTAATTCTTATGTAAAAAGCAAACAAAAAATTTAACAAGTGAAAAAAAGAGTACCAATTAATATAATTACGAAAGTCAAAATATATATAATAGTTAAAAAAAAAGGGTGGTGGCACGTGTCCCCAACCTAAGTAAGATGCATCCGGCTCTTGCACGCGATTGCTACACTAGTTTAAAATATATAAATATATAAAGGAGTTTGATGCATTTTCTGAAACACATACAAATTTTGTGCAAGATTTTCAAAACACAACAAGCTTTTTATTTCATTTTACCCACATAATCTAATTATATATATATTTAGCAGTATATACAATAATAAATATAATATGATGAAAAATGCAATACTCATTAAAAATGTTTTTTTTTTCCTTTTTCTCTAGAAATATCAAAGGCCCTAGTTAAATCAAGTTGGATGTTATATTTATACCAGAGTAGTGAAATGTTGAATCTAATTTGTTTCCTAAGGACCCATACTTTCAGTCTAATATCATTAATAATGTGTATACAGTCACATGTACATTTATTATGCGTGGACAGTAAAATTGACCGTGGATCCGATCATATATACGCTACTGTAATATATGAGATTCTTGATGCATTTCATTCTTGTTAAGTGTATATTGTATATATATATATTTTTTTTTTTTATCAAAAAAAAAATTTATATTAATATAGAGTACAATGGGTACTCCAACCCATATATACGTGAATTATTACAATAACACAAAATATTACTCCAACACCCTGCTAAGATATATAGGCCATTATAATCCACAATACTGGACAGGATATAGCACCCAATCCTCCGAAAAAGAAAAAGTTATAATACTAGGTACCTTAACTGTTAACCACGATCATAATATAGCTTTTGGAGGAGTTATAATTAGGTATCATTTATATAGAGCTTTTACTATAAGATACTATACTTTTTAAGACTTACTATTAGGCGAAAAAAATAGATTGAAAAGACAGAAATACTCTTAAATTATTAAAACAACTCACTGGGCGTAATATAATGCTGGCAGAATCGTTGACTTGATTTTGAATTGTTCCAAATATATGAAAATTAAATTTTGTATCACATAAATCATCTCCCCATTGATCTCTCTTCGTCGTTCCAACCGAAAATTGAAGAACACAATCTCCCCATTTATATCTCTTTGTCGCCGAAATTGAAGAACACAATCGAAAGCCGAAATTGAAGAACCCAATCGAAACCCAAAATCGAATAACACCACAGATTATTCCTTGCGATTTCATGGTATATTTCAACCAAAATCGAAGAACACCAGCGAAATAAAAAAACTCAACCGATTTGCGAAATCGAAGAACACCACCGAAACGTGAAATCGAAGAACCCAACTCGAAGAACCGAAACGTGAAATCGAAATTGGTTTTTACTTGAAGTTGTTTCTCACTCGCTGCAAGTTGCTCCGGTCAGATTCCGCTCATCAAACTCAGAATCGTAGTGTCCGGTTTAGGGCTACGAATCGCCGTTTTGCCCTTTTTAATGGCCGTGTTTATTTTTTATTATGAAACATATAGACTTAATGTGTGCAGTTTATGATGAAAGATATGGTGTTTATCTGTGTGCAATTTATGATGAAAAGATATGGATTTAATGTATGCAGTTTATGATGAAAAGATATGGGTTTAGCGTGTGCAGTTTATGATGAAAAATATGGATTTATTGTGTGCAGTTTATAATGAAACATATGGGTTTACTGTGTGCAGTTCATGATGAAAGATTTGTGTTTGATGTGTGCAGTTTATGATGGATTTTTTTTGTTTGTTAGTGGGTTGATTGGGTGAAACTCGAACAAACAATGGGGTGAAAAGAATGACCAATTTTATTCTTGATTGTAAACTGGTGAACAGGGAATTGTTAATCATTTGGACCGATTAAATAAAAAATAAAAGAAGTCAGTTTTTTTTAAAAGGAAACAATTTTTTAATGGGCTACTTCCCTAATTTGATATTTTGTGAGTAAAAGGGTATAATTGTCTAATTTAAGACTTCATAGTGTTACTAAAAAGTGCTAGCACTTAATAGTAATAGTTGTTGATATATAGTATTTTTAAGCAATTTTCCCATAGCGGGTTTTTACTGTATATTGATATTATTAGAGAATTGTATCAAATACTCATTTTAATATTAAAACAATTGTTCATCCACTTTTTATTATAAAAAATTTATTATACTCATTTTTAATTTTGAGACATAAATACCCTTCACAATGTGAGTAAAATAAATTTTAAATTTGTAAAAATGGATAAAATAAAATTTCTCCCCATATTATATTGAATATATACTTTACCCCATATATATAAGCATTAATAAATGTAGGTACACATATAATATTTTAGCTATTTTCATATAAAATACATATTGTTTGACCGATTTGCTAATATTTCTGCTGTTTTGATTTTGCTGCAAGAATAGTTGCCGCATTTGTCAAAACAACCATCTCAAATTACAACGATTTGGGTCAATCTTAGAATCCGTCCCGCTAAGATATATGTACTGATGCATACTGTGATACATATACTATATCAAAATATTATATATCCAAATACAATTCAACTCTGAAATGTTCGATTTTCATGACAAATATAATATATATATATAGAAATTAAAATCGGGCCCACCTGTCGACCTTCCATCATTGTAAACATTTATACATACATATACTAATCTGCACACACCGACACACATACGCTGCGGTACGTAAAGAAAAAAAATTTGGAATTATGTTTTGTGAGAAAATATCACAAATGGTCCCGTAATTTTGCCTAAATTCAGAAATAGTTCTATAAGGTTTTATTTTTTTAATTATGGTCCTTTTAATTTCAATTGTAGTCCTTTTCGCCGTATAATTTAAAATTTGATCGGAAAACTGGTTACATTGACGGTCGTCACCACTCTCATTTGAATTGTCTTTCATCAAGGAAGAAAAAACCCTCAATTAATTTCATGTTTTGGTTACACCTCCCCCGTGAATCGCAACTTCTAAATCACGAATTTCATTTATTATCGTAACTAATTTCGAGTGATTTACGTTGAGGGGAGTGTCGAAACTTATAATATTCTATTCCTTTCATTGAACTCGTCATTTCAATATTTTTTTCACATTATTTTGTATGCTACATAATATTTTAGGTCATTTTCCGATTAAATTTTTCAATTTTCCGACGAAAAGGACTAGAATTAAAACCAAAAAGATCAAAATTGATAAAATAAAAACATAAATGACCATTTGTGGATTCGGACAAAGTTACATGACCCATTGTGATTTTTTCTCTATGTTTTGTTCAAATTTGGTATCATGTCAATTTCGTATTTATGTTCAAATTATATCTACGTAACTATATGCTTTAAAACAATTGATTTAATCATAATAAATTAATGTTGATCGTGTTTATATCCGTGTAGTGTTCATATTTCATGATGTTCTCCTAAACCGTAAGGGTTAACTAGTAATTATCATCTTTAGATGTGATGTTTGCTGATGAACATTTTTTTTCCAAATTCTATTTATACATTTTTTTTATCGATTCAAGACAATCAAATTTACCTTAAAAAAAGTGATTGGTCGAGTGCTGTTTTGAATCACTAAGTGAACAGTTCACTTTTTTTTTTTTTTTTTTTAAAGGTGAATGTGACCCAACTTCACTCAGAAAATAGTGATTCTCGAGTTAATTTAGTGTTTCAAAACACTACCAAAATATAAAAGTTAAGAGACACATTTGAATGAGATGGTCTCACGGTGAGACATGACATAAATTGGGCATTGACGTTTTAACACTTAAAAATTGATGAATGTGATTTGTGATAAGTTGTAATCTGTCTCATTCATGCATGAGACCGTCTCATATGAGTTTTTGTCAAAAGTTAAAGATATATATAAATAGATAAATATTTATATTTATTTCACGCAATACTATTATACAATATTCTTTTTTCTAGTTTTAATTGTCATTTTGTTTTTGTTCCATGTTTTAATTAAATATTGTGTTTTTGTTGTATACTGTATAGGGGTTATACCCATCTGTTTTACTTTTTAATAATACCGTTTTGGCCGACCAAAAAAAATAAATATTAGAGCTCCACTGAGTGAGCGTAACCATGAGAAGTTTGAACTCGTGTGTTAAGGTTAATGCAAGGAACAATCTAGAAGATATGTGACATTTAATTGTAAATCATTTATTTCTGTAAATTATATCTTTCCTAATTTACTCTACATCTTGTAATTATATATAGAGAGCAATAACATATCAAATCCCTCAATTGAGGAGATTACAATTTCTTACATGGTATCAAGTCAAACAGATCCCTAAACCTTAAGAATTTTTTTGGCCGCCGTTCTTAATTTCTCTTTCTCTCCTGCAAACTTCTCATCGGCAATCATGGCCACCCCTACCAACTCTTCTCCCTTTGAATCACCCTAACATTGCAGGCCATGTCCCACATGGTTACTGTCAAACTCTCAGCTTCAAACTATCTGCTTTGGCATAGCTTAATCCATCCCTTGTTCTTCTCCCAGAAATTCTTGCCGTATGTCGACAGCTCTTTTCCCCCACCGCCCAAAACCGTTGTCGACTCCTCTGGTTCGTCTGCACCGAATCCAGCGTACACCAAGTGGTACGCTAATGATCAAATAGTCAAGGTTTTCCTCACCTCCACTCTTAGCGTGGAAGCCCTAGCCACCGTCGTGGGCTGTTCCTCGTCCCGTGACGTATGGGAAACGCTTGCCGCTGTCTACAACTGCCATTCTAAGCCACGTGAGTTCAAGATCAAAGATGAATTGCAACTAATGACTAAAGGCTCTCTCACTGTTACCGAGTTCGGCGCAAAGATTAAAGGCCTTTGTGATCAGTTGGCGGCCATGGGCCATCCTATTGACGGCACCGATAAATCTCACTGGTTTTTGCGAGGCCTTGGACCTGACTTCATCGGATTCTCCTCGACTCAGATCAATAAAGATCCGCTCCCTTCGTTCACTGATCTTTTCTCATTGGCTGAATCACACGAGCTTTTCACTAAGGTTGTGCATGGAAATACTTCTTCTCCTGGTAATGCAGCGTTCGCTGCTAATCACAGCAAAATGGGTCAGTCCCGTGGTGGTGGCCAACACGGCCGTAACAATTCGAATGGTAACGGAGGAGGACGGTCGTTCAATTTTTCAAACCAGGGTCGCGGTGGTCGAAGCTTCGGAGGTGGCCATGGTCGGGGCCGTTCAAACCCCACTTGTCAGATTTGTCGTCAATCGGGTCACTACGCTACTTACTGTCCTGAGCGATATGGTGATTCAAACTCTCAACAGGCTAATCTAGCGAGTGCCTTCAATGCTGGATGCTCTCTTGGCCCATCAGCCCCTTCCGATTGGTATCTGGACACTGGAGCGACGGCTCACATGATGAATACTGCTGTAAATTTGGACTCCTCGTCTCCTTATAATGGTTATGACAAAGTCGTTGTGGGTAATGATGCTAAACTTTCTATATCTCATACTGGCTCATATGCTTTATCTCGTAATTTCTCTTTACTGGATGTTTTGGTTGTACCGCATCTTACGAAGAACCTATTGTCCATAAGCAAACTCACTAGCGATTATCCTGTTAATGTTCTTTTCAATGCCGATTCCTTTGAAATTCAGAATCGGAAAACAGGGATGCCTATGGCAAGAGGTCGGCTTGAACATGGACTTTATATACTGGAGCGAGGTCAAGCTGCTTTAATTGTTGCATTAAAAGGTGCAAAGGTTCGGGGCTCTTTTGAACTCTGGCATAGACGACTTGGACATGCTGCTTTTGATTCTATAGCTTTGTTGAATAAATTAGGCCTTGTCTCTGTTACTTCATTATTGCCTAAACCTATTGTTTGTGCCTCTTGCCAGTTGGCCAAGAGTAAACACTTATCATTTGCCATTAATAATAAGCGTGCTACTGCTGTCTTAGATTTAATTCACTGTGATTTGTGGGGTCCAGCTCCTGTTTTATCTGCTTCTGGTTATGCTTATTATGTTGTGTTTATCGATGATTATTCTCGGTTCAGTTGGTTTTATCCGATGGAATTAAAATCAGATTTCTATGATGTGTTTGAGAATTTTAAAGTTTTTGTTGAGAATCAATTTTCTCGTAAGATCAAGGTTTTTCAGTCTGATGGGGGTACTGAATTTATGAACAATAGGATGAAGGCTCTTTTTCTTAAATCCGGCATTCATCATTCTATGTCTTGTCCGTATACTCCTGCACAGAATGGCAGGGCCGAACGCAAACACAGGCACATCACAGAAACGGGTTTGGCTATGTTGTTCCATGCTTCTCTTCCGGCTAAGTATTGGGTAGAGGCTTTTAGTTCTGCCGTTTATATCATCAATCGACTTCCGTCTTCTATTCTGGGTAATCAATCTCCCTTTGAGCTTTTATTCTCTATTTCTCCAGCTTATGAGAATTTTCATGTTTTCGGTTGTCGTGTTTATCCCTGTCTACGTGATTATGCGGCTAACAAGTTCTCTCTGAAGAGTGTGCCTTGTATCTTTCTTGGTTACAGTTCTCAGCATAAAGGCTTTCGTTGCATGGAACCCGGTTCCTCTCGAATCTATATAACCCGTCATGCACAATTTGATGAAGACTACCTTCCTTTTTCTAGTCCGGTCAACTCTCGTGCAGCTCATGAGCTTGAATACTCTTCATTTTTGGATCCGACCCCGGCTCCTCCCGTATATTCGGCTACTGCATCCTCCCAACAGTCATCTTCATCACTTGTGCCTAATCCCACGCCATCCTCATGCACTACTTGTGCTCTTGAGGAGGCTGCTCCGACTTTTGCCTCCATTCCACAAGTTCACATTGATCCCGATATTCATGCTGAACCTCCATCTCCATTTGATCATCCACAAGTTCACATTTTGATTGTTATATTTACATACTCCAAAAATTCTACCATCATGATGTGTTGATGTTACGTAAAATTTGATGTCACAAAAATTATTTGAGGAAAAGTTGCATATTAATGCATTAATAAAATAACAAAAATTATATAGTTTAAATGCTGTGTTGCATTGGTGCGGGTGCGTGGGTGCGGGGGTGACGCGATATGGATACGGATTTTTGAAAAATTCAGGATGCGATTCGGCAATGATACGTCTACTTATTTATTATTTTATTATATATAATACCTATAAAATATATAAAAATAACAATTCATATATCATCATCAATCCAACATATAAGCATAATAAAGTTTTCAATCCAATTAAAAATTTAAAACAAGTCACATCTTCTGTTCGTGATTTTGGGTTGAAAAGGTAAGTAAAATAATTAATATTTTCTATTAATTTTTTTTTCTTATTTTAAGTTTTGTGGGTTAATAAGGTAATTAAGGTTTCTTATTTTAAGTTTTAAATTTTCTCCATAATTTTTTTTTAAAAATGACCTCAGACGCACCCAAGACGCACCGGATTCGCACCCAAACGCACCCGGTGCGCGTATCCTTTTTTTTTCTTCAAAATTCGCCACGTGGCGCACCGGGTGCGAATCCCACGCGAATCGCACCCGCACCCGTTAAGTATCCGATACTGCATTTTAGTATTTTTTGGAGAATCCATGCATTAGAGTTTAAATTTTCTTAAAATAACGCTAAATGATTACGTAAAAAATAACTGTAAAAAAAAAAGTCTTATGAAACAAAAATTATTTAGTTTAAATATATTTTAAAATAAAAGATTAATAGTATAGGGACCTTATTAAATAAAAATAATATAGTTTAATAACTTTTTAAAATAAATTATAATTAATTAGTGAATGAGCCTTTCGAAACAAAAGTTAATAATTTATGAGCATTTTGATGCATTACGCTGAAATAAAAGTATGAATTATAGTGAGCGTGCATACCACCTTTATTATCGAGTTTTAATGAGCGAATTGTTTATTAGTATTTTAAATGATAAAATAATTTTTTAGAAGATGTATTATAGATCTACCTCTCATCTTTTATATGCATCTTTAAAAATTACTTTATCATTTCAAATACTAATAAAAAACTCGCTCGCAAAAACACGTGAAAACAATAAACGTACACACTTTTATGGGACGGAGGAAGTATTCAATATACATGATTTTTATTTACGAATATTTGTATATATGTATGGCCTTTGTATCATCCTTAATTAAGAGGCAATCAAACAAATGAAAGTCAATATGAGCATCTCATCATGACTTACAAGGAATGTGGGTGATCACGTGCTTAATTAATGAACAATGCCATCCATTCCCAAACAACACGCTATTACACTCTAGGTTGCCACATCCTAATCCCTTGGCTAAATTTGATCAATTTCCACCAAAATACCCATCTAACTAATTAATAATAGCAAATCTCAATCAATTTTTTTCTAGTAAAAACACTTTCTTTTTTTTGGATCATAAAGAGATCCTTTCCTCTTTGTTCCATATTCATTTAAGGAAAATTTTCAATGCAAAAAAAAAAGTGGTCCTATTGATTCATATTCAGATGCGGAAGGAAGGGTTCATCCCGTGGTTGATAAAAAAAAATCAACATGAGACCTGAAAGAAAATATTATCGATTAAGAATTAAAAAAAAAACAAAATTATCAATTTACGTCCTTAGATTTTAACACCATCAAGAATTTTTCACGGCAACCACATCAGTCTCCTACATGATTGCCATGTTGTTTTGATTTTTTTTTTTAAATATACTCACTCCGTCTTGCTTTAGATTGCTTAGTCACTGTCTAGCTCATATTTTAACGATGATGTTTTTTATTAGTATATGAAATATGACAAAGTGACTTTTAAAGGAGATGTAAGATAGATGAATGGTAGGAATATCATACACCACCTTAAATTTTTTTTTATCATATCAAATATTAATAAACAACTCGCTCGCTAAAACACGAGTCAAACAGTGATTGGACAATCTAAAACAGAACGTGAAAGTAATACTTTTTTTTTTGTTAATCTAAATAATAATAACAAACATAATAAAATAATTAAAA
The DNA here is from genome assembly GCA_037126765.1 of Stenogyne calaminthoides. NCBI lineage: Eukaryota > Viridiplantae > Streptophyta > Magnoliopsida > Lamiales > Lamiaceae > Stenogyne > Stenogyne calaminthoides. Next base: position 9,859,723 of record JBBCBC010000006.1, read on the forward strand.
TGAAGACAACCATCTCCTTCAAGTTCCTTGGTGGTGAAAGGCTTGGCATGTCCATCAACATTCATTCTCATCCTAATTTTAGCAACAATTTAAATATTATCTTCCAACCTAAAATGGACCCTTGCAAATTAATCATGATGTTCAATGTTTGTTTGTCATTGCTTAAAGCTGTAGCAACTTCGATCGGTTTGTAATTACTCTTTTTCAACCCAACAATAAAATGCACTAATTTAATCATAAACTTCCAAAATCATATTACCCCCGTCTCATAAAAGCGTGCACACCTATTTTATTATCGAGTTTTTATGAGCGAGTTATTTATTAGTATTTCAAATGATAAAGTGATTTTTAAAGAGATGTATTATGATATACCTCTCATCTATTGCATGCATCTTTAAAAACTATTTTATTATTTCAAATACTGATAAAAAACCCTCTCGCAAAAACACGTGAAAACAGTAAATATGCACATTTCTTTGGGACGGAGGTAGTACATCAATGCCAAACCCGCACGACAAGAAAATATTTAATATTTTATGTGACATCTTATCCCGTGGAATTTTAGTACCAATTAAATATCCCAATACCATTTACATAGATCATCGTATATATTTGATAATTTTATACATTTTTACTTATTATAATGCTTTACCTACACACATTATGATCTCTAGTGTTTAAAATTACATCAAAATATATCCCAAACTCTCATGTCAAACATGTTCAAATTATAAAATTCATATAATTACACTTATAAAGTGATATTATTATTATAACTTTTTTTTTGGAAAGCGCCACTACTTTTATAAATTAGTAATATCATTTAATATTATGATCTCAGCTTATAAGTGTAATAATAACCGTTGATAAATATAATGATATTAATTTATAAGTGTAATGATATAAATTTTATCGAAGAACTACTCAAAATATATAATATTTTTTTTATATTCTAAGAAATAATTAGTTACTAATATATTTTTTAAAATTCTAAGAAATATTTCGAACGTAGGAACTAGAATATATTTACACTGAAAAATCAACTCGTACAAATACAAATACATTGGAAGCGGTAATTGAAAGAGAAAAACATTGATGGAGACATCCCACATTGGCATAGGCATAGCCCAGCCACAAGATGACCCGCAGAGCAGTAATTGACCAAATGTCTCAACTCTCAATTATATAATTTAGGTACATTTCTTATACAAAAATATATTAAATTATTTTGTACGTAATAATTAATTGCATTTTCATAGGAGGCCTAACCTTGTTCTTCTATGTGGATATGTCCATGCAGTTTGATTAATTAATTTGTTCCATTTTATTATATTTTGTTATTAACAAAAACTCATATGAGATAGTCTCATGGATAAAACGGGTACTACTCAATACTAGACTTTATCCATACTAAATTCAATATATGTATGTTACTTGATGAAAGCTCGTGTATTACGGACAATGTTCATAAAAGTCGCAATATAATAAATTGTATATATATAAAAAAATCAATATTTATTAGCATTTCAGGATGAAAAAAAAGGCTGAAGGTAATAGATTTTTATTAATAATATAAGTTCGTTAGCGTTGTTAATAAGATTTTCTAATTAAAAAAATATTAAAATAATTAAATAGATAGACATTCAAATATCTAAAATTTATCAATTTATTTAAGTAACACTCCCATGAATCAGGTCTATGCATGAACTCTATCACTGTTATAGGTAAAAATTATCACTGTTATGCACAAAAACTTTCACTGTTTAAAAACATAAAATATTTTCGAAACAGTGATTGTTTTTGTGCATAACAGTAATAGTTTTTATGCATAACAGTGAAAGTTTTTGTACATAACAGTGATACTAAATTAACCAAGTTCACGGTGAACTCGAGTTCACACAAGTTTTTGTCAATTTAAATTTGTCCGGTAAGCATAAGGCTTAATGTTCAAATCCATGTGATGCATATTAATACATAAACATAATATCACATGTTAAACATAAATCAATAGAAAAATGGCATCTCAAAAAACTATTAACCTCTAAACTTAATATAATAATGAAAAATACAGTTTAAATTAACCCTAAACCTACACATAAGCTAATGGATATGTCTTAAATGCACCCGAATGTACCGTGCACTTGTTGTGTTCGATATAATTAATCAGCATTAATCGAACACGTAAGAGACACGTGTAATATTTATTAAAATAATCATGTCCGATGGACAAGTGTGCTCGCCGCTCGCCGACCAAACAAGTTTTGTTTGCCCGCTTGCCATTCACCAACTAAGGTTGTTCAACCACTGACCGAGCAAAATGATCCTGAAAAGAACATGACAAAGTCAGTCAAACAGATCAGATCAGGGAAGAAGGAATCAAATAAAGCTGAGTCAAGTCTGAGGACTCAGACAACCTGAATGCTCAGATATCCTGAAGGGTCAGTATGCTCGACACTCAGACATCCTGAGGGGTCAGTATGCTCGACACTCAGACATCCTGAAGACTCAGACATCCTGAGGGGCTCAGACATCCTGAGGGGCTCAGATATCCTGAAGGCTCAGATGACCAGAGTGGTCATTATGCTCGATGATCAGATATCCTGAGGGCACAGACATCCCCAAGGCTCAGATGACCTGAAAGCTTAGACAACCTGAAGAACTCAGATATGCTCGATGAGGGCAATTTTTCCACATAAGATTGACATGGTTTAAGGGGCGAACAAAGCGTGCAGTCGAGCAGAAGATTGATTTGGACGATCAAAAGAGTGTCTTACAGACAAGCAAGTGCAAAGATCAATCTTGAAGACGAAGTTGGGAACGTGGCAATATTACATGAATTCTTGCATGGCCCGAAATCTACAGCTCAAGCTTGCCAAACCAGCTCATGCTTGTCAAGGTGCTATAAATAGAAGAAAAGACAACAAGAGAAAGGTTGAGAAATTTCCCAGAGAGGTGAGGTTACAAAAAATTCGAGTGATTATCCACACATACAGGAACCCTAGCACTCATATGTTAACTCTCCAAATCATCTTCATCTGTAACGATTCATCTTCATAAGGTGTATCACATATTGTACGTGTAAGGCTCGCAATACCACATCCTGGCTTGGTATGCCCCCAGAGTAGTCATTTCTTGACGAACTGGGTCAACAAATTCATCTCATTTACAGTTTATTTTACACGTGCATGTTTTATTTGTGAGTCATTTCCGAATTAGCCACATCATATTCCCCAAATAAAATGACTCGCGACAACTGGCGCTAGAAGGAGGGTACCAAAAAACCAACCCATACACAAACCCGTAGTTAGCCGAGGCAGAAAAAAGAAATATAATGCCTCAATCTAGGAATACACAAGCAGAGAGGTCGGGACAAAGTCGACCTCACGATCGGAAAGAGGCTCAGCACCGGCCTCACAAAGATCAGACAGTGGAGACCGTTAATCTTGAGGATATTGCCAATGATCCGGCGGCCACAACAAAGGCCATCATTTTCTTGCTGCAAGCACAGAAAGAGAGGGCCGAAAAAGAGTTGGCCAAGTTAAAACCTCAAGATGATGAAGAACGACGCTCGATTACACCCGATAGCGAGCAAGTTAAAAAGAAAGCTGCGAAGTGGGCCAATAAAAAAGCTGATGACACGTCTGATGACGAACAGCCTCAGGGGTCCAGACCATCAGCGTTTGGACGTTTGAGGCTCTCCGCCAAAGACCGAATCGTCAATAATAGGCGACATGATCCAGGAAAGGAACAACCAATGAATATGCCCGCACATTCGGATCCCCATGATCATCCGCATGCTGAACAAAAATTGGCGGTAATAAAATTGTCTATCCATCATCGATTGGGTGGTCAAGGATGAACTTGGAAAGGGGGACTGCCCCATCACGAGCATGACCCACTGGGTCCTCATGATGGGAAATAACCCCGATCTAAGTCTGTTAGTTCCACAAAATTTGAGGAAATGCAGAAAGCCATCGAAGGCTTACAAGCAGATCTGGCCGCGACCAAAGAACACCCTCGGGCGAGCACAATACCTTGCTCACCACTATCGCCGGTGATCATGGCGGCCAAAATACAAGAGAAAGTGGCGAAGACCCAACCACCAATCCCCATGTTCGATGCTGAGTCGGACCCTCATGTCCATCTCAACAAATATTCAGACTTTATGATCGCCATGGGTGCCACAGATGCGACGCAATGTCGATCTTTCCCCATGACTTTAGGTGATCGGGCACATAGATGGTTCTCTACTTTGCCCGCCGCATCTATCACATCTTTCGCTCAATTGGGACAACAATTCCTGTCCCATTTTTCATCCATGTGTGCTCGCCCGACGCCAAAACAAATGTTGGCACATTTTTCCCAACTAAGAGGTGAGTCAGATCGAGAATACATCGAAAGATTTGATAAATGTTTGTATGATGGGGCCCCAGTTGAAGAGGATGCCAAGATCCTCGTGGTGGTCGGAGGCCTGACTTTGAATACTGACATGTGGAAAGCCATGCACCAAGACTGGCCGAACACATATTCAGAATTCCGGGAGCGAGCATCCAAAATCATAGCCATGCAAGATTTGCTCGTCCAATCACGATTGGGTCAGGAAGTGCCAACTAAGAAAGTTTTTGGGAAGAAAGTGATGAATGAAGGGGGGTACAAACCCCCAGGCTCTTTCAAACCTTTCGAAGAAAGAGCAGAAGCAAACGCCCTACAAAGTCTTCTGGGCGTTTCAGCAGAAACAATTTTAACCAAATCAAAGATCGGGACATGTTAGATAGACCTCGAAGGATCATAATGGACAAGCATCGGCTTAATGCTTCCAAATATTGTAACTTTCACGAATACATCGGGCACAATACAGAAGATTGTCGCGATTTACTTCGCCAACTTTGAAAGCTATACGAAGATAATCATCTTACCCAATTCCTAAAGAAGCCAGCGGACAAAAGCTCCCGAACAGAGAAAATTGAAGATCGAAGGGGTAAGCGTAAAGCCGAACAAACATCTGACAGTGATCTCGAAGAATCACGTAAGAGGTCTAAATTACCCAAAAGAGGGCCTCCTACTGTGGGTAGAGGTCGAGAAAGTCAAGAGATCCACATGATACGTCCTGAATATGGACCAGTGGGTGGATGTTACCAGGCACCAACATTATCAAACAGACGAAAGAAAATGGAGATGCGTGCCTTACAAAGCATCCACCAGGTGAAAGTGGCGAGCACATCAGCTAGCACGCCACCCTCTCACCAAATTATGTTTTCAGAAGACGATCTCGACGGTATAATCACTCCCACAATGACTCCTTAACCATCAGTGCTCGTCTCCTCGGGTTGAAAGTGCACCGCCTCCTGGTCGATACCGGAGCTTATGCGAACATTTTGTTCGTCAACACTTTGCACCAGATGGAAAAATAAGTTGGAGACTTGAGCAACTATATTGAACCATGTGATCATACCATTATGGGTTTTGGGGAATCTGTAACCCGACCCTATGGTATGATTAGGTTAGGAGTCGAGTTAGAATCAACCCAAAATCCGGAGATCCGACGAACTAGAATGCTAGATTTTGTAATCGTCGATGCTCCGTCTACTTATAACGGGTTCCTAGGTCACCCATTTATTCAGGAATTTAAAGCGGTCTGTTCTACTTATTATTACTGTGTCAAATTCCCAACACAAGATGGAACTGGTAGGGTAAAAGACGATCAGAAGAAAGCTCGAGATTGTTTGCTATCATGTGCACCAGAAAAACGAAATATTGTTAACATGATGGAGCAAACATGGGAGATCGGCGAGTCAAGCCAACGAGTAAATATGTCACCAAAATATCTTTTGACAAACACAAGTTTGACGAGCACAGCTCCCCGCGCAAACACAGAAAGCGAGAACACAGAGTCCGGGATGGCAACTCATGTCCCATATCTCCCAGATCCAATGAATATTGATCCGTCGAATGAGCAAACGGACCTAGAACCTCGCATAGGTTTCGAACCTATGGAGGTTGATGACGAACACCGGGGGTCGGTCCAAGATCCTCGGTGGAAATAAAAAAGAAAGCGAGCAACACCTGTCGAACAACTGGAGTCTATCAACGTCGACCCAAACAGACCTGAGTTAGAAGTGTTCATTGGTTCAGAATTACCTGAACCAATCCAAACAAAAATGATTGCTTATCTTCAAGCAAACTTGGATGTGTTCGCATGGTCGCACGAGGACATGGTTGGCATTGATCCAAAACATGCATGCCATTCCCTCAACCTTGATCCAATACAAACTCCAGTTATCCAAAAGCGAAGAAAGTTTAGTCCGGAAAAGTATGTGGCAATGAATAGTGAAATCAAAAAGTTGCTCGACAACAAACTGATTCGAGAGGTGAAATGCCCAAGATGGCTTGCGAACCCTGTGCTTGTCCGCAAGACTAATGGATCTTGGAGACTATGTATTGATTTCACTGATTTAAACAAGGCATGCCCGAAAGATAACTTCCCGATGCCGCATATCGATTATTTGGTCGATAATACAGCAGGCCATGAGCTCATGACTTTCATGGATGCATTCGCTGGTTATCACCAAATACCCAGGCATCCGGACGATCAAAAGAATACGGCATTCTGCAGTGAAAAGAATATGTACTGTTGGCAACGCATGCCATTCGGATTAAAGAATGCCGGAGCAACATATCAGTGTTTGGTGAACAAAATGTTCGACGAACACATCGGCCGAACAATTGAGGTATATATTAACGATATTGTGGTAAAGAGCGAACACAAGGAAGACCACATCACCCACCTCGCACAAACGTTTGATATACTCAGGGAGTACAATATGAAGCTAAATCCGAAGAAATGCAGCTTTGGGGTTCACTCAGGAAAATTCCTCGGACATATGGTCAGTCAACGGGGGATCGAAGTGAACCCGTCAAAGATTCAAGCTATGCTCGATATGCAGGCCCCCAGGAGTGTGAAAGAGGTTCAAAAGTTAACCGGACGTCTAGCTTCCGTAAGCCGGTTTATATCACGAATTGGGGACAAATGCAAACCTTTCTTTGATGCATTAAAGAAGGGAAAATTCCAGTGGACCGAGCATTGCCAGAATGCATTCGAATTTACCTTGCAGATACTCAGACACTGTCTAAGCCTGTCCCAGGTGAACAACTCTATATGTACCTTGCTGCATTCGAACATGCAATCAGTGCTGTGCTCGTACTAGCAGAAGGAACGACGCACTTGCCCGTTTACTATGTAAGCCAAGTGCTTAAAGAAGCCGAGCTCCGGTACCCTCCACTGGAAAAATTAGCATATGCTCTTGTAATGAGTGTTCAAAAATTGCGACCATACTTTTTCGATCACTCAGTCGAGGTACTGACCACATTCCCATTGCGCCAAGTCCTCCACCGACCAGATACTGCAGGCAGATTACTCAAATGGGCGGTGGAGTTAGGACAATTTGGCATTACGTTCGCTCCGCGAACAACAATGAAGGGTCAAGCTATGGCCAATTTTATGGTCGAGTTGACATATCCACAAATGCCCGAACAAACTATCGACCAACCATGGCATATGTATGTTGATGGCTCATCAACAAGTTCAAGAGCCGGAGCCGGCGTAGTTCTCATCAGCCCAACTAGACAAACATTCACAACAGCCATCCGTTTTGATTTCCCAACTACAAATAATGAAGCCGAATACGAAGCTTTGATCGCTGGACTACAGATGGCTATGACAATGGGAATTCAGAGGCTGATGATTTACAGCGATTCTCAGATAATCGTTTATCAAGTGACAGGCGAATATGAGGCCCGAGGCGAACAGATGGCACAGTATCAGCAACTAGCAAAAGAGTTGCTCGAGCATTTCGAACAAGTTTTCATAGAACAATTACCACGATTGGGTAATTAGTTCGCCGATGCTTTGGCACGCCTGGCAACAGCAGAAGGAGTGACGAACACAACTAACATCGTGGTCATCACAACTTGTTCGCCATCAGTTCCCAGAGTTATGATTGCCAAGTAACAGACGAACAGGAAACTTGGATTACTCCAATCCTGAGTTACTTGCAAAAGGGACTTCTCCCTGAGAATAAGGCACAAGCTACTCGCCTCATATTACAATCTTCTCGTTATACTATCATAGACGAGCATTTGTACAAAAGAAGCTTCTCACTTCCACTATTGAAGTGTATTACTCCTGAAGAGGGTCGTGTACTTCTGGAGCAAATCCATGATGGAGTATGCGGAAACCATACGGGTGGGCTCGTCCTGGCGCACAAAATAGTCAGACAAGGTTATTACTGGCCAACCCTCAAGAAAGATTCGCTCGCGTATGCTCGCGCGTGCCACAAGTGCCAGGTACATGCTCCACTTATTCATTGCCCACCGGAAGAGTTAGTGTCAGTTTATAGCCCATGGCCATTTGCTAAATGGGGGATCGATTTGATCGGCCCATTTCCTACTGGCACTTCGGGAGTAAAATTTGTTGTGGTTGCCGTTGATTACTATACTAAATGGGCAGAAGCTGAAGCCATTGTCAAAATCACCGAACAAAGAATGTGGAACTTTGTTTGAAAAAATATTATTTGTCGTTTTGGGCTTCCCCAATCACTAGTAACGGATAACGGCAAACAGTTCGATGGAAGTGAATTCAGACAGAATTGTGCTCGCTGGGGCATAAAAAAGCATTACTCGACTCCGTATTATCCCCAATCAAACGGACAAGTTGAAGCCGTTAATAAAATCATCAAGCATACCCTCAAGGCTAGACTTGATAATTCCAAGGGGGGAGGATGGGCTGAAGAGTTGCCCGAAATATTATGGGCCTATCGAACAACTATCAGAACATCAACTGCGGAGACCCCGTTTGCTCGGGCATTTGGTGCGGAAGCTGTTATACCAGCGGAAATCAAAATTCCAAGTCATCGAACAATGACTTTTGGAGAGCATATTAATGACGGACGCTTCGCCGAGTCTGCGGACTGTTAGAAAAAAGAAGGGCCGGTGATTTCAAAAATGCAATGTACAAAAAGAGGTCAGAGAAGTTCTACAACTCCAAAGTCCGAACACGCAGGTTCAATGTGGGCGAGCTGGTTTTAAGACGGGCAACGGGGGTATCAAGTGGTGTGTTCGGCCGAGCATGGAAAGGTGTCCATTCAGAGTTACGGAACGTCTGTTAAACGGGGCATGTGATTTGGAAGATCTGAATGGAGTCCCGTTGTCCTACTCGTGGAATGCGTCAAATTTGAAAAAATACTATCAATAATGACAAGCATAACCGGCCGAACAAAGTCAGCCACACAGCTGAGGCGAGCACGGCCGACCGAACAAAGTCAGCCACACAGCTGAGGCGAGCACGGCCGGCCGAACAAAGTCAGCTACACAGCTGAAGCGAGCACAGTTGGCCGTGTTGGGATTATACTGAAAAGTATGCTTTTTACTTTGTATAATCGAAACTGAATTTTCAGACTTATTTACTGAAATAAATTGTTTATCACTGATGCTTTAAATATGATTGAATGTTACATATATTTCTTTGCATAAGCTGTTCAATAATTAAATGACGTGTTACATTGTAGTTAATTTAGTGATACCGGATCACGAGAAGATTAAATTAACGGTCCTTGTAACTAAAAAGTACGCCATTCACGACCTAGATGGAGATGAACAACCCATCGCGAAAGGTTGAGGTGTAAGGCTCGAGATTGGTTTGTCTTGACCAAGAGATTACACTAGTGCATGGTGATGCTTAATTGAATAGGACCCACAGGAGGATAAATTCTTGAATCGGAACAAGGAAGAATTAGACCTCAGTGGTTCGTTGTTTCTTAATCTTCGTTCCTTAAATAGGATCACGTGGGATTGATAACTATTGCTTTGACTTATCATGGGTAGCGAATCAAAGAGATTCAATACTCTTATCTTGGGCAATATTATTAGTCACATGTGATTGCTAAGATTTATCTGAAGAATCGTGTCTTAATCACGCTTGTTCGATTTGCCCCCTTGGGAGGTTCATAAGTTTTATCATACCAAATCTTGCAAGTGGAATTAGTTTCCAGTATGGATAATAATGTTGAACTGTTCCTTGACCAAGGACAAAAGATATTAATTAACGGAAAGCTATTTCAGTGGCTTGAATTAATTAATGGACTAGATAATCTTAAACACGGGAAATAATGACCGGGAGCCATATTGACTGTAATATGGGTTAAGATGGATAATGCAATATTAATTATGTAGTGGGATTAATTAATATTTATAGGCTTGAATTATATTGTGGCTCAATATTAGATATTCAAGGTCCATTAGAAGGTCCAATCTTAATTCTCCTAAAGGCCCCCTGAGTAGCCCAACAAATAGTCCAATAACTGAAAAGGTGATTAAAATAAAATAAATATTGTTGCTTATTTTTCCAACCAAAATTTCAAAATTTATAGATATGTTGGGAGAAAGATTTTCTTTGAATTTTGTTATGGAATGAAGATATGTATTCTTGGAATACAAGATTATCTCATTAAATTCAAGAAATCTCCCACTAGGTTATCTATATTGAAATTTTTGAAAATTAGAAAATATAATGAGCAAGAAAGATTTTCTTGATTTTCTTGAAAAGATATTATGGAAGATATGTATTTCTTGAAATACAAGAATATCTCATAAATTCAAGAAGATCCAAATCTTGGATTCTTGCACACATTATTTTCGAAAATCCATATGGTTGAGGAGGTGGGATTTTTGTGGAATATTTTAATTATGGGAAAAAGAATATAGGAGATATATTCAAGATTTCTTGGTGATCAAGAAAAGTCTTTTCCCACATTGTTTTTCTACTGAAAAAATCGACCACCTCTCACCTATAAATAGGGAATGATTTTTTCATTCTAAACACAATTTCATGTGCTGGAAAAATTAGCAAATCCACGAAAGTGGTGCAACAAAGTTTATTTTTTTTCCTTTTGTTAATTGTTCGCAAGTATCCTTCCACCGAATTGTCGAGCAAGGGCTAAGGGAATACCTGGGAAGTCCTTTTGGTTAGTCCGTCCAACCGAATTCACTACCATCCCGAGAGGTACGTTCACGTAAACCCGTAGATTCCGCATGCGTAGGTTTTACGTGGCTTATTATATGCATGATATGTTGTTGCAATTATTATTTGAATTAATATAGGATTAATTCATGCTAGTAATAATTAAAGAATTAAATTTGTATTTAAATATTCATCCCGAATAGATCTGTGCACCCTATTCCCCAACAGGCCGAACATAATCGTCCACACAGCTGAAGCTAACACAGTTGGCCGAATATAATCGGCCAACGCAGCTGAAACGAACACAAATGGCCGAACATAATCAGTCATTCAGCTAAGACGAGTAAGACGATCCTGAAAGAAGAACACATTATGTTCGACACATATCTTCAAGAAAGAAATGCTGGCCAGCACTATCGAAAGACAAAAGATACGTGTCAGAACGAGTTGACAACTGAAGATACGTGTCAGGATAAGTTGACAAGTGGTGGCAACCAGGGAAGGAACGAGTCAATCTTTGAACAAGAGCTGGCAAAAAGCCGAACAGGTGTCAAAAGGGGGAGCAAAAGTGAGAGGGTTAAAGACCAAATTAGCTACGCCAAAGACTAGCTTGGGATAATTCTATAAATAGAGGCATATTAATAGCTGAAAAAAGCAGAGAAAAAACAGATGAAGAAGAAAAAAAAAGAAAAAATACTACAGTTCTCAGAAGAAAGTTGGTTCAGTATGCCTCCAGACGAAGAATCCAGCACTCGATTCAGCTATCATTCTGATGAATCGAGCATCTGGCCTGGTACTAGATTTATACCCCATATGACACTCCAAGCACAGGTTGAAGCTCGTTGCTGACTCAAGATGCTCGGCAGAGTCATGGTTGTCACTCCACGTTACTCACTGCTTGTGCAGTAGTAAGTCATTAGTCCCCTATGCATCCCCAAAATCTCCTCCGAAGGGGAGGGATGTCATAGTGTCAGCTCGAAACAATATCACGGATCTTGATGCTCGAGCATTCTTGAAGGGGACGAGAATGGTGCGGTGAAAATTTTGCTTTCGCTTTCTTGCTATAAGCGAAAGCGGTATCGGCGCCACATGCTCATGTCCGCAGCTACCCGCATAATCACGGCTTGTCCAGGAGGGACAAGAGCTTATGCTGCTGCTGGTTGAGCATGTTACTAAAGAAGGGTAGACAGAATGATGTGCCACATGCTTGTCAACATCAATTCCGCGGACAAGGTGAGGCTAGTTCGTGTCTACCCAAGACAAGGTTTAAATTCAAAACCCTAGTCTGATGTCTATAGTTGTGTAATAGATAGTCTTCTTCAAATGTAAAGGTTGTAATAGAATTCAAAGTGTTCCAAAAAAGTATTTTTGTTCGCTAAGATTTTCTAGTTGAAGCCTATTTGAGGTCGCGACCTAAAGCGGACGACCGAACAAAGGCGAAACGAGCCCAGTCTATGTTCACCGATTTAACGAGTTCGTACTACGATTCCATGACAAAAAGTGAGTAATGGGTATCAACAATGCAAAAAGACGATTCAGATTTTACAGATACCAGAAGACAAGCGGGTAATGAGTGCGGGGTCGCAGTTAAATAAGACTGCCCTAGTACTAAGTGATCGCACCAAAATAAGATGATCGCGAACCAAGAAAGGGGGGATTCATAAAGTAACCCATCTGGTCGCACCTAAATAAGACGATCAATCGATTGCAACGTCAATAAGACAATCAAAAATCGAAAAAAAAAGTCGAGCGGGCATAAAGCAAACCCAATGTTCGAATTCATTCAGAAGAAAAGGGGCAAAAACTAGAAAGCAACAAAAGTGAGCGAGAAAGAAACAAAGCGAACATCAAGCAACACAAGTATCAATCATTCATCAACAACAACATTCATCCTCAACAATCAGGTTAGAGGAAACAGTTCAATATGCAATTCAACCATTCAAATTCCAAAGTGTTCGAACAAAAGAGAAGAAATCCAAAAATTATACAAGTTCAGAAGATATTGTTCGAGCAAAAAATGAAGAAGACAAAAGATTACACAACATATGTTCGGCAAAACAAAAATTACACTAAGGAGCAAATTCATAATTGGGGGTGGACGGAAGAGAAATGTCGAACAAATCATGCTCGCCCACCTCAGCAATGGATCCTTCAGCACGGTTAGGTCCAGAATGCTCGCCAGGAGGTACACTTTGCTCGGCCACAGGAGGTCCCCTTTTGCTCGGCCAGCACCTGATTAGACCCGGACTCAGTTTGGAGATTTTGACCAGCAACATCAGCAATATTCACATCTGAGCCATCTTCCTCGTCCAGGATAGGATCATCAACTTCAATCCCTTCAGGAAGAATGGAGAAATCACACAGATCGTTCAAGTCTGACATCGGAAGATTGCGATCTGGTGGATTGTCGATCAGGTACTGCTGAAAACTGGAAATAAGCGGGGCAATTTGCTCGCCAGTGAGCGTGTGGCGAGCAGACCAGATGGCATAGGCAAAGGCGCATATATAGGAGAAGTTTGACATGGAATCAACATATTCTTCACTGTGTAGCCTTGAATTTTTGAGACCCAAACGAGTATTGGTCTCCTCAGCAATGATGAGTTGTTGGCCGAGCACGTTCCTCTCACTTTCCATGGCCTCGGCGCTTGATTTCGGAGTCTCTGGCTCAACATTCATCTCCTCCTGAGCTCTTCGTATGCTGACCACCTCCTCCTGAGAGTGATTCAGTTCCTCCTTTGCCTGGCGAGCATCCTCCTGAGCCTGGCGGGCATCCTCCTGAGCCTGGCGAGCATTTTCTTGAGCCTTGCGGGCATCCTCCTGAGCCTGGCGAGCATCAGTTTGTGCCGAGGATACCTGTCCCTGAGCCGACCTCAGTTCATCCTGAGCTCTGTTCAGCTCGCCCACCTTTTCTTCGAAATTTCTGATCAGAGCCAAATAGTTGGCATGAAGGTTGGCGGACTCAGCATAAACTTTCTCAAGGACGACCATAGATTGGCCCTGGAGTACCAAGCCGAGTCGCAAGTTTTCCATAGGAGTGGGACCCATAGTAGACTCTTCCAGATCGGTAGTCCATGCTCGAACAGGGGTCTGACACGCCTTTTGGACATGCTCGGGAATGCCCGGAACCTTGTGAACACTCGGCGAGCAGAAGTAGTTTTTCAAATTGGGCATCAAGGGCGCCAACCTGCTCAACCTACATATACACCCGAGCGAATAAATATGACAAAGCGAACAGAATTATCCAAAAAGGAAATAAAGCAAACGAAATGTACTTATTCGCACTAGCCGGATCCCATCCTAAGAATGATTTATCCTCAGGGGACCGAAGCTCAGGGTTCAGAGGAATCCATGATCGGGGTCCAGCAGGAGGAGGAGAAGATGTGCCAACCTCCATTTCAACAATTTGCGAGACCGGACCAACCACGGAGGCGGCCATCCTGGTCGCCTCAGCAGAAGGGGTCCGGATCACCCTAACGGCATTAGTGCTCGTCTTAGCCTATTCGATCACCCTAACGGCATCAGTGCTCGTCTGAGCCTATTCGATTGGCGCGCTCATCTGGGCTTGTTCGCTTGGCCCCTGTTCGCCGGTTTCCATCCTCGATCTCTTCGGCTCGATTCCCCGGGCCCGGATGCAGATGATCGGCTCGACCCTACCAGCCCTGCTCGCTTCTCCTCTGTTTGCTCGCTGAGTTTCCCTTCGAGCGAGTTCTTGTGGTCTTTTTCTTCGAGTCATCTCAGTATGCTCGGATGTACTCACAGCGACAGTCACAGCAGGGAAAGTTATAAGCAAAATAATTTATTATGTAAGAAAGGATAACAACGAGCAAAATGGTACAAAATATATGCAAATGCAAAAAAGCAATCCTTACCAGCAGGATTAACAGCAACAAGATGGTGAGGGGGCACGAACAAGCCTCTTTTCTTCCTCTGTTCGGTGGTATTCAGGGTCCTCACAGATCGTTCCGAGCTAGACTCGAGGTCAATTTGCCAAACGCTGCTAAAATAGCCGTCATTTGTCTCCTTGTCCGTCGCAGCTGGGATTCTTGAAATAAAGAGTAAGTTAAAATCAGTTCAAATTGAAGAACAAAAGACATAAAATTACTTACTTCGGTACACCTCGAAGTCAGTAGGAATGTCCAATCGAGCATCTGGTTCGCTTCCAGAAGCCGGGCTTTTCCAATCGCCCCCAACAAACCAGAACTTTTCTTTCCAATCACTGATTTTGTTCGGCACGTTCTCAATGATCTTGCATTTGGCTTTTGCCTGCATGAACAACCATCCATGTTCGCCCTTCGGACGGGTTAAATGCACCAATCGAGCAAGTTCAGCTGCGGAGGGATAGTATCTTGGCTTCATTTTGCCGAACAAAGTCAGGAAGCTCATGATCATATGCTACCCATTCGGCTTAAGCTGCGTGATGGTGATGTTCCATTCCACGAGCGAACGGGTGATGGCCGGATGGAGGGGGAATCGAAGGCCGGCTTCCATTGTGTCCAAATTCACAGCGACACAACCCTCAGGGGGCTGATCTGCTCGCTCATCAGGACCCGATGCCCAGAAAAAGACATCTTTAGGGGTTTCATAATTTCTATGCAGCTGAGCGAGCATATCTACATCAATTATGCTCGCTATCTTGCTCGCTGGGTACTCATTTTCCACCCTAGTCCTATGAGGTTGTTCGGGCCAATCAAAACTATAACGAGCATTATACTCGTTATACGTTGGACTATGAGGGACACCAACATGTATATCAAGCTCAGTATTTTGCTCACCACCTATCCCTATGTTTGATTCGGTTACATTCACAGCCATCAAAATTTAGCCCCTCACAATATCATCATTCCTATCTACATCAACATTATCAACAGTCCTAGACCTAATTTGAGTTTGGGGCAAAGAATCGTCACTTGAATCATCCGAGAAATCACTATGGACTAAGTCCCTATCTAATTCATTTAGGGCTTCGTCGGAATCGGAGGAAAGAATGGCAAACGGCTGCCGAACTTGCCAACGAAACCCAGGATCCGAGACATTCGCCTCCGGAGCATTAGCGTCACTACGGGGGATTCTACCAACAGAGGGGGAAGAGGAGCTACGGTGGTCCGATTCAATTGAAGCAGAAGGAGTTGAGCAAGAAGCCATAATCGCAAAGAGAGAAAGAATGTAGTGGTTACCTGAGAAAGATCCTTCGCCGGAATAAAGAAGCCCTCGCCGGAAATTCTCAGACGCGGAAAAGATTGAAAGGCAGAGGCAAAGAGAAAAAGGAAAGAGAAAGGGGTTTAAGGCGGTGAAGTGAGGTATTTATAGATACCGGATTCAATTTTGAAAATCCGACACAGAATACGAAACGACATCAACTATGGCCCAATTGGATTATAACAGTCGGGCCCCATGATGAATACAAAGCGACCCGGCTGGGGGGTATTATTGCGTTCGATATAATTAATCAGCATTAATCGAACACGTAAGAGACACGTGTAATATTTATTAAAATAATCATGCCCGATGGACAAGTGTGCTCGCCGCTCGCCGACCAAACAAGTTTTGTTCGCCCGCTTGCCATTCACCAACTAAGGTTGTTCAACCACTGACCGAGCTAAATGATCCTGAAAAGAACATGACAAAGTCAGTCAAACAGATCAGATCAGGGAAGAAGGAATCAAATAAAGCTGAGTCAAGTCTGAGGACTCAGACAACCTGAATGCTCAGACATCCTGAGGGGCTCAGACATCCTGAGGGGCTCAGATATCCTGAAGGCTCAGATGACCACAGACATCCCCAAGGCTCAGATGACCTGAAAGCTTAGACAACCTGAAGAACACAGATATGCTCGATGAGGGAAATTTTTCCACATAAGATTGACATGGTTTAAGGGGCGAACAAAGCGTGCAGTCGAGCAGAAGATTGATTTGGACGATCAAAAGAGTGTCTTACAGACAAGCAAGTGCAAATATCAATCTTGAAGACGAAGTTGGGAACGTGGCAATATTACATGAATTCTTGCATGACCCGAAATCTACAGCTCAAGCTTGCCAAACCAGCTCATGCTTGTCAAGGTGCTATAAATAGAAGAAAAGACAACAAGAGAAAGGTTGAGAAATTTCCCAAAGAGGTGAGGTTACGAAAAATTCGAGTGATTATCCACACATACAGGAACCCTAGCACTCATATGTTAACTCTCCAAATCATCTTCATCTGTAACGATTCATCTTCATAAGGTGTATCAAATATTGTACGTGTAAGGCTCGCAATACCACATCCTGGCTTGGTATGCCCCCAGAGTAGTCATTTCTTGACGAACTGGGTCAATAAATTCATCTCATTTACAGTTTATTTTACACGTGCATGTTTTGTTTGTGAGTCGTTTTCGAATTAGCCACATCATATTCCCCAAATAAAACGACTCGCGACAGCACTCATAGTATATTTTAGAAGCGTGCAACTTGTTATGCTGAAAAGTGCAACTTATTTACACATAAAAGTGCAACTGTTAATATGGGAATGAAAAATATAATTTGAAAAATAATAAATACTCCATCTTTCCCACTATAATTTTTTCATTTCATAAATGAAAAAATAACTCCACTGCCCATAATTTTTATCCTCACTTTTCACACAATATTATAAAAATGTCACTCATTACTACCCCACATACATTTATTCCTCTCTTTCAATACCCAAAATTGAGAAGGTCTTGTGTGAAATATTACACACTAGTGTTATGTGTAATACCACACAAATAAGAAGAAAAGACTGAAAATTTGAGGGTTGGCTGGGGCGGGTCAGGTGCGGGTCGAGGCGCGGGTCGGGGCGCGGGTCTGGCGGACCAATATATATTTATTGAAGGATATGTTTATTAAATATGTGTTGTAGCCTAGTGGTTCAGGTCTGTTGTTAAGGTATTAAATAAATGTTCATAAGGTAATACATTGTTGTTCATATGATAACACATGAGTATTCAAATAGTATTGCGACATGTATACAGTATTACATATTACTAAAAAAATAAGTGTTACTACATGAACAAAAAATGTCACCCTATGAAGAATAATGTGTTACCACATGAACAAAACCAATACAAGCACGAAAAGAAATCTCCAATCCAAAATTACATATTTAAACAACAACTTGATGTGTTACTACATGAACAAAAGAGTGTTACTACATGAAAAAAAACCAGTACAAGCGCGAAAAAAAACCATCAGTCCCAAATTACAGATCAAAGAACAGCGTGAGAAGAGAAGTTTTATTCAATCAAATTCCATACAACAACAACAACAAAAATATCAGAAACAATATTAATTTATTCAAATCTTACAAACTAATTAGAAACACATATCTATTTCTTCATATCGGAGACGGTCAAGAGATCGTTGGTAAGCCTGAGCACATTGTCGAAAAAAATCTGATAGATTGCGAAAGAATGAGAACCTAGATTGCGAGGAAGAAAAAACAGCGAACGCGGATCCGAATGGCATGGGCCTGACCCGCGAAAAATAAAAAAACCCTAATTTAGACTAATTGTACATATCACTTGTATGCGATATTGCATATAAGTTTTTGCGCCCAAAACTACTCTTGATTTTTATTATCTTATTATTATTCTTTAATTAAACCATCCAAAAGAAACATAAAATTTATATTGGGACGAGGGTGTAGATTTTTTTTCTTAGAAAAACATTAATTAATTAGTCCCATGCTAGGCAGGGAGATGGAAATTGGATGGGCCCAAAAGGCAGGCAAGCTGGCAGCACCAGTAATTGTCTTTATTTAAAAAGTGGTCCTTCAAAAGATAATAGGAGGCCCTTTTTAGTGATGGGTACTGTGTCAATAAATCTTCAACTATGTAAAAAAATATCCATTTTGCTATATTATTTCAACAACATGTCACAAAGTGGAACAGTCTCCAATTCACTAACTATATTTCCGATTTGTGATTTGATCTTACACTCAAATATTCTCAATTCAAATTTCTTTTGTCGGAATTGGTTTGAGTTTGAAGAATACTGCAATTTAATTAAGTTAACATACATAAATAAATAGAGTATAAATTCAATTTATTGACTGCGAATATAATGAGAAAAAGGGAAAGTCTGACGAGTCATCAGTATTCATCGATGGAAATTGTACGTAGAAAAAATCATTAGTGCGAGAAAAAGGGGGGTAGGTAGGTATGTGGGCCCCAGCAAAACGAAATCTTCTTTCACTAGTCTGGTAGTTCACTGATACTCTTCTCAAAATGATACGACTCAATAACATCTTTTATTATGTAAGATATTTTTAATTCCATATGTCTTTTGAAAATTGTATTTTATGTGTATATAGGAATAGAGACACGCTTGTGTGAGACCGCCTTACAGTGAGACGGAATGTAATATGAACATTGGCGATAATATTATGTACTCTGTTTTATGTATGAGATCGTCTCATACGAGTTTTTGTCATAGTTAAGAGATAATATTATGTACGATATATTTTACATTTATTATCAATTAATCGTGTCTTTAATTGAAATTTCGGTGCCAGTATCTGTAGTTTAGGGTATGTTCGTTTTGCGACTATCACGGACGAGACTTTAACTATATAATCTCAAATACCATTTTCTTTAATATTCAAACAAAATATTTTGAAATCCTACAACATCCACCTCTAATACTATGACTGCACCCTACCCTACACTCCCATCACTTTTACACAATTTCTAAAACATCACATTCATTCAATCATTACAATAATAATATAAATCAATCAACTTTTTCTCCATTCTATACAATCATATCCTATAAAATCCCCAATAAACATATACTCAACTTTCTTAATAGGATTTTGAAATCCAAGGCTTTGAAGTTCAGGATTTTCTACGCCCACTATAAGCAAAAAACGAACATACGCTTAGAGACTTTAATTGAAAATTTCATAAATTGGTCATGCATCAAAGATACTTTAATTCTTGCTCAAAAAAAAAAAAAGAAAAGATTTAAGACAAAAATTCGAATAAGACGATCTCATGCATGAAACGGGTACAACTTAACATAAATTGACATTTATTTCTTCCAAAATATTAAAACGTCAATGCTCAAATTATATTATGTACGTTTCACCATGAGACCGTCTCATCCAAATGTTTCTTAAATTTTTTTGAATGTGAATGGTGGAGGGCAATATGGGGATATAGAAAAGAAAAGGAGGCTTAAACAGTACCTCCACGAGACATGCAAAATGGATTGTCCATCCGACATTTATGCGACAGCCAACGTTTTTCAACTACTGTAACAAAGAAAAAGAAATGTGATAATTAAATTAAAATTAAAATATAAGACATTAATTTGGGTGATTTCAATATATCTTATCTGTTTTGTTGGACCATTTTTCTGGTGTATGAGCATCCACAAGAATAAATGTTACTAGTTGTTTAATTCAATTAAATTAATTTGGTAAATATGAGATGAAAAATTGCAACCAACTCATGAGATATGCAACACAACTACACAAGTATGGGGAAGAAAATCAAAGTGAGACTCTGGCAATGGAAAGCTATGACTAAATGTCTTTAATTTACTCGTAATCTCATTGTACGAGCTGGAGTACCCAACTACTCCATTTTTTTTAATCAGAGTAATAAAGATATTTCTACTTAATAAAAATATTACTATGATTCAACGTATTCCTTCCGTCTCAATCTTAACTGCATTTTTTTTATTTTGAGTGTCTCAATCTTAACTGCAAACTTTCTTAAATGAAAATACTTATTTTATCACTTTATCATATAAAATATTAATAAACAACTCTTTCTACCCCAAACTATTCATCACTTTATCACATAAAATACTAATAAACAACTATTTCTACTTCCAACACTTTATTACTTTTTTTTTAAACTCGAGCACACAGTAACCCACCGGTTAAGAATAGGACGGATGGAGTATAATTAATTATTTCTGTAAAAAAATTATTTTTACGAATCTGGTTACTTTTTGCTTGTTAATGGTTTTCCCACATTATTTTCCATTAACGAGGCTCATTTTTCACTTTGGTTGGGTTGTGTCGCCGAGACTTTTATTCTCTTTCAAAATAAGGTTCCAAATTTGTTTTTTTTTTTTAAATAAGGTCGCAAATCCTAACTAATATTTTCATTTTTTTGTGGGTCATACTATGACCCATTAAAATATTTTTCAAAATTAAGTTATAACTATAACAGTTATACCATACAATTTGTATGTATATTTATTTTACCTAAATTTATAATCATTTCAATCGATCAAATCGAGTTTAAATAAAAACACTCGAATTTTTTTGATATTTTCGCAGAATTTAAAAGTACAATAACTAAGACCCAGTTTGGTACGAGTTTGAAATGAGAATGACATGATAATAAGCGTCTGCATGGTATAATTTTGAGAATGATAATGATAGTGTGTATCATTGAAAGAGGGTGAAATTATGTAATAAAAGTAGGGTAATCAATTATTTATTTCTATTCTCATTACGGAGTATAAAAACTACCAAACAATATTAATGAAAATGATTTTAATTACCCCCAATCAAATGGACCCTAATATCATTAGCGTGTCAATTGCTATGTGGTTGGTGATTGCATTGTTACCATTTGACATGGTTAAAAAACTATCAAACACAGTATTAATAAAAATAACTCATCATTAATCCTCATTCATTATCGTCCACCCTTATTACTACGGAAGACTTATTAATAAGTACATTTTAAAATTAAATTACATAAAAAATTTATAGCTATTAATAATTTTTTTCTCGTTAATCCCAATCAAGCAGACCGTAACATACTACATGAAATGTGTATGATTGTCACTAAGATGGATTGTGGATATGTATTAATGGAATTAATTAGGGGTTGGCATGCATGTAGGCACCGCAACTTTTGAAGAAAGTAGTGTTGTTATTGCACGTACGACCTTTTTTTTTTTTTGAATGCAATTTCACGTATGACCTAAGTGTACTTACTATGTTTCTTTTGTTAATTAATGGAGGGAAAAGCCATGTGAGAACACGTAGCTATTTATTTTTGGTTTTGGAGGGGCACTAATTTGTTCTGTTAATGTATCGTTTGACTTTAGGTTTATTTTACCACGTAATATAACTAAATTAACGATGCTAATCTTTTGCATGATGGTTTTTCTAATAAAATAAAATAATTTTGTCTCTATGTCATAAAGCCCAAGCCCATTTACACCCATCATATATTATTATGAATACGACTTTCTAATAAGTTTTTGCTAGCTTAAATTAATTAGTATAACATTTATAATAGCATATCGATATACTAATCTTACGTCGTACTGGAGAATTTATAATTTAATATAAAAACAACTGATCCATTATCTTGCAACATTGTTTATAGTAGTACATGTTTAGCTATTTTTGTATCATTGCTTGATTTTTATGGAACTATTTGTAAATGGATAGGATTAATCCAACTATGAATACAATGTCTGAAACTTGTCCTCTCTTTTACAAGGGAATCAGCAACTCCGATTTGATAAAATTTCTATTTGATATTTGGGGTTTCCATAAATCAGGCACACTTATTGAAAAAGTTTTGAGCTTTAATGTTTGAAACTTGCAGATTCATAGTTTCTGCTATTCTTTTGCTAAACCCTGCTTATCTTTTGCGATAATACACACCCTTTTAATATCAACTTCTAATCGATTACTACAAGCGTTCAAAATAAGCACAAGATGATAAAATCTGAAATGCTAATCTAAAGAGGTAACATGACTAAAATTAGAGTCTTTAACCTAGTACCAAAAACTAGCCAACATACCCGATCCTAGCTTCACATAACGAACGCTACCCTAACGATTCCATTTTTGTACAGCTAACTGTAGAGAGAGAGAGAGAGAGGCCTGAAACAAAATTAGCACTAACTGCAAGAAACATCATCAGTTTCACTTGATATAATCAAAGAAATAGCTACTCATAGGAACAAACTCGGGCTGTGGCGAAAGCAGCAGTTGCTCAGTTTTCGCTTCTTGCTGTGTGGATATTGGTGTTACCGTAATTTCACCTACCATCTGTTTAGCTTTGTTTCTCATCCCAATGATCCTCCTGTGGAAGTTTGAGTGCATAGACTGGACAAATGTAGGACTATCTGCTGGTCGATATTCTGGAAATAGACGTCCTTTTTTGTAACAGACCCCGCATGCATTGCATAGAAGCCCCATTGGTCCCTCTCTCCACTGTGGGGTCTTTGTTGTTTCACAATGAGCACACTTTTTATTAACCAAAGGACGATTTTGCTCGTGGCCAAGGTCTGATATGGCTTCAACCTTTATGGGCAGGAAATTCATGGCAGCGGGATGCTGAAATTCTTTCTTCTTACCTTCTTTACTTCTCTTGGTATTTAGAGTCTTTTGGTAGGTGGAAAGCTCAGACGGGAATGACTGGTTTAACCTTGTAGGCGTAACTTGTTTTCTGCTTTGCACAGGGATAGTGTTGTCATGTTCGATAGACGAGCTTTTACCTACCAAGATGGAGCCTTTACTTTCAAGAAGGGTAAAGGGTGTTTGACTCTTGAAGGCACCAGATTTTGGGACGTCGGCAGAAGTAGATGCAGCAATATGGTTAGACAGCTGCTGCAGCTCTGGATCTTTAGCCATCTGTAGGGTCTCTTTACTTGTGGTATTCAGAGACTTTGATGCCATAAGAGACGGATATACAACTGCAGACCTAACACGTTTAGATATGCTTTCACGCTCTGGATCGTAAGCCATCTGTAGGGTCGCTTTACTTGTGGTATTCAGAGTCTTTGATGCCAAAAGAGACGGGTATACAACTTCAGACCTGACACGTTTACATCTGCTTTCAAGAACTGAAACAGGGCTTTGTTGACAAACGTTTGAAGTAGATGCTCCAACACGGATGGGCAGCTGCTTCTGCTCAGTGATCTGTATTGAGGGCTGTTCATTCACCGACAAGAAAATGTTAGAGCAAGAGCATAGACCAATTCACAGATACATCAGTGGAAATGTAATGGTGATACTAAATGAATAACATGTAAGTAGAACCAATGAAATAACTAAATATCAGAAACTCAAGAAAATTTTATTGGAAATAAAACATGTAATCATATTACAATCATATTTTACAAAGATACACAGGCTTCATATACAGATAATCGTTACACAACTGAAGGAGAACTAGCTTCCTTTCGTTCCATTTATCTTGACCCAACAATATTGAAATGACTAGACTTATTTGGTTGAGATTCAACTCTTGTTACTTATTTCCCCCTTCGTATATTTTTAGCAAGAATGTTCCAACTTCATGATGCAGCATTAACACTTCCACTATGCTCTAGATGGTGTAGGTATCGAACAAGATTACTAATGAAAATGAATTGAATATTCTAAGAAGCCAAAATCACACAACTGAGTCTCCAATCTAGTACCAGCTAATAGCTATCCATGGCACCAATCCAGTTAACATACCTGATCTTGCTCCATATTACGACATCTATCCTACTCTAGTCTCAGTTCCAAATTACGTACAAACTTCTAACTGAAGAGCAAAGTCTGAAACAAAATTAGTATTGAATTGATTCCTTGCCTAACTGAAATGAGACATCATCAGTTTTAGCTTTTAGCTGTGGGGATATCGGAGCTACCTTAATTATACCTGCTGGCTGTTTGTTTCTCATCTCAATGACCTTCTTGTGGGAGTTTGAGTGCTTTGAAGGGGTAAATGAAGGGCTATTTGCAGGTCGATATTCTGGAACTAGGCGTCCCGACCGGTATTGAACCCCACACGCGTTGCATAGTGTCTTTGGTCCCTTTGGTCCGTCTCTCCACTGTGGCGTCTTTGTTGATTCACAATGAAAACATTTTCTAGGACGATATGTTTTCAAAATTTCAACCTTTTGAGGGGAATCTTTCAAGAAATCCATGGCAGAAGGATGTTGAAGTGACTTCTTCTTACTCTCGTTCCTTCTCTGAGCCTTTTGGGAGGTGGAAAACTCAGGCGATGCCAAAAGCCATGGGTTTACACCCACAGGCCTGACACGTTTTGATCTGCTTCGAACTGGAATAGCATTATTAGATTTAATAAAGAAGCCCGTTCCTCCCAAATAGGAACCACTGTTTTCAAGAACCGAAACTGGGCTTTGAGTCTTGATGGCACCAAAATCTTGGACATTCGCTAATTTGTTCAATGGGTGGATATGTGAACTAGATGTATCAATATGATTGGACAGCGGTCCATGTATCTGTAGGGTTGTTCATTCACCAATGAAAAAAGATTGAGCAAAAACAAGGACCAATAAACAGATAAATCAAGGGAATAGTGATGCCAAATATGAGAACGAAAGTAGAATCGACGAACTCTTTCTAACTTTGGGATTAGGGTGCAAAATTAAATTGCAAAATGTACTAGAATCAGACAAAAATAAGAAAGTTCAATCAGAAATACATGTAACCACATCACAACTGTTAATAACAGAAAAACATTTGTTGCACATGGCCTCTATAATCGTTGCACACCCGATAACCTTACTAAAAGACAATCAACAACCGCAAAAATTTAGAAAAAAAATCGCTATCTTTTGACCCAACAATACTGAAATGACAATACTTATTTAGTGGTAATTTGGCTGTCTTGTTGGCTATTTTTCTTCACAAATTTTCGTGAAGAATGTCCAACCCAAAATTCTAGCCCCATAATGCAGCATTCACACCCCCCTGAGTGCTCAAGCTCGCAAAAATAAGCTTTGTTAAACCTAGGTACGCAAGACTGACGCAGCCCTTTTGCACATATCTAGTTAGTGTTAAACAGCAAAGCTCATCTTTCCAACTTTCCCTCCCACACGAACATAAAAAAGTATGCTCCGTTTTTTTGTGAATCAACCTTTCCATCCAAAAAAATAAAAAAAGAATAAAATAAGTAAAAAATCGTATCCAAACATAATAATAATGGATATACAACATGCCCTACTCATGAAAGCAAGCTATTGGTAGCTTCTAAAAAAAAAACAAAAAAAAAAATCATCAACTTAGGGATAGACCATGGAAACTCACAGGCGCAAGGAATCCAGGAAGTTGTAAGTTGCTGATATCCCAATCACCAGCAAGTTCATCCCCTTCCAAACTCTCCATCGGAAAATCCAAAATGCCGAGCAAGTCATCGAACTCCTCGTTTGTGTACCAGCTATTACCAAACTCAACCATTGCCGTTTTTTTCTGAAAAATACAAACAATCACCTCATTACTGGAAACAAATTCAGCAAAATCAAAAGAACAAACATTATGAATCATGGACAATGAGTGCTAAAGAGAAAATGCTTTTAATCTAACAGGGTACTCTCATGAAGTTGTTACATGCAAATAGTGATTATGGTACATATAAATGATGAGATTTTATCAGGTTATGGCATGATAACTAGTAAATGATTAGACAATTTTTATCCATCTAGGATGATATTTCCCAAAAGGGGGTTCTTGACATCTATCTATGTATTTGGAACATTATTATGAGCAAATTCACAGAGATACCAATTGGCGATAAAATCTTGGTTGGTAAAAGAATATTTCACAAAATAGGACTCTCAAATAATTTCCTATTCTGAATCATTAAAATTACTACTTGAACAAAGTAAAGTAAAAAAAAAATGTAAATTATTACAATAAAGGTTGAATTCTATACGAGAGACAAAAACAGAAAAAATAAACTCTGTTTCCAGCTCATATAAATGTCTATGGAAATTGTAAAATTGATTTCATACTTCAAACTAAGACACGTTTTTAATATTGTAAATTCACCAAACTTCACCTTCCCACTACTCACATTACAACATAATCTCTGCTAATTACTTCACACAGAACATATGCCCTAAAAACCTAGGTAAACAAGAAATGAGACTCCCTGCAACAAGTTGAAAGATAAATTTGAAAAAGAAAACAAAACCACTATCTTTGGAGGTTTCTTGGCGATATGAAGAAACCCCATTTGAAAATAAAGCAGAACAACAACAGAAAATCAAGAAAAGTGCCAAGCTCACAAGGACTCCACCATCTCATTGTTGCAATTAAATAAAATGTAAAATGGGGATTGGGAAAAGGGAAAGAAATGCATGAAAATGAAAGAGTGTAGATAGATAGATACTCATACCAGTAGATAAACCCTAATAAAAACCCTTTTTTGAGGTCATGTGTGTTGGCAGGGAGAGTAAAAGATGGATAGGGTTAAGAAGATAGGGGGATTGTCGGTAATGTAATTTGAGTGGAAATGGTGAAAGTACACTATTATGTCTTTCTTTGCTCTGTATTTTTAAATTTTAGAAATTTGAAACTTCAAGTCTAGAATAATGGGGTGGGGAGTTATTAGGTGATGTGTGGAGCATGCCAATCACGTGGTCAACACCTTCATGATTAATGCAACTTGTTTTGGTTAGATGGTCCCTTTGGTTTTTATGGGGTAGGTCTTTATGTTGAATTTTTAACCCGTGTCACCATAATTATTATGAACCGTTAGCTATATTGAAACACGAAATGAAATATTAAAAGCGATGCATATGATATTATTATGTTTGAAGCAACCTTAAGCTGAATATTAAATCATTTATGTCTTTAGGAATGGGATTTGAATGTTTATATTTAAATTAAGAGGAAGTTTTGTGTTAGATGGTCAATTTCATTTATATAAAGAAAGCTTCATTTTAATATTTGGGTCATCTCTTTAGAAAAAATATAGACTCAAAATGTGTAAGAAGGAAATTTATGGTACAATATTTTAGGAGCCCTTTTTTTTATTTTTGAAAGGTCTTTTAGGAGCTCATATTAAATGGTGATATAGTAGAGAAAATAAATTTGGTGATGTAGTAGAGAAAACAAAATTTATTGGGAGGGCAAACTAGTTAAAGAATCCCGACCTCTCACGTGAGTGAGCATAGGGGATGGTCCCTTCAATTTTAAGGAGCATATAGTAATATTAGTATTAATTTCCATACATGTTAAAAATACAATGCAAATCAATGGTACGGCAAAAGATTTTGAAAGAAGGTCAATAAGAGAAAGTGTAGTGACAATAATATATAACATAACAAAGAGAAGCAAGAGTGAAGACGCAGGCTTAAAGAAACTAGATTATTTGTATTTTCCAATAATAATGATAAAACTGTAATCTCAGAGAAACCAAAACCAAGATTCAGATCAACACTTTTAAATTATTTTGTGTAAAGTGGTGATGAATTTCTCTCTGGCTCCTACTTGAATACAACACCTTGTTAGTAGGGTCGTTACCTCTGGCTATGTATTCAAATCAATTACCAATTTTTGTCTCCATTATTCTATAATTTACAGTTTAACTTTTGATGTTCTTCTCCTTGAATTTACATAGAAAAGAATGATGAGAATCAGCATGAGACCAGTGATGGATAACAAATAGAAACTGGAGGGCTGGGTGCCTGTAGAGAAGGTGTAGGTGCCCTCTATCCCTTCCTGCAATAAAAAACGTGTGTCGTTTCATTAACAACTTCAACCAAGTTCATCGACATTATTTTAATAATGTATTAAAATTTAAGCAAGAGATGGTAACATACAGTTTTAACCATGCTCCGCATCATAGCCTGCTGCTTTTTGAAAATTTCTTGAGCATACTTATAGAGCTCCATATCTAAGTTGTTAAGGGATGCAATCTCCTGGATAAGCGCCTCGGGGACCTTTTGACGAGCCTGGAAAATTTACGGTGATGTAATTGGTAAAGGGCCTGAGAATGACATCGTTATGTGATTAAAGTAGTTAGCAAATCAAATTTGATTAGCTTTAGTACCTCCTTTGTGAAGTTTGCTGGAGATATTCCCTTCAGAGAAGTTACACGCCTTCCCGCTTGAGAGTCTCTTAATGATGAAATGCAAAACTCGTATGATTCCATTAGTTTCTCTACAGTTAACTGGACAAATGGCAGAGAAACTCGGCTAAATAGTTGAACAAAACAAACAGGGAAAGATCAAAATATAAATATGATAAATGATATTCCTAATTATCTGTCTGATTTTATCCAAAATAGTGTTCCACCAATACCTCTTTTTAACACTAACCATCTTCTTCTAATTATCATCAGGTAGTAATAATTTAGGGTATGATAGTTTTTTGGTATCCTAATTAATGAAAAAATGGGTTGTGTGAATGGATAAAATCAGACAAATAATTAGGAACGGAAGGGAGTAGAGGTTTTCAGAGGCGCACATTCCCGCGGGCTGCTTCGTCCTTTGCAGTTGAAGAAACGTTCTTCAGTGACTGGTAAGTGTTGTTGCCCTGTAATTCAGAAAAAAAGAAAATGATGATGCAACGACATTTGATTTTCCACACACATCCAGATAAATATAATCAGTTTCTTACTTTATCGTTAGCATCAAACTTCGTTTTAGGGTGCACAGAGCTCTGTTCTGCAGCAGATCAGTAGAACATGTAAGGAAAACTAATACTTCTGTTTGGAAGTAAAACCATCTTGATGGGAAATACAAGATTATAGATACAAGAAAGCTGAACTATTATAAGGGTGTGTTTGCAAACTCTACCAACAGCTTCCAGAATCACTTTTTTTCAAAAGACAAAAGCTATTATCAACTTGGTTCACGGAAGTTTAATGGTGAACTCGGTATCACTGTTTAGTATATGAAGTAATACTGTTTAGCATATGGAGTGTCACTGTTTAGTGATATTGAGAAGTTCAAGAATAACACAAAGTCAAGCATTTTTTAAATGATGATACTTCATATACTAAATACTTTGAATGCTAAAAGGTGATGCTTTGAACAAGAAAGGTCACGTGAACCTAGTTCACAGGAGACCTACTTTTTTCAAAATCTCAGGATAGCTTTTGAAAGATAGTGCCCAACTTTGTGGAGTTTGCAAACATCAAATAAATTGTTCACATGGCAATTGAGTAGAAACATAGTGACCCAAGATTGAGCAGATAAATTATCCCTAAATTATTGAGTATAAAAAATGAAACAATTAAATCTATTTCATTATTACCTGCACCATCTGAACTGGAGCTTGATGCTTTGTGCTGAGATATAACCTGGGCACCAACAATGTTTGCAAACATATTGGCTGATTCTTTATGGTTCTGAGTCAGCCCAACATAAAGCATGTTATCCAACTTCTTCTGCAAAATTACAATTCTCTACCGTGATAAATACCAACAAAATGAAGAATGCATTCCGAAACAGCATAAACATGAAGGAAACCTTCCCCCGCACCTTTGCAACTTCAAGCACATATTCACCAAGGGAACGATACTTGAGTACGCAATGACGTACTTCGTGTGCTTCGGGAAAATACGAGTTGTTTGTGAGACCTACAATCTGAAAATCCAGATAGAATAAAATAAGAAATGAGTTTAAGAAAAAAACATGGAAAAGTAGTAAACTAAGGCATGTGTTTGGGGGATAAAGTGCCTATATTTTCCAGGAGGTAATGTAGTATGTAAGAAATAAATTCAGCAGATTACTCTTCCACTTCAACACTAACTATAATTCGCACTCTAGTACGAACAAAAAGTATCATAATAACAGCAATAGTTTGAGATGACAAAGTATGTGAAGTGATTTTAGATCTATGTATATACTATATACTGAAGTTACTAACACAGGCAACAGTTTGAGCTAGGGCAACACTATAAGATAGGGTCAGGTTGAAGAATGCTCCATAAGTTGGCAGTATTATAAAGGACCATTGCCCTTACTTTTCTCCTTTGGTCTATCTATTTGATAATTCAGATAATAGGAAAAAAAACAACTGTATGAGAAATAGATCTGAAAATTTCTAAAGCACACTATTATTGAAATAACCATACAAGACTAGAAAGTTAAGAGCATACTGCAATACCTGGAAGGTGGCCCCATTCTGGATAATATCTCGAGCAATAGGGTCGTTAATGTAATCATGTAGCGGCATCACAATATCTTCCATGTCATATGAGTTATTATTAACTAAATGAACCTGCCCTCTAAGTTTTCTAGTTTCCCTCTGCCATAAAATGTAGGATAGACTGTAAGATAGGATACTCAATGCAAATATATATATCGCAATTGATTACAATGTTTTCCAGAATGAGAAGGCAGAAGATCACAAAATCATATTCCACCTAAAACAGCAAGCCTAATAAATATAATTATCTATTCTCAAATATACAATTTAAAGACATTGTTTCAATTAGAGTCGTGCAATCAATATTTACAGAACAACTAATTATTTTGCAAGTCATATTACTTATGCCAGATAATAAAAATAAATCAATTAAAATATAAATTCATAGCATTCCAAAGAGATGCAGTAAACTTACAGCTGAAAGATGGATGCAATAAATTCCTGACTAAAAATATATTGAACAGGACATGGCAAACAAGTTTCATGCAATGACCAATCATATACTCCCTCCTATTCAAAATATAAGATGTTTTGGCTGATTGCATTATTTAATTTTATTTGATGTTCTGGCTTTTATTTCCTTACACTGCCCTTATTTAATACTCTTTCTTTACTTTCTTGTTTTACTCCCTATCATGTCATTAAAGATAATTTATCATTAAATAAGGCTAATTTTAGTATAATTTTTCTTTATTAATAAATGTGCAAAAGGCCAAAACATCTTATATTTTGAATAGGAGGGAGTACTAGTCAAGTATGCTACTTAGACAAGCATTTGACTTAAAACATTGCATAAAGTAAAAAATAAACGAAAAATTCAACACAAAAATGGTTTCAACCATAGAGCTGAACATACTCGAGCAAAGAGATCTTCTCTCATCCAAGGAACCAAATACTTCCATGGCCAAATATCCAGTGTGCTTACGCCGGATGTCTTACGCCGTGCAAGCGGGGCCATTCTTTTAATAGATGTTAAGTTAGAATGAATCAAAAACCTAGCAGCCACCTCCACAGAAAATTCATAAGAGCTAAAAACACGGTCAATAGGATCTCTAAGTATTGTAATAACTGAAGTTTTCTCCTTGGGAAGTTTGGACATCACACTATAGTCATCATGCGTACTCAACAACCGGCAATTTGATCTTCTGCATGATGAAAACCATGATATTCCACATTTTAATATTTTTTACAGAGAGTGTGTGTGCGTATATGTATATAGAAGAACAATGCTGCTTCTCCAGAAGATAAAACAGCTATAAATCAACTATTCTATCTTCTGTTGGCATTGTCTATCCATCAAGATTAAGACGCAAGAAACCTATCAGCAAATGTTCATGTTCTCCAATGAGGGAAAATCAAAAGCAAGCAAACTATGGTCATACTTTTGCATTTTCTTATGGTAAATTAATAATAACCACAATCTTCACCCTGTTTTGTAACTTTTCATAATATCAGGCATGTCGGGAAACAAGAATATCTCATTATGTGTACCCAGGTTGTCATGTACTCCTGTCTCAGCCACTAACAGAGCAAGGACAAAAAAAAAAAAAAACATTACCTTGGATTAAATCTCAACTTATCATAAGACCGTGGACATTCCTCTGAGTTTGAGTACAGCTTTTTCAAGAAACTGTGGATAGAAACATATAAAGAGAACAAAGAATCAGTAATTTAGGCAGTACAGCAAATATTAGAACGCATTCACGCTTAAGACTCAATTTTCACCATCTACCAGACCTATAGAACAGTAAAACCAATAAAAGTTACCAGTGGAAATATGTTCGTCCTCCTGTTCGAGGAACATGAAGGAAAAAGAGCAAGTCACGCAAGGCATGCTTGTCTTCTCTAACTTCAGAATCAGCTAGATTAGAGGATGCCCAGTTCTTGACAGCATGTTCGCACTGCTCATAACCATCATCTGCCACAGATACCTTTATTGTGACAGAAGCTGAAAGGAGGAGCAAAATGTTACTCGTAAAACGTCATTTTGGCTAAGGAATACATAAAAAAACTCATCCCATATTTCTCTCTTAAGTAAAGATTGTGTTTTTATCATACATTTCATCTTACTTAATATGAATTCAAACACAAAAAAACTGCATGAGCGTGTTGATGCAATTGGAGGCTAAATCAACTGTGTATTGTACCCTAAGTAAGGTACTAATACATGGCCTTAGCCATCCTATCACTATCAGTTTTATCATTTAAATCCCTGAACAAAAGTAGTACAAACAAACAATAGTAAAGTTCCCATTCTAAACAAAAGATTACTTTCTTGTTTTTGGCCCACTTTTTAAATGCTTCTAAACAAAACAATAGCCCCAAATAGGAAATTAGCCTATATAGAAGCAAAACAAGCACCACAGAAGAGGAATGAAAGGCCATGACAATAAATGTTACAGTATAATCCAAAACATGACTCAAGCAATCCAATCACAAACTCTTTGCCACCTAAAACGAAACGGAAACATAAAAAAAAAAAAAAATCCTTTCAACAAAAGAGACTAAGAAAACTCACCAGATAAAAGCAGCACAAGAAAGAGCCTTAACATTAAATTCAAAATCTTGCACCTCATCCCCACTTCTCTAATTACAAGACTGCCCCAGCAAAAACTGCTACGAAGAGAACACAACAACAAAAAATACACCTCATCACAGAATCCAAACAAAGTTCAAGATTTCAACACCAATTCAGCCATTCTCAATGCAAAGCTGAAACCTTCATATGGGAACCACTTGCACAGGCAAATTATCAAACACATTGTGCGCATTAAATTCCGAAAAAATAGAAGCATGCACACACATAGGAAAAAACATGGGCTACATGTATAGAGTCCCGATATCTCGTGCTCATAAATTCACACAAACCTTGTAGCAATTCCGCCAGACAAACTTCACGATCAGACAAAAGGGGGGGCCCACTCCTCCGCGCGCCCCCTTTTTCTGCTTTTCTGGCCCCTCAAATCGGTGAAGTTTTAGGTCAAAAACCTTCAATTCAAAATCCCCTCAATTTTTTTCTTTCTATATCACAAAAGTGAGAAACTCAGGCTTACCGCCTTTGCAGTAGAATAGCGTTAGGGAAAGAATGAGAAAAAAGGGAAGAAAGAAAGAAAGAAAGAAATCAGGTTGAATTGAATTGAATGTCAAAAAAGAACTCTGCAAGGGTAAAACAGGAAATTTAAATACGCAAGGCACGCGGATTGGTCGGGAGGAATATAGTCAAGGCTTGGTCATTAGGTGAGGCGGAGCGTAAATGCCAAAATTACCCTCGATTTCCATCTCTTTTTACAATAATAATTAGAACTATCTGAGGCTTAGATTTAAATAGACCACAAGTCCCCAACTCTATTTAAAGTGAGGAGTTTCAACATTAATTCTGTTACAAGATTTTCATAAATTTCTAATTAAGACTATTGTAATGTAACCTACCTTAAATGAGAATGTATTTTCTTACTGACTTAAGTTTGTCCATCTCTCAAATTTTTTTTTTTTTTTTTAAATTATCTAAATCGTAAAGAGATTTTACAAATTTAATAAAATTGAATAGAAAATATTGTAACCTACCCAAAATGAGAATGCTTTTTTTTTTTTCCTTTTTTGACCTCATGAGATTGTATTATTTAATTTTGGAATTGTCTAAACTGTAAAGAGATTTTATAAACCCAATAAAAGCTCCATAACTTGATGATATGTTATCTCCTATCAAAAGTTTGACAAAAACTTGTTTGAATGTTAGTTAATCGTGAACTCAATTTTTTTAGTATTATTGTTATGTGTAAAAATTATGACTGTTATGCATTAAAACTATTACTGTTATGCAACATAAAAACTCTCATTATTTAAAAAATGTTTTATATTTTTAAACAATATTTTTTTTGTATATAACAGTGATAGTATTTGCACATAACAGTAATAAAGTTCATGTACTGTACCTGGTTCACAGGAGTGTTATCCCAAAAATTTTGGAATATTATTGTGTGTGATATAAATAATTAGGTTCTTGATGTGCTTTATTTAATTCTTAGTCTTATTCCCTTAATCACATTCATGTTGCTTCATCCCAACAAAAAAAAAAAAGAAACACTTCTACTTCGGCTGTTTTTTGCTAATGGAATCAATAGTTTGTCTTCCTTCTTTGATAGACTCATGTCAACTCGCTTTTGTTTCAAAGTTGCTTATGAAATCTTTCATTATATGAAATATGAAATACACCTGCATGAGACGATTTTATGATAAAACGGAACATAAATTAGGCATCGACACTTTAACACGTTGGAAATGATGAATGTAATTTGTACTAAGTTATATCTCATCTCATACATGAGGCCATCTCATATGCGTTTTTGTCATGAAATATAAGGGGTGCTTGCAAAAAAATATGTTTTAGAGAAAGTGATTTGACAATAGAAAAGATAACAATTTGACGATAGATATGAATTATCACTTCATATCTTGCATTTTTAACTCGTGACAAATGAACACCAATTGAGCATTTTCATATGTGAAGTTTAATTATTATAATAACACACTAATGATTCTATTTTTAACAACACAAACAGACGAGAATGAAATTTAACAAAGTTACAATACCTTGCCCTTACTACTATACAAGGCATATATAACCCAAGGATAGAGAAGACCACTTTCAGCAACGTAAATCTAAAACCGAAGAGACGGTTTTGTTTTACAGCACCCATGAAAGTAGAGCTTGCATTGACTTGGTTGTTTCTTCCCCAAAGAGAGATTTGAGAAATATTTTCACCTTTGGAATGTATTTGACTGATGATTCACTGCAGGCAGATGGTTTCACAGTTCCTTTATACGCATTGCAGATATAGCTAGCAAAGTCTCTATAATCCTGCAGGAATAGAGAGAATAATATATTCAGGTTCATCTAAAAATAATGGTTGCAGATTCTGGAATTTACATGTGTTTGATATAATTTAATTATTCTGATATTGCAAAAATTGTTTTATGAAAGGTGTGATCTTGCTAATGTGTGCGACAATTCTCATCAACCTGTATGGCAAGCCTATTTACGAACTTCTACGAACTTGGTTCATGGGAGTTTTATGGTGAGCTCGATAATATTGTTTAGTATACAAAGACGAAGTAAAAACTTTCTAGCATACGAAATATCACGGTTTAGTATTTTGAGAAGAATAACACATAAAATCAAGCATTTTTTAAAAGGTGATGCTAAAAGGTAATACATGGAAGAAGAGAGTTCACATGAAATCTGGTTCACTGGAGACCTACACTTCTTATATATAGTAGATACTGCTATCAATCATATTAATTTCTTGATTTGCTAATACAACATCTTAGATGGTTTATCATATTCTTCAGATTAGTAAAGCATAATATGGAATTGCAGGAAGATGGAGCACTTGAATAATTTCATTCACCCAGGGCACATACTTATGGGGAGATTCGAGAGCATTAGAAACATTTGAGCATTTTCATTCACAATGCTTGGAAGGGGAAGATAGATGATACTCACATCATAAAGTGGCTGTCCATCCACAACCACCCAGGGCACATACTTATGAGGTGGTTTAAGTGCACTTGTTGCAGCTGCATATCGTAGTTCAAGCTGCACAAGTTATTTTAGGTTAGGTCAGTATCAAGAATGGTTAATACGAGAAGCAATTACACGATATACCAATAAGAAGTATATGCTATATGCATGAGTAAACTGTGACAAGCAGTTCTTGGACTTGAGTAACTATCTTATCCACCACAGGCATCTGTATCTTTACGCAAATAATATGCCATATGCGAGAGTATGTCTTTAAAAATTAACTAGATGCCATATGTATTTGTAAGCATATATTATATGTGAAAGTTGTTAATAGAACAGAAATGCAGATTTCAAAATTAGGAGCATATGCTCTTCAAACTAAGTTAGACATGTCACTGGTAGGTGACAAACACATATACTCATATTGAAACAGGAAGATTGCTGATAAAGTTTTCATCAAATATTATAGAATCTGAACCCACCAAAGAGAAGAGTTTGACAAGAGTGTAAATTGCATGATCATACAATAAACAGTTTCACTGTAACCTAAGGATATAGACTTATTGGCATCAAATGATTAGTATCATTTCATAATTCAGATCTTGAGAGTTATGCCTCAAATTACTAATTCAAGACCACAGCAACCACCTCTAGATTCTTCTAAATGGATTTGAAAGACAAATACTATTCAAATCAAAGCCTTCAGAGTTTATAGTGTGATTCATCCAAGAACTAAGACCTATAAAATTTTCCACAGAGTTTAACTATTTTCTGAGAGAGCATACATATAAATGAACTGTCTAAATTATAATTTTCACAGAATACCACATCCACTACACAGTAAAAAGCAACACACCAGTGGATGTACAATCAGACTAGAAAGAATAAGTTGGTAAACTAACCTGTGATCCACGATCACTATTATAACAGCCCATGACAGGAGTGGCATCCAAACCCAATTTCTCAAAGCATGTTTCCCAATAGGTATAGTTGTCCTGGTACACAAGACTCTCCACACAGTAGATAAATGGGAAATGATCCTTCTGCATCAAGAGTTGACATAAAACAGAAAAAAGACATCAAAATCCCACAGCATTTCTTGAGAAACTATCACCTAGGTTACATGCTCATATTAAAAGCACCATACACCTTACAAAAGAAAAAATAAAGAAAGCCATGGTTCATAATTCAATCAAGGAAATTAATATAGTAGAAAATATGCACAACACACCAAAACAATCATCGACAAAAAGGCACTTAAGCCTCCATAGCAAGTAAGAGGACCATTTTACCACCTTTCTCATGCTCAAGTCAAAAGAATAATCAAGCGTGGCAAAAAGTTATTATAGAACTCAACAAGAGATACTCACCACATCAGGCCAGGCATCAATTGCACATGACTCCACAGTGTTCAGCACGCATTCCCATTCACCATGCTACAACCATAAATAAATTAATTAGTTCCATAAACTATGTATAACAAAGTAAATCACTTTCAACAGTTGGATTATAAACTAGTTTCCTGAAAATGCTTATTTCACAAACACCAAATTACCTAAATGGAGAACATAGTAATGAAGACCATAATATGCATGCCTAACCTGGCATTTAAAGGTATGGGTGCCATAAATTTTGGTATTGCCCCAAGGCACAAGTTTGAGATCAACAATATCAATAAGCCCATTACTGAATATCGCAGCTAAATAATCAATGATGAGAATATAATCCCACTGACACTTTATTGCAATCTATGGGCGATGTTAATAATGTGACCGATAGCAGGTGAAAACGCAAGAGAACTTTCACGGAGGGGTAAGAGAAAGACATTGGAAAAGCTACAATAAGATGAATTTTATGGTTTAGGCAATTTGTAAAAGGAAATATATAGGAACTTCAATATTTGCTCCATAACTCTCCCAGATTTGATTTTTAAAAAAAACTTGGCTTTAGCTCGTGGCACTCATATCGCCACTCTGCAGTCTGCATGCCACTACTCCAAATCCAATTGGACCAACAGCAATGAATTCATTCCTTCATTCAAAAAATTATAGAAATACAAAGGAGTATATTATTTCTCCCTTATGGTGTAGTACTTCAAAAAAGTTACAAAAATACTATTTTTCAAATTTACTTTTGCAATCTGTTTTCCTATTTCCCTTGGTCAACTCACTTTGTTCTTATTCCCATTATTCCCAATCTACCGAGCCTTATCCATTATAGACAGCAATGCTTAAGTTGCTATTATGGCTCCTCGTTCTCTGGTTTTCAAAAAACTGTTTTGACTATATACAAAGCTAATTAATTTGGGGGTGAGGAATTTGTTAGCAATACAAAAATTAATTTGGGAAGATAAACTAAGTATCTTGAATAGAAATTCTCCGACTTTTTGACCTAATTGCTAAAACTCAGAATTAAACAAACAAAGTTAACAGACCAAAAATGACCAGAAATCGATGAAGCTGTGAAACAAATAACCTGGCAAACGATGGTGCCATTTTTTATCTTAGCGTTTCCGTACGGAATAAGCCTCAAATCGGTGATCGATTTTAGATCAGAGTCGAAGAGCTTGTGGAGATAGTTGACGATAAGGTTGGAACAGTATGGGCAAAGAGTTTCGTAATAGATCTCGAACACCACTTTCTCACCATTGTTAACAAACAGCAGAAGAAGAAGAAGAGATGATTGATAAAACCAAGAGTAATCGAAGAGCATCCATGGCGGACTCACTCACCTATTTTCGATTTCTCCAATAATATGACCAATCCTAACGTTAAATAATCTCCCACGTAATCTCGTTTGACCCTTAAATTATCATGGCATTTTTCATAATATTTTAAAAATATATATTACCGTCCGTCCCAAAATTAATAATAAAATATTCATTATTTTTGTTCCAAAGTTAATAATAAAGTTCTTTTATCACTTTATCATGTAAAATATTAATAAATAATTACTTTATACCTCCAATTAGTTATCACTTTATTATTTTATCATATAAAATACTAATAAGCAACTCCTTCTACCCCACCATTTTATCAATATTCTACTAAATCCTTATAAACAGTCAAAATCTCATTAACTTTGGAACGGAAGGAGTATAATTTATTGTATTAAAATATTAAATTTATTTAATGAACTGTAAATAAGTAAATCATGCAATTTGTTGTGGTAAAATATTCAAAACTTAATATAAATAAATTGAATATTTTACTGTAATGATTCTAAATTGGTAAATTCTCTTGTGCATCATTTGTACTAATTTTAATTTGGTGTAATTGGATTTCAATTCATTTTATTTTTTTTTTACCAGTTTTTTTTTTTGGCCCAACCCGAAGGAAGGTTTCATTGGTTCATTTTACCGAAGTGATTCGTGGTCACCCTTTTCTTAGAATAGGTTATAATTTATGGTTCATTAAACTTATAAATATAAATAAAATTCAAATTTAATGATATTTGATTTGTTAACTTGAGAATTAACGGTATTGATCTTTTAAACTAATTCATATAAATTATAATGAATAATTTAATGTCAATGTATAATCTTCACATTAAAATTTGTAACGAATATAAATATGTAATTAAAATTAGATATACAAATTTTGAAAAAAAAAAATTAATTCTGTAAACTGTTTTATAAAATTTTAAAATGACAGTTGTCCACTTGCGTTAAAAGTTACAAACGTCAAAGCAAGAACAAACTTTTTATAAAAAAAAACTACTCAATTTCAAATAGTTATATTTTACATTCTAGTACTACCAACTGGAATTCTTGTTGATGAAAACAGTTTCACAAACCATAAATATAGTGTCATAAGTAGTTTAAAAAAATATAGAGTCATAATTCATCATTCCAAATCAGAGAAAATGGTGCAGATTTTCAAGAAATGTATCCTTTGCTTCTCAAACTATCAACAGCATCCTTAATAATTTGCTCCATGGGAATAAATTCCAAACCCAAGTCCATCAGCTTCTTTGATGCATCTTTTGCCCTCAGTAATCCAGGATCCCTGGGTAACCTACAGATTGTACAATGTAAGCAACACAACAATTGATAAACAAAAGCTCCAAACACCATTTCAAAAGGCCCTTAATTACACAAGAGTAATGAAATACAAGAATGGTGTACCAGAATGATGGAAAACATGAAAAACAACATAAGTGCACAGATTAGAAACTGTTGTATTGTTTTAACAGTTTACAAGAATTAAAAAAAGAGCCTCACTTGGGAATATTGTATTCAGGGTAGAGTTCAGCCACCTTAGCAGCAAAATCACCATAATGAGATATAGCTTCAACGCACACGTGCCTTCCAGTTGCAGATGTGTTTTCGTATGTCAATAAGTGTGCAAGAGCCACATCTTTAACATGCACAAGTCCCATAAAGAAATTTTCATACTGTTCAGTGCAACCTACATCCAAAGATAAAATCACACCCAAAGTTCAGCAAGAATATCCAACATAGTTCTCTGCATATTCTAAGTTGAAATCTTCCAAAAAGCATAAAACAAAAGCATCAATCATATAATGTAACAAAAGAGACTTGGATATAACACCATTCAGTTTCTAAATTTCTTCTAAGTTCTAACTAAATTAACTGATTTATATGTAAGCTAATTGTATTAAATGTGGCTCCTCTATACTGCCAAACCAAGCTTTAGAAAGCAGGACACCAAAGTTAAAGCACTTCAATAAAAATCACTTAAACAATGTACTTTGTTGAGATTGGATTACCCTGAAGAAGGCGAAGAATCACCAACATGCTTGCATTTAGAGCTGGAGGGATAATAGGACCCATTACTGTTCCAGGATTAACCACAACAATATTCAGGCCATTTTCCTCTGCAAATTTCCAAGCAGCCTTTTCAGCAAGGGTCTTAGAGAGT
Source organism: Stenogyne calaminthoides (assembly GCA_037126765.1). Classification (NCBI taxonomy): domain Eukaryota; kingdom Viridiplantae; phylum Streptophyta; class Magnoliopsida; order Lamiales; family Lamiaceae; genus Stenogyne; species Stenogyne calaminthoides. Next base: position 9,901,043 of record JBBCBC010000006.1, read on the forward strand.
GGATACCAAACCTAACAACAAAATGAAATCACAAATATAAGTAACCCCAAATTGTTACCATTGCTGTAGAGATGTAGAACAATAGCAAAGAACAGAAAAAATCTGTAACGAAAGTATATCTCGACTAGTATTTACTTATTATCGTGTTCACTTCCTTTATTTTAGTTGAAATATTCAAGTCAGCACCTACTACTAGTTTTTTTTTTTTTTTTTTGATCGGACAAAGTTAGTTGTTAGATGTTAGTAGTTAGTACACCAAGCACCCAAACACTCCACAAGTTCACCAAGCCACCTTATAACTCCCATACTCCAATTCGTTCCCAAAGGGAATCGAACCTGGTCTCCCCACTCAATTGAGGAGCTCAGTGACCAGCTGGGCTAAGCCACCTGGTTCCTACTACTAGTTTATAGTTGATCAAAGTCAATTTTCTCATTTCTGTAATGAAGCTTCATGCATTGTCGCTCATAATTGCAAAGCTTTTCCACCATTTATATATTTCAGGACGTATAAAATTGTTAAATTTGATTATCTATCATAATCAAGAGAGATAGATACAGAGAGAAGCAGTATGTAAATGTGATACCCCCTTGGTTTTGCAGTATTCTTCATCAGTCCAGCAATCTTCATTCTTAACTTTATCAGCAGGCCAATTAGGGCTGGGGATAATAGCCGAAATAGAGGACGTGACAACCACGCGCCGAACCCCATGCTCTTTGGCCGCCGTCAGCACATTGATGGTGCCCTTAATTGCCGGGTCCAACAGCTGGCCCTAAAATTCACAAATTTCAAAACAGGCGAATCGACAAACCCTAAACAACATCGCTCAATAAATTTCAATAAATCACTCACCTGTGGATCGTGGACTCGATCGACGATGCAGGGGGAAGCGAGGTGGAAAACTCCGGCGGCGCCCTTGACGGCGGCGACAATGGAGTCGTAATTAAGCAAATCGATTTGGAAAAGACGGAGGCGGGTTTGAGCGCCTTCCATGGCTTCCAAGTGCTTAGTCTCCTTGTGATCGTCTGAAGATTGAGTAGAAAAACGTTGTTAGTGATGAAGAATTAAGGGGGATGGGGGATGGGAGATGGGGTGGAAGGTGGACCGAGGTTTTTGACGGTGGCGCGGACGGTGTAGCCACGGCGGAGGAGGAGGTGAACGAGGCATGCGCCGATGAAGCCGCTGCCACCTGTTACACACACTACTTCAGCGTTAGTGCTCATTGTTGCATACTAATCTGCCACGACACTAATGAATAATGAGGTGATAAATTAATTTGAAAATGAGATAAGATACAATGTCACAATCAAAGGATTTTGGATGATACCTATTAATATTATCTAGAAAGGCCAATACACAGGGGATGCTTGGTATATCACAAGGAATCAAAATTTGGGAAATGAGAATAACATTTAATATTTTGTTTGGGAAGAAGGTTAATTTGTGAATAGCCCAAGTTTTTGCCCAATTGCATTGTTGGATTAAGTTGCATTTTTCAGTATAACAAATTGCAGGATTTTAAAATGCACTATGAGTATGAGTGCACAATGCATCTGGGGTGTAAACAATAGTTGAAAATCATCATGTACAAATCATATGTTTTAAAAGTTTGAATATTTATATCTATGTGACGGGCGTTGCAGAAAGATGAAAATATTCGCAAGTATTTCAGACATTTGATCGAAAAATGAAATTAAGAAAAAGTTTCACCTTAAGACAATTTATATGATATTTTAGGTTTCTTGATCAAGTGAAGATCTGCCTTTTTCCAACTGAAAAAGTAAGCCGGAGATTTTTTTTTTTAATTTTTATGTTCATCGTATATTTTTACTTGCAACCAAAAAATTATGTGGGCGTACATGTATAATTTGAACAAAAAAGGGAAAACTAGATAATGAAGTTATGGGTTTGTTTTAATCATATATACTGGACTCAAAAATGAAATATGGTTCTTCCAGTTTACAAATAAAATAGAATGCTACATGGAGAAGGGCTAAACAAATTTCTTGCAAGAGATGCAATACTTCAAAGAATCAAACTGAAACAAATCTTGAAAAATGAACATCTAATTTACAAATCAAACATGGTATTATGGATCATACATCTTCTTTGTCTGGATTGGCAAGAAGTGGACTAGTTTCTCTCTCTTTAATCTGAAAGCACACCCAAAAAATCACATATTTCAGTTATAAGACAACATCAACTAATAATTTTTAATGAAACAACTGATGTGTCAAACTAATATCTTTTAATGAAACAACTAATACTGTTTAAAAATACACACAAAATTTAAGCATGTTACATGATTAGACTTATCAGTCAGTGTTGCACATGTACCTGAGGCGCAGATGGGACGTCGTCCTGTTTCCTTTTCGTCTCGTTGGAGCAGAAATACGAGTACATCCCCATCCCGACCATGGCGACGAGTATTCCTATGATGTTTCTCGTAGAAAAAGGATCGTGCAAGAGAGTATAACCTAATGCAAGAACAAGGCATGTTTTAAGGTGGCCTAGAACTTGATATGTAACCGGTGATGTCTTTCCAATAACCAAGAATGTGCTGAAGTTCACAAACACTGCTATCAAGCATGATAGCAGTATGAATCCCTGCCATCCATAAATCCATCAGAAAAAACGGGCTCGTTATCAGACAATCACTTATTCACAAACTTACCAAGACGAGAGGGGAGTATTTGTACGAAAATACATTCTGTTTTGTGAGGCATTGGTCCACAAAAGGGCCTGTGACGAACAGAATGGCCGCTTGAAAAGGGGCCGATTGATAGAGAAGCTGAGTCGATGAGACGTTCAGCCTCTTCTGTATCGTGTTTGTCAGCTGAAAAACGAGCAGGAATACATCGATGAGTTGATTTACTTTGATTGATAAAAAAACAAACTTTTGAATAATAGCAAATTAAGACGCTACTTTAAATACTCATTGGCACCGGTCAGTATGCATCCGGGCAGGCTTTAAACTAACGGGTTACAATGAGTATTTAAAGTGGTGACTTTGTTGACTATTATCTAAAAAGTTGCGATTTTTCGAGCAATTAAATGAATGTTTAAATAGGTGAAGAAATGAGGAGTACAATTTGGCCAATGCAAGTTGTTATAATTGCAAGGAGAGAAAGAATTGTTCCAACAAAGTTTAGCTGAAGATCAGTTACTGATGCAATGCCAACTCCAAGTAGAAGAACAGACAGAGAAAGCTTGATTTTCTGGCTGTATATATTTAATACATAAGCATTAGAAATCCCCTGAAGTAAATACAGAGTATTTGTGGTTAAAATTAAGTTTACCTGAATTGTTTTTTCAAGAAAATGGTTTCCAACAGAACAGTGAAAGGTATGATTGCAAGTTTTGTCATCTGGGAAAAGATGAAACACAAAATGCATTAGATTTTGTGCACATTCCTAAAATTTAGTTTACTTTTGAAGGAAATCACTGAATTTGATCACCTGATAGAAACCAATGGAGTTAAATCCCAAGCTGAGATTGAGAAGTCCAATTGAGATTCCATTCAAAATACCGAACATAGTAACCGTTTTTATGTCGATTGGCTTGTTTTCGAAGAAATTTAAGCGCATGGCGACGTGAAGACTGCAGTATGTCACCATTAGGTGCCAACTGGTAAGGGTTGTGGCTGTAACAACGCCGGAAATGTACAAAACATAGTTAAATTTATCGTGTAAATCATGATGTAGGTTGCAAGAAAGTCATGATTTGCTTATGAAGTTTGAACTAAATTGTTATTTTTATTATTATAAGATGAATGTGAAAGCTTACCAAACTTGAAACCAAGATTGCTCATCAAAGCCTTGTTGCAGATTACTATGGATACTGATGATGCAACTGAAAGGAACAGTGCACCCATAACACCCAATTGGAACCCAGACATTTTTTCCATCTTCTGCCAAAATTATATTAAGCAAAAATCACTAATTCAGGAAAAGAAAACATATATAGTAATAATAAGTGAATAAAATGAAAGTAGTGATAAATTTGATAACGCATTGCAATATTTTTCATTTAAAAAAGTTGTGTTTTTTGTAATTTTGTTAACATAAGTATGGTCTCTATAATTCAAGAAAGAAATATGAGTGCAAAAAAACATTTGGAAATTAACACAGCTTTAAAGATGGTGAAAAAAGAAGAACCTTGAAAAAATAGAAGTGGTGGTGATGAGTTTCACCGGTGGAGGGGCGGGCGGCGGAGGTGGTGGTGGAAGAGGGGTACGGTTGGTTTATGAAGCTAGTTAGATAGAGAGTGATTGTGTGAGAGGAAAAAAGAGTCTTTTATTAGGTATTAAAATGTGGTTGGTGCTAACTTAGTTTCTGTTGGCTATATAATATGGCCATCCAGAAACATGTTAACGGAGATTACAAGCAATGGAATTAGGAACACTCTTTTTTGTTAATTACTAATTAAAACTTTAGATTATTATAAGCACTTATTAAAAAATGGAGGAATTAGGAGCATATTCTTCATAATGATTGATGATATTTAAACATATGATTTTAAAATTTTCGATGGATTATTATTAGATTTATTTGGTTACTTCAGCTAGCAATTAATTGTGTCTTTCATTTGTTCATTTTTTTTAATTCATCTTGATTCTTGAATGCATATTTTCATGATCATCGACCAAATAAAGTACTCAAGAATTTCTTGGTTTAGTGTATTCACCCTCATGATACAAATCCCTTTTCCCTAATGATTTAAAAAAAAAAAAAACCATAACAAATTTTTGTTGGAGAAATTGGTTTGGAATCAACTAACATAATATTTAATTGTAATTAATAAGGGTGTGACACTCGTTTTTAATAAATTAAATAAAGGTATAAAATTTAATTTTCCTAATAATATTTTGGGGAAAATTAAATGGTAATATGAATCTACATTAGTTAATTAAAGTTAGGAATGTAAAAAAGATTAAGGTTTTATTGTAACTTGTGTGAATAAAATGTATCCCAATTGTGAGCAGCAAGCATTAGTAAATTAAAGTTAGGAATGTAAAAAAGATTAAGATTTTATTATTTATTATAATTGTTGTCTTAGGACACAAGAATGGTAGGTGGAATGGCCACTTCTTTCTGCCAAAGAAAAATGTTGACTACACAGTATTCGTTTGGTGAGATGGAACAACTTAAAGCTCACCCCACAAGTTTTTTAACACCAAAATCAATTTTAAAAAAATTTGTTTTTTTCAAGGAAAATGCAGGTTAACTTTATAAATGAGTAAAATTTATTTAATCTGAATATGAGCCGAAGAAAAATGTGTCATCCAGAAATGGCAAAATAACATAGAGAAAAGTGCGGCTAGGTTAAACTTGTATTTTCATATTGGGTGATGAAACACGTTTTTAATGGATCAATTACCTATATATTGCTGGGGAATTTGAAGTCAGAATAATTTTCGTCATTGACAATACATTGTTAATCTTGTATACGTATAATGAATTTAATCTCATCTAAAAATCTAAAGGACTTAACTTATAGAGATGTGTGAAATTAATTTGTTTATTTAATTTTTCTAACACTCCCCGAATTCTCTTACTCCATCATTGGGAGAAGACCCATCAAGTGAACAATATGATTGAAGTTACTTTCAAGGGAATCGTGTTAGAATTTAAACTGCAATTATGAAGAAATTGAGAGAACACGAAATTAAATAACACAGATTTGGTTACCCAGTTCATCAGGAATGACTACGTCTGGAGGCACTACCAAGCCAGGAGATTTACTAATTTTCGATGTTGACAATTACAACGAATCCGATAGGAATTAATAGGCGAAATTGGTTCAAAACCCCAAAGGCCAATTCTGGTCGAGACTGCGAAAAAGGCCCAAAATCTGGGATGTGAAGCAGTCGATCAGGCTCCATAACCGAACAAATCGAACCCAGGACGTGCCATCGAGTGAACAATATGAGTGGAGTGGGAGGAGGCCCATCGAGTGAACAATATGAGTGGAGTTGCTTTCAACGGGAATCGAACCCAAAACGTGGACGTGAGCCTGAAAATTCTGATATCAAGAAAGAATTTCATCTTATCTAAAAATTCAGACTTATAGAGCGGTGTAAAATTAATTGGTTTATTTAATTTTCTTAACATACATAACATAATACAATAAAACCTCAATAAATTAATACTCTATAAATTAATAAACTTTCTAAAATAATAAAATATTCTGGTCCCGACTTGGGCCTTTGTAAAAAATCATCAAATTCGATAAGATAATAAAATAATAATTTTTGAAAAATCTCTTTATAAATATTATGTCCCATTAAAACTCTAAATTAATAATCCATAAATATTACAATTATAAATATTATGGTAATTTGCTAAAATATGAATCTATTGTTACTTGATTTTTCTTAAAATTTAAATCAAATTGGATGAACATATTTAAGTGCAACGAATTATTTAAGTGTATGAATATATTTAATTGGCTATAATAGTTATTTAAGTGCAACAAATTAATTTAAACATGTATATTTAAGTAATTCCAATGAATTGATACATGCGTCCATGAATATAATAGTTAATTGTATACAATGAATTGATAATATACATGAATATATTTAATTAGTTGATGTGTGAATATAATCAATGAAACATATATGAATTCATTTATTTTCAATACATATGTACTAAATTTGCTGAATTTAAAAAGTCTCTCTTTTAATTAATAAAATATTAATTTATCGATATATTAATATCTCTTTAAATTAATAAAATTTCATGGTCCCAAGATTATTAATTTATAGAGGTTTTACTGTAGATTAAACTCAACTCATACAAAACCTCATTTAACGAGCTCTTAAAGTAAGCAAATCAAACTTAATCGACTTCAATCAGTTCATTATTTAGCTTAAAAAATATATTGTGAATGTTTAAAATTTGTTATGAAAAATGAAGTTCAGATCAATTTTATGCTGATTGAAATAAACCTTGAAAACATATAATACCACTTGTAGAAGGTTAAAAAATAAAAGTCACAAAGTAGATGGATAATATGGTCAATGATCCATGAAGATATTATTCATTTAGAATTTTATCCAGGATTGGAGAAGTAACGAAGTACGCCCTCCGTTTTGTAATAAATGACATTTTAACTATTTTTTGTTTGTTCAAAATATTAAATGATATTTTACTCTTTTTGACACTATTTCTCCCACGTTTGTCCTTATTTTAACTTTAGAAAATATTCAAAATTTATAACTTGGGAATTTTAATTATAAAGATGTGTGAAAAAGATAATTTTTAATGGTAAGCAAAAATCATATAAGTTGATAAAAAGTACATTTATTAAATTGCTTTCAAAAAAAAAAAAGAACATTTATTAAATAAAGGTAAATTTGTCAATACATATCTTCTTAATTTTACTAGTTAAAAAAAAATCAAAACGACACTTATTACAAAAGAGATGGAGCATATTTTATGAGACAAATATGAGTTCTATCAGATATGATCCATCAAGCACACCTCAACCACAATTCACAACTATCAAACAAGTCATAAATACATTAATCATGAAAAAAATTTTAGGAAAAAACATATTTTTTATGCAAGTTATTTATTTTTTTCATATAACAAACCAACCCAAAGGGCAATTATTCACCATGTCTACTACAAAAGTGAAAAATAAAATTTTGTACACTACATTATACACAAGTTAATTCAAGCTAATTAGCATCATACAGACACCTTCCCAAATCACCAATACACAGTGACACATGTAAAATGACCTAAATGACCTTGCTAAAATACATGTTCAAAAACAGAGCATCCATCATTCATATTGCCAACAAGTACTGAAACTCAAACTCAAAAGGTATCTTGTCAACAATGGCGGAGGATCCCTTTCCACCCCTGAAACAATCCACAATCGATTTCCTCAAAGATCCTGATGTGGGCAGCTGTTGGCACACCCATTCCATTAATGATTCTTTATCACTTGCAAAATCACCCATGTTTCTTAACAGAAGTTCTGGCAGTGATATTCTTTTTGAGCTTGTAACCATTATTGCAGCTTGAAGGTATTCAAGTTTGGATCTTTCTAGCTCGTTTGTCACTCCATCAGCTGTGTATATCTTCACCTGTTAAACAAAATTAAATTTATTTGAAAAAATTAAGATTTTCTGAAATGAGAAATAGATGGTTATATATATACAGCTGGAGAAGAACGAGTGCCGCAGCATAAGGCGAAGGCGATGTTTGAATCGGGCGTTTCAAGCCCGTATAGTTCGTGTATGATCATTTGTTTGTTGTCCTTGTCATTGCCAAGAATCTGAGTACCAGAAAGTTCATACATGGTAAGATTAAGGAAAATGTGTTTCTTGTTACTATAAATTTGACTATTTTTGCGTTGGACACTGCATTTTTCCAAATTGAATTTCGTTGGGTTAATATTTGAAATATAAGATGTTGTAGGATGAAGAGTTATTACCTCTTTGATCATTGAATCTCCCGGTTTTCTCAAGATAAAATGCTCGATTGCTTGAGCATTGATCATGTTCCCAGCAATGTTCAGAGTGGCCTGATTGATCATTAAAACGATGATGATCAGTAAGACAATCATAATCAATGAGAAAATATTTGTTACGAAATATACCTTGTTGATTAGTGCTAGCATGTTCTCAGGATTAAACACAGAGGGGACCCCATATTGAAGATATCCCTGAATCAAATTTCAAATATTTGTATGAATTTACCAGCAATCTTATATACTTTAAGCAGTAATAAAAAGAGTGAGAAAGGTTTTACATGCATGATACAAGCATTGTACATATTGATCCAAAATGCCAGCTTCTGTTGATGACTCAAGAACCTTAAATCCACCTTCTGAAGACCATCCATCAACACCCTGGATTTCACAAGAAAGAAAAGAGATTAGCTTTTTTTTCGCAATTCTTTTTGCATTTCCTTTTGTCTTCCCACTTACTTTAATTTTTGAAACAGAGGAACTGAGCTTGAGTTTTGGATGCATTTAAGGTCCATTGAGGTGGACGTGAATCGAACCAAGTTCTTGTAAGGGCCAATATCTCTTGGTACAGATTCTTCTGAATTAAATATACCATAAGGGTCTTGTTGCCTCGAATCTTTGTGGAACATGAGGCTCGTTTTTGAGTTTGAGCTCGTCTCTGCTCTGAAACTGAGTGAGAAGTTGGTTGATCGAGCAATGGGGCCCGATTTCTCCAACTCCATCACTCGAGATGTTCGGAGTAGTCTCACGAAGATGAAGATCAAACACTTCATTATGTTCTCAGATAGCTTGTTTGGTGGCCATCTCTTGATGCTCTCCTCTACTGTATGCAATGGAGTCGAGACAACTTTAGACGAAAAATCAGTTGAGACATCCAGATTACGGTCCCTCTGAGACGAAAAAATTAACTTTTGTAATCAACTTTCAATTCATACACCATATTCAAGGTGTGTTTTTAAACTCTACAAACATCTCCAAGAACAGAAAAAATTCAAAATTTGTGAGAGACAACTTTTAAAAAAAATGTTACAGCTTTTGTGAAAAAATGATTTTGCCTCACTATGTGCGCAATGTTTTCAAACACTAATTAAACACAAGAACCACTTTTAGAAAGAAAAAAAAGAATTGGATGACAAAAAGCTGTAGAGTTTACAAACACCACCTTAATGATCATCATCATTAGCGTAGTTAAAAGATATTCATACTCTAGAGGGGGCTGGGGTTGGATGTCTTTGCTCCCTCAAGGGAGATGGCGGTTTCAGTATGCCATTTCTTTTGGAGATTTTTTCTGGTAATAATCCTCGTGTTCCTCCTTGAGACATGCTTTCGTTGATCAATTTTTGGTTGATATTGAAGTCCGTCAAGTGGTAGTCTCCTTTGATGGCCTTACTGATAAAATGCAAGGCCTTGGTGTCGAATGCTGTTGTTGCGGCATTCTCATTAAACCTTGTACGGTGCCCCCAATCATTATATGTGTTTTTATCAACTTTTATGTGGTGTTGAAGCTGCTTGATCTGGCTTTCTAGTCGGGCTATCTCGTTCTCAACCATTGCTAACTCGGCTACTATCTCTTTCATCTATCGAATTAAGCACAATTAAATAATACTTTCATGTATTATTCAAAATATATGGTGAAACAACAAGACTTACTTTTGGTGGAAGAAAACTCGGAATACTAAGCGTTGAACCGTCCTCTCGATTATGGAGTCGTTCCAGATACTCACGCACCTTCTCTTCATGTGACAACATTTTGTGAAGCACGCTCACCTTTCAAACGTTAACAAATTCTCAAATTAGTTACTATATCTATTCTTTCTAGTTGGGCGTGGAACACCTAAACAATGAAAAAGTACATTTACATGTACAATATTTTAACTGATACATACAATTAAATACAGTTATAAAATAAATGTAATCACCAAACTCGTGGCTGTCAACTTCTTACCTCTCTCTCAAGTTCCGCTTTCTTTTGTTGTCCTGTAAACATCTTCTTTCTCTGACCAAAATCATGTTCAAAGTCATAAGTTACTATTTTTAAAATCCCAAAAATTTCTAATAACACAAAAAAAAATATATAGCGAATCAATAAAAAAATCTTGGATTATATCACATTAAATGTGGGACAAATCCAACTTTACACATCATTAAAATGTAAAAACTTACAAATTCAATAGGAGTATGAACTGATAAATCGGTCTGAGCATCCATGAGAGAGCAAGAACCGAGCCAGAATTTGAACCAATTTCAGGGCCTAGAAAATTTGTCACAAAAACCCGACCCAATAAGTTTTTAGGCATGCATATAATGGTAATATCTTTTTGAAATGATCATAACTCTTATAATTGAAGCAAATCTTTTTGGACTCAGTCAGATTTAGTTGGTGCATCATCAAGTAGGCATAACAAGGGAGTTAAAGAATCAGGAGAAGATGATTGGGGGGGCCTTTCGAACTCAATCTCATTCTGAACTCAATTACAGTTCTGATTTTTCAGGTGATCTAAAATACACTTTTTGTTTAAATTAAAACAAATGTTGGAAGAGGATGTGGGGTGATTTCTTGGTTGGAAAGTGTTACAATTGTGTCTTGCATTGTAATCATGGTTGACGTGAAAGAGAATTTTAGCACCATTTTTTTTGACAGGTTACGTTAATACTCCGTTGAAAGGAAAAATTTTGGAATTATATAACAAGATTTTGTGGTTTTTGTTTTAGGCCGAAAGTGTGAGATGTATTTTGTCAATATATTCTCGATATTTTTAACATTTGTAATCTGATATCGATGTATAAAAGATGTATTTTCTAAATTGTAATATTTGTAATTTAACATGCACAACCTCAAAGATGGATATATATGGGAAGAAGAAAAAAAACCTTCAGAAAATTGAAGTGGTGGTGCTCACTTTCACTGGTGGACGGAGAGGCGGCACAACTTAGAAGTAGTGGCGGCGCTTGGTGACGGAGGTGGTGGTGGTGGAAGAGGGCGGCTGGTGTATGAAGAGAGAGTGATTGAGTGAGGGGAAAATGAAGTCTTTTATTAGGTATTAGTGGTTGGTGCTAACTTAGATTCTGTTGCCAGAAAATATGGAAACGACGATTACAAGCAAGGGAACACCCTTTGTTGGTTAACTTTAGATTATTGCATTTCCTATTTCCTAATGATTATATGATTATTCATTAATGAAAAGGAGGAATAGGAGCATGTTTCTTCATAATCATTGATGATATTAAGCATATGATTTTAAAATTTTAGACATATTATTAGATTTGGTTACTTCGGCTAGCAATTAATTTTGTCATTGATTTTTTTTTTCAATTTTTTATTCATCCAGAATGCATATCTTTGCACCCAGATCATGATCCTCGATCAAATAAAGTAGTCAAGAAATTCTTGGTTTTTTGTTAAAATGATTTTAGCTGCATGCAGAATCTAACGTGCATCATCTTTTATATAAAATTAATTAGATATGCTACATGTTTTCTAAAACTTCAGAATAATGATAAATATTAAGTGCACCGGATTCCATCTACCCACAAATGTGAATAAAATGTGTCCCAATTGTATAAAGTTGAGCAGCAAGCATTAATATTGTTAATTAGCGTTAGGAATGTAAAAAGAATTAAGGTTTTATTATTATAATTGTTGTCTTAGGACACAAGAATTGGAAGGTGGAATGACCACTTCTTTCTGATAAAGCAAAATGTCTACTACACAATTTACGTTTGGTGAGACGGAAGAACTTAAAGCTCACCCCACAAATTTTTATCACAAAAATTATTAAATAAAAAATATTTTTTTAAATTATAAATTATAATGAGTCACTCACAGGATCTCATGTGACAATCATGTTTCATCAGTTAAATAAAAGGAAAAATGCAAATTAAGTCTATAATGAGCCCAAAAAAAATTTTACCTCTAAAAATGGCAAAAAAACAGAGAAAAGTGTGGCGCCCGGGTATGCTTGTCTTTTCATATTGGGTGATGAAACACGTTTTCGATGGATCAACGTATTGTTCTGAAGTCAAAACCGTTTTGGTCATCAACAATACATCGTTAAACTTGTGTACTTTTTCGAGGGATTAAACTCAAACTCAACTAATTTTATTGTTTTTATAGTTATAATTATGAAAAATATAAAAATATTTAACTGAATCCATTTGTCTGGATAACATTTTAGGTTTTAGTATATGTATATAATTTCCATTTAGAGTCGGGCAAGCTCAACGGAAAAAAAACTAGGCAACAGGGTTATGCAATACAAAACATGAAGGATGCAGAGGGGAAATATTTTGTAGCATATAACTAAGTACCTGTTTTGAAACACAACTAGGGCTTAAGAAGCAATTTTTTTTTTTTTTTTTTAAAGCTGAGTCTCACTAGCTTCAAAAAAAGTGCTTCTAACTCTTGTAGAGTTTCAAAACAGGCCTTAAGTATAGGAATAAGCAATGGAATTCTAATCAGCAACTGAAACACACATCATTGAACACCATAAACACGCCCAACTAAATGATTTACTAAAATAATGATTAGTAATGTCCATAAGTGTACATCAAAATTCTGGTAGAACCTACATCTACTTCTGCACAGATGACCCTGGTTCCTTTTTTTTTTTTGTTTTTTTTAGTACTTAATCATTGTGTTTAGTGCTGTACTGGTACCTCAGATAATCCTACAGCTGGAAAAGGATACAAGTCACATTTAATAATCAAGTCGCATGGGGAACGGAAGAAGAAAAGAAAACGAAGCAATGTACAAGATTGATCAAGGGTCATACTTAAGTTTGCTGAAGCTGTGAAAAATATGCCTCGTCTGCATGTGCTAGGCGATCTTGGAAAAGGGCCCACTCATGCTTGCATCTATCTCGTACCTATAATAAAATAAAAATCAGCAAATCCATATTCGTGCTGTGGAATTAACCACATACAGCATGGATGGTATACATACCCCTTGCCATGGAGGTTTTCCGTTATCAGTCTCACCCTGCACATTTATCATAAGTTTGATTAAAGTGAGGTCAATGTTAGTATATACAACGAATCTGCAACATAACCTTCAACAGGCCATGATAATTCTTTATTCAAAATATTAAAGCTATTATACTTTTGTTATCATTTCACATGAAAAACTGTCATGTCTTCATACTATAGATGTGTCCTTGATTAAATATTTTTTATTAAGTATAATTAAACGGACAACCACTATGCAAAAAGTAGCTGGTTATCGATACCAAACCTGACTTCCAAGTGATGGAATCACTTGATGCACAATCCACTGGGAATCAACAACACCAATTTTTTCATGTGCAGGCTGCAGAGGCAAGTACAAGTAATAAGACTCAAATAAAAATTTGTAATTAGACATCCCTCGCCCCTTTGCCCCCTTCCCATGACAACTCTTGAACTCATTATAAGAATAAGATTCTTTAGTTGCCAAGTATTATTTTTCTGTTCTTTTTTTCTTTTATTGGGGTGAGGGTGAGGGGGAGGGAGGAGAGAGAGAGAGAGAGAAACTAACATCAATGCATCTCCTTAAAGCAAAATCCAATCCCCATCCATGAACCAGGTCATTCTGCACATATAAAAAATATTGGTTGTTCAACACATACGAGTGAAGCATTCTGACAAGAAAAGCAACTGAATGGTGGAAAGTTTTAAAGAGAAAAGTTAACTAAAAAAAGAAGCATGATGTATGTGCCTAAAACGTGTTAGCTACCTGAATCATATGCCAAACACATCTCCAAGCTTCAAGAGAAAACACCGGAGCCATAATTTCCACAAAGCTGAATAGAAGCAGAAAGGGAAATATTTACTATCACAGTGTAACAACAAATACTCGAGCTGAATGGACCCAAAACAAAATATTGCAGGTAATAGTGACAAATAATACAAGTATTCTGAACATAGAGTCAATCATCACTTCACCAGAATATGTTTGAGCTAATGTGCATTAAAGCAATTTTCATTCTGAGCTTTCTATTGGTTATTACACTCTGATAATGATTCGAACCCGAAATTGTTAAAGCTACCGAATTACTACCTATTACTTAATGGTTATACTTTGCACTCTTCTGAGTGGCTAGATTACTAATATTTGCCTATATATGATTACCCTGCCAAGTTCACCCAGTCAAGCACTAGCAAAACAAGGTAAACAATTCAGTTCAATAATTAACAGATTGATGGATGCATAGGAATCCACTTTCAGGTCTCCAATCCAGGAAGACCCCACCAACCCCTCTAAAGGGGCACAATTCCCAAGCAGTACTCTTACTATCAGTGGTCCCCTCAACTGTTAATATCCCGGATGCAGTTGCACAAGCAATTAGTTGTCTACGTGCATACATGCTTGCAATACAAGTATATATATCCAGAACCACGTGGTTTTCTTAATGAAAATAGTAGAAAATTTGACGACATATATAAATAGATTCTAATTTTAATCTGTAAGAATCATCACTTAACAGTTACATTATTTAAAAGAAAATCAGAAATTACGAAGAATTAGTCAAGGGCATGTCACCACATGTATATATTGATAATTTAAAATAAATCCATTATTATTGTATGTATTTCTAAATTAGTCGAGGGCATGCCAAAGTTATATACATTTATAAGGCTACATTGTTTCGGGGAATGTAATATATTTATTATTATTACTATTTATTTCCAAATAGAATACATTACCGTGTCTAGGGGGTTCTATTTCTCGTTTTTCTAAGTTCTATATTGGAGGGAAGCAAATTCTGTTTCAATTAAATCACTCAAGAGTGTGTTTGTTTAGATTTAGAAGAATCACATTATAGATACTGCAGAAATGCACTAAAAACATTAGAAACTAGAGGAAGCATATTCCAGATATGGTTCTACCAAAAGTGAAGTGCCTACAATAATCTGAAGCCAAAAGCCTAATCGGTTAATTTTCATCAGACTATAAATTGGTCAGCATAAAAAAATGTAATTTTTGTGGCTCTTATATTCCCTAGATACTCTGGCATAAGAGACAAAGTGATCTCATGTTCACCTCATGACACCTCCGTAACTACTACCTTGGAATTTATCACATCCCAGTGCATCATACAGAAGAACTAGCCTCAAATTTCTCTAAATGCTATGTAATATCCTTAAATGTCTAGTCACTAAGCTGTTGAACCCAATAAAAAATTCAATTTAAAAAGGGAAACCATTAGTATTTTTCACACCCTGTGAAAAGTTATCAGAAAAGAAATATAATACAATAAACAAAGGTGGATTCCTTATGCCCGGGAACAAATTACTAGAGATTTATGGTGTGAAATCAGGACAGCAAAAAATATTTAATTATTTTCCTATATTAGATTTAGAGAGAGAGAGAGAGAGAATATACGCTGCACATGGAGGCAAATGTGGGTCACTGCACCAGCCAGGTTTCTCCTTTGTGGATCTGCATCAACATTCATTCACCAGTAAATAACAAAAGTGGACATGGTGAAGGGAAGGGGAATTCGGACCGTAAATGGTAAACGTACTTGTGCACTTCCCTGTCACCTAGTCTCTTTGTCATTTGCCATGTCAGTCCATTGTTTGGTTCGAGACCAGGTTGGGCAATGTCTAATCCATGTTTCGTTACCAAAGCAATGAACCTAGCAAGTAGAGAAGGTGCTTCATCAGTTCAGAAGCTAGAAACATCATAAACATAAAATATTAAGCATTAGGGACTGTGAAAAATAAAAACTATAATTACTTCTCAGCATTGAAGTGTTCAACTCCAAGATCTTCATCCCAAATGAAAATGTAATCATATGCAGCTACAACATCTGGATGCAGAAATCTCTTTGCATACCACCTAAGAAACAAACAACGAAGAAGTCATCAAGTAGAGAGTATAATTTTCCTGTTTAAAATTAACATTGTCAAGACTCATAACTCAGTTTGGAAATCCAAGTATCTGAAAAACAATAATTTACTTGAGTGACCTGAGGCTTTAGCAGAGCTCAAACCATAGCTTTTCAATGTTCCATTATCAGGTTAATATGCCATTTATGCAAAGACTAATAGTTATTGCAGATTATGTAATGAAATTTGAGTTTCACCATAATCTATATATGACTTTTATTATATTTTTTAAATGAAATAATTACTTTTAAAGTAACAAACGTTCTCAAAATAGAAATACAATTTCAAAAAATTCAATTCACACCCTACTCAGGCACCGAAAAATAAAAATTAACAAAAGCTGGCAAACACCCACACACTTACCATTTTGTTTGTTTTCTAATACTGACATGAATGGCATTCTTTGACCACTCAAATTCATTCCATTCACTTGTCCGGCCATCATAATGGAATAGCATGATTTGAAAATCCTCAGAAAACTACAACAGGTGCAAAATTAGCCTTAGCGCACTGCAACTTTAACAAAAGAAATCTACTTAGGCAATAATAAATTTTATACTGACTTACCTTTTTCACAGCTTCATTAATATTGTTCTTTTGATTCACACCAACTGTAAATGTTACCAGGTACTTCGGTTTCTTTTTTAGATCCTGAAAGTTCCAGAATATATTTCTAAGTTCTCTTATCCCATGAGATGAAATCTCATCATAATTCAAGAAAAGTCTGCCAAATGAGGCCATCATAAAATATGTGCTAAGACTTTATCATCATTTCTCTTGAGCTGCTAAGCATGCGCACATGCTTAAGTATTGAAGAAATCACTAAAGGGAACCTACAAATTTTCATGCATTTTACAAGCATAAACAATCAAAATGAACATGTACCACGATAAACAACAAAGAGATAAAACACATATGATAAATTAAACAAATAGGAGTGAACGGAACGCATAAAATTAATAATTACGAAAATGATAATCTTGTCCAAAATAATATTCCTATTGATATAAGGATTAACAAAAGAAAGGCAAGTCCTAAAAAAAAAAAGATAAGCTGTTGCAAACACCATAACTATAGCAGTTATATTCTTCACAAATGTACCTCGCTAGGTTCACCCCATAATCTTCTCAGATAAAAATCTGATTCCGAGACAACAATTCCTGGTGGCAAAGACTCTGCACCCCGAGGATTCGAAGGAACATGTATCTGAAAAAAACAAATTAAATTTAACAGTCAGTTGTTAGCTGACACCAAACTCAATCAGAATATAGCACAGTTCGGAATGCAGCGTTACAAGCAAATTACTCAGAATAGTAACTGATCAACATAGATTAGGAGTACCATGTTCTTCCAATTGGGATTTTTTTTACAAATTTGAATAATATGAAATGGAGTACACAGAATGTCATGTGAAAAATCAACAAAATTAAAAGCAAATGCAAAAACTCTATGAAATTTTCCCCTATTTCAATGTTATGAAATAATCATCGACACTGAAACAAAAATAATGTTATAACTTAGAATCCGGTGGATGATGCATCACATCAATCCACTGAAACAAAAATAATGTTAAGAACTTAGAATCTGGTGGATGATGCATCACATCAATCCACATAATACGTACACCAAATAATTATCTTGTCTTTTTTGTCAGTCTATTTGAGGGGTATCATGATTGCATAAAAGTAACAAGAGGATAACAAATAAGAAAAGTGTGAAAATGTCTATATTTGAGCTGACGCAGTAATAACGGCCAGGAATCAGAAAAATCAAAATAGCAAAACTCTCTGTGAAAGGTAGCCGCATTAATTGTAACAAACAACAAATTAAAACACTTAATTGTTTGGTAAGACTTAAATAAATTATATTCTATATTCTCTTCAATTAAAATAAGCTAATGAATCAATGATCGAGCATCAACAAAATAACTAAACACATTGAACACTAAATTGAAGCAGCATTCAATACACATGAACATGTAAAAGAGACAAAACTACCTTGGGTGTTGTAGGAGTGCTGCCAGAACCAAGATTTTCAGGGAAGCTACGATCAGCGAGCGAATGATGATCATCATTACGGGCCGTATCAAAAGATGATA
Organism: Stenogyne calaminthoides; assembly: GCA_037126765.1. Lineage (NCBI taxonomy): Eukaryota > Viridiplantae > Streptophyta > Magnoliopsida > Lamiales > Lamiaceae > Stenogyne > Stenogyne calaminthoides. The sequence goes on from JBBCBC010000006.1 coordinate 9,919,495, forward strand.
CAAAACTTGAAGGTATAGTAATCTGAAAGGTATTATATTTTAAGATAGTTATAATGCAATTATCTGAATGGCAGATGTAATCCTCATCGAGCAGGCAAAGTGGTCTTACGTTACTCCAAGAGACAGAAGGAAATGAAACACCTATAAAATATCCAAACACCATCCCCATGATGGTTGTAATGATGAGTCGCAAATTATCATTTCTCTTCTTTAAAACCCCACTGCATATGAAGAGAAAAACAAAATAAAGATAATGGGCGTAATTACTTCATGTTTAGAAGGTATAGCTCTACAAACCTGCGATGCGAGGTTCCCATTATGATATAATAAGTTGCTCAACTCAAAGGTCATGCACTAGGCAGAAACCAATTTAGTGAGCAACCGTAGCAAAATACCCCACATCTGCCACCTTCACAACTCTGAATCCCACCTCCACAAAGAGAAAACCCTGCAAACAGGTTCGCAGGCAATACAATTTAATAACACATAGGGTTTGACAAAACTTAAAAATTGAGTTATCATCAATGAATCAATTGTCAAATTGCGATGAAGTCCTTCAAATAATGAAAGCAGTTAAAACAACATCCTACTTCAAATTCCCAGGCATTTCGAACAAGCGAATGCGTGGATGGAAAATGAACTAACCTTAATCAATCTACAGCCGAACAATTAGCAAAAATAAAAAAAAAAAAAAAAAAGGAAAAGGATAACTTACTTGAAACTTTGATCTGCGAGGCACAAATCCTGAAGCACATGCAACCAGCGACATTATTAGAAACTAACAAACAATGATCCGTGCCTACTGAAAAATAGTTAAACCATAAAAAATCTACTAATCCGAAATAATTACATCTTAAACCCGAGGAAGCAAAGCAAAATGACAAAGCAAAGCATCTATTAATAAACAAAACGAAAAACACCGAACTGAAATTCACATAAAAAAAGGTATTCATATCCAAATTCCGTTCCTCCTCGAAGAACGATCCTCCCAATCCTCGAACGCAAAGCAGAAACGGATAAAAAAAATCACAAAATTACAATTACAAAAAAAAAAAAAAAAAGAGCAACAACAACGCAATCAAACGTTCAAATCCAAATAAAGCAGAAAAGAGAGGAATCCAGGGTTTGAGAGGCTTACAAACTTGGCCCTTCGATCGGGAGAGAGAGACAGAGAGATAGGGGAAACCGGGGTATTTTGCGTTCGTGAGAGATCGTATGGTATTATTGCGGGCGACAACATGAAACTGAAAAATAAGAAGCTTTTTCAAGTTTCACCCTTTTATCGGAATTTACTCTCTCGCCCTCCCGCTATAAAACAATTCCAAATTTCACGTGCAAAATAACCAAAATAGATTTTGCCCAATTTTATTAGGTGGGCATAATTATAATAATAATTATTATTCCACTTATTTCGCTTGCCTAAACTAGTAGGACTGCCTCTATAATCCATTATATTATATACTGTACATTATATTGCTTACTTAAAATAAAATTATAGCAATCCATTATAAGTGCTTCTAATAATAGTGAAATGTGAAAACGGATTTAGGTGGTGTTTTAAACCACTAGTGGATCTTACCAATTTTGAAAATAAGTGCTTTCAATTATTCCAAATGAGTTTGAAAACAAGCTCTTATTGTCCCCAATATTTGTTTACTATATTGTTGTGTTCGATATAGTAACTCAGGCTTAATCGAACACGTAAGAGCGACACGTGTATTATTTAAATATTACATGCCCGATGGACAAGTATTCGCCACTCAGGTCAGGAAAAAAGGAATCAGATGAGCTAAGTCAAGAAGGCCATGAATAAATCTGAGGACTCAGGCGGCCAAAATACTCAGAAAATCCTGGAAGACCTCAGATATCCTAAGGGTCAGCATGTTCGCACCTCAGATATCCTGAGGGTCAGAGTGTTCGAAGACCTCAAATGTCCTGAGGGTCAGTATGTTCGCACCTCAGATATCCTGAGGGTCAGCATGTTCGCACCTCAGATATCCTGAGGGTCAGTATGTTCGAAGACCTCAGATGTCCTGAGGGTCGAGATGTTCGCGACCTCGGATATCCCGAGGATCGGATGTCCGCAGACCTCGGGTATCGAAGGTCGAGTGCCCGACACTCGGATATCAAGACCAACATCCCGAGGGCTCGGTGTGTTTCGAGGAGGGCGATGATCCAAAGATAAAACCGACATGGTTAAAGGGGCTAACAAAACATCCTACCGAAAAAAAAAGATTAATTTGGGCGACTAAAAGAGTGCTTTTACAGACAAGTAAGTTCCAAGATCAACAGGAAGATGAAGTTGAAAACGTGGGCAAAGATTACGTGAGTTCTTGCATGAAGTCTCGGCTCAAGTCAACCCATGCTCGTGCTTGTGAGTGCTATAAAAGGAAGAAAAAAAAAAGAAGAGAAAGGTTCAGAAATTTTCCCCAGAAAAAGAGACACACACACAAGAAATTCTCCAGAGAGGTGAGGAACAGAAAAATCCGAGTGATTATCCACACATACAAGAAACCCTAACACTCATATGCAAACTCTCCAGATTATCTTCATCTGTAATGATTCATCTTCATAAGGTGTATCAAATATTGTACGTGTAAAAGCTCGCAATACCACATCCCCGGCTTGGTATGCCCCCGAGTAGTCATTTCTGATTTAACCGGGTCAACAAATTCATCTTATTTACAATTTATTTTACACGTGCATGTTTTGTTTGTGAGTCGTTCCCAAATTAGCCACATAATACTCTTTATAAAAAATGACTCGCAACAACTGGCGCTAGAAGGAGGGTGCTTCACCCAAAAACCAACCCATATACGAACCCTTAGAGAGCCGAGGCAGAAAAAATAAATAAAATGCCTCAATCTAGGAATACACAAACGGAGAGGTCGGGACAAAGCCGACCACACGATGGGAAAAGAGGCTCGGCCCAAACCTCATAAAGATCAGGGAGCGGAGATTACCAATCTCGAGGAAATTGTGAATGATCCGGCCGCCACAACCAGGGCCATCACTTTCTTGCTGCGAGCGCAGAAAGAGAGGGCTGAGAAGGAATTGGCCAAATTAGAAACTCAAGATCGTGAAGAGCGACGCTCACGTACACCTGATAGTGAGCAAGTTAAAAAGAGAATTGCCAAGCGGGCAAGTAAAAAAGCCGATGACACGCCGTCGATGATTTAACGACCTCAGGATCTAGACCATCAGCGTTTGGTCGTTTGAGGCTCTCCGCCAAAGACCGAATCGGCAATAATAGGCGACAGGATCCAGGAAATGAACAGCCAATAAAAATGCCCGCACCTTCAGATTTCCATGATCATCATCATGCGAACAAAAAATCGGGGAACAAAATTGTCTATCCATCATCGATTGGGTAGTCAAGCACAAACTTGGAAGGGGATCGCCTATCACGAGCATGACCCCATCGGGTCCTCATGATGGGAAACAGCCCCAATCTAAGTCTGTCAATCCCACAAAATTTGCGGAAATGCAAAAGGCCATTGAGGATTTACAGGCCAACCTGGCCGCGACCAAAGGCCAACCTCGAGCGAGCACAATACCCTGCTCGCCATTGTCACCGGCGATCATGGCGTAATTTGAAATCTGAGGAGAAAGTGGCGAAATCCCGACCGCCAATTCCCATATTTGATCGAAGTCCGACCCTCATGTCCATCAAAGCAAGTATTCGGACTTTTATGATCGCGATGGGGGCACAGACGCGAAGTCGGATTTTCATTCCCCATGACTTTGGGTGATCGGGCACATAGATGGTTTTCTACCTTGCCCGCTGCGTCGATCACATCTTTCGCTCAATTGGGACAACAATTTTTATCCCACTTTTTTTTCCGTCGTGTGTGCTCGCCCAAATGAAAACAAAAGGTTGGCGCATTTCTCCCAACTAAAAGGTGAAGTCGATCGAGCATACATAGAAAGATTTGATAAATGTCTCAGATGATGGGGCCCCGGTTGAAGAGGATGCCAAAATCCTTTGCGGTGGTGGGGGCCTGACTCTAAATACTGATATGTGGAAGACCATGCACCAAGACTGGCCGAACACATATTCAGAGTTTCGAGAGTGAGTGGCCAAAATCATAGCCATGCAAGATTTACTCGTCCAATCACGATTGGGTCAAGAACCAACAACTAGAAAAGTTTTCGGGAAGAAAGTGATGAATCAAGGGGGGTACAAACCCCCAGGCTCTTTCAAACCATTTGAAGAAAGAGCGGAAGTAAATGCCCTACGAAGTCTTTTGGGCGTTTCAGCGGAGACAATCTTTAACCAAATCAGAGATCGGGACATGTTGGAAAGGCCGAGAAGAATTATAATGGATAAACATCGGCTCAACGCTTCCAATTATTGTAACTACCACGAGTACATTGGGCACAACACTGAAGAGTGTCGCGATTTACTCCGCCAACTTTGGAAGCTATACGAAGATAATCGTCTTACCCAATTCTTAAAAAAGCCGGTGAGCGAGAGACTTTAAAAAAAAAAAATGTAAGATCGGGGGGTAAGTTTAAAAGTTCTAACAAACATCCGATGGTGATCCCGAAGAATCATGAAAAAGGACTGAAAGACCCAAAAGAGGGCCTCCTACTGTGGGAAGAGATCGAGAAAGTCAAGAGATTCATATGATACGTCCTGAATATGGTCCAGTGGGTGGATGTTACCAGGCACCAACATTATCGAATGACGAGCGAAAAAAAAGATGGAGTTGCGTGCCATGCAAAACATCCATCAAGTGAAGGTGGGAAAGCACATCGCCTAAAGACGCCACCCCACACCAAATCATGTTTTCAAAGGACGATCTCAACGGAATCATAACTCCCCACAATAACTCCTTAACCATCGGTGCTCGTCTCCCGGGTTGAAGGTGCAAGCCCCTCCTAGTTGACACTGGAGCTTATGCGAACATTTTGTTCATCAATACCCTTCGCCAGATGGAAAAACAAGTTGGAGACTTGAGCAGTTATATTGAACCATGTAATCATACCATAATGGGTTTTGGGGAATCTGTAACCCGACCCTATGGCATGATTAGGTTAGGAGTCGAGTTAGAATCAACTCTGAATCCGGACATCCGATGAACTAGAATGCTAGATTTTGTAATCGTCGATGCTCCGTCTACTTATAACGGGTTCCTAGGTCGCCCGTTTATTCAGGAATTTAAAGCGGCCTGTTCTACGTATTACTATTGTGTTAAATTTCCGACACAAGAGGGAACAGGAAGCGTAAAAGGAGATCAGAAGAAAGCTCGAGATTGTTTGCTATCTTGTGCACCAGAAAAACAAAGCATCGTCAATATGATGGAGCGAACATGGGAGATTGGTGAGCCAAGCCAGCGAGCAAATACCTCGCCGAAAGATCTTCCGACGAACAAAAGTTCGACGAACATAGCTCTTCGTGCGAGCACAGAAGGCGCGAACACAAACTCTGAGGTGACAACTAATTCCCCAGATCTCCTAGATCAAATGAATATTGATCAGCCGAACGAGCAAGAGGACCTAGAGCCTCGCATAGGCTTCGAACCCATGGAGGTTGATGACGAGCACCGGGGGTCCATCCAAGATCCTCGGTGGAAGCAAAAGAGAAAGCGAGCAACACCTGTCGAACAACTAGAGTCCATCAAAATCGACCCAAACAGACTCAAGTTAGAAGTGTTCATCGGTTCAGAATTACCTGAACCAATTCGAACAGAAATTATTGCTTATCTTCAAGCAAACTTGGATGTGTTCGCATGGTCGCACGAAGACATGGTTGGCATCGATCCAAAACATGCATGCCACTCCCTCAACCTTGATCCAATACAAACTCCAGTTATCCAGAAGCGCAGAAAGTTTAGTCCGGAAAAATATGCGGCAATGAATAGTGAAATAAAAAAGTTGCTCGACAACAAACTGATTCGAGTGGTAAAATGCCCAAGATGGCTTGCGAACCCTGTGCTCGTCCGCAAGTCTAATGGATCTTGGAGGCTGTGTATTGATTTCACGGATTTAAACAAGGCATGTCCAAAAGATAACTTCCCGATGCCGCATATCGATTATTTGGTTGATAATACAGCAGGCCATGAACTCATGACTTTTATGGATGCATTTGCTGGTTATCACCAAATACCTATGCACCAGGACGATCAAAAGAATACGGCATTCTGCAGTGAAAAGAACATGTACCGTTGGCAACGCATGCCGTTCGGATTAAAGAATGCCGGAGCAACATATCAACGTTTGGTGAACAAAATGTTCGACGAACATATCGGTCGAACAATTGAGGTACATATTGATGATATTGTGGTTAAGAGTGAACATAAGGAAGACCACATCACCCACCTCGCGACAAACGTTCGATATACTCGGGAAGTACAATATGAAGCTAAATCCAAAAAAAATGTAGCTTTGGGGTTCACTCGGGGAAAATTCCCGGACATATGGTCGGTCAACGAGGATCGGGGCGAACCCAACAAAGATTCAAGCCATGCTCGATATGCGGGCTCCCGAAATGTGAAAGAGGTCCAAAAGCTAACCGGACGTTTTAGCAAGTAGTTCCGGTTTATATCACTTAACCGGAGACAAATGCAAACCTTTCTTCGATACATTGAAGAAAGGGAAATTCGAAATGATTTGAACATTGCCAAAATGCATTCGAATCATTGAAGCGATTACCTTGCAGATACTCGGACCTAATCGCTAAGCATCTCGGTGAACAACTCTATCGTATCTTGCCGCATCCGAGCATCGCGATCGGTGTGTTACTACGTCGAAAGCGGCGAGAAGGACTATACACTTGCCCATTTACTATGTAAGCCAAGTGCTTAAAAAGTTCGAGCTCCGGTACCCTCCATTGGAAAAATTAGCATATGCCCTCGTCATGAGTGTTAAAAATTACGACCATATTTTTTTCGACCACTTACCGATCGATCTTGACCACTTTCCCATTCTTGCCAAGTCCTCCACCGACCGGATACACTACCCAGATTACTAAAGTGGGCGGTGGAGTTAGACAATTCGGCATTACGTTCGCCTCCACTTAACAAGAATGAAGGGCCAAGCTATGGCCGATTTCATGGTCAAGTTGACATATCCTCAAATGCTCGAAAGAGCTATCGACCAACCATGGCATATGTATGTTGATGGCTCATCAACAAGTTTAAGAGTCGGAGCAGGCGTAGTTCTCATCATCCCCAACCGGATAAACATTCATGACCATCCGTTTTGATTTCCCCCTACAAATAATGAAGCCGGAATATGAAGCTTTGATCATTTGGACTACAGATGGCAATGACAATGGGAATCCAGAGGCTGATGATCTATAGTGATTCTCAGATAATCGTTTATCAAGTAACAGGCGAGTACGAGGCCCGAGGCGAACAGATGGCACAATATCAACAGCTAGCAAAAGAATTGCTCGAGCATTTCGAACAAGTTTTCATTGAACAATTGCCACGATTGGGTAATTCGTTCGCTGATGCTTTGGCACGCCTAGCAATAAAGAAGGAGTGACATTAAACACAACAAACATTGTGGTCTTCACAACTTGTTCGCCATCGGTTCTAGAGTTATGCTCGCCCAAATAACAAAGTAACAAGAGACTTGGATGACTCAATCTCGAAGTTACCTACAAAAGAGACTTTCCCACGACAATAAGGCATGTTTACTCATACCAGTTACAATCGCTTTCGTTATACTATCATAGACGAGCATTTGTACAAAAGAAGCTACTCACTTCCACTTTTGAAGTGTATTACTCCTGAAGAAGGTCGTATACTTCTGGAACAAATCCATGAAGGAGTATGCGGAAATCATACAGGTGGGCTCGTTCTGGCACACAAAATAATCAGACAAGGTTATTATTGGCCAACCTCAAAAAGGATTAATTTCACGTATGCTCGCGTGACCCACGGATGCGTGTACATACTCCACTTATTCATAGCCCACCTGAAGAATTAGTGTCAGTTTTTAGCCCATGGTCATTTGCTAAATGGGGGATCGATTTGATCGGCCCATTTCCTACTGGCACGTCGGGAGTAAGATATGTTGTGGTTGCCGTGGATTACTATACTAAATGGGCGGAAGCCGAGGCCATTGTCAAGATTACCGAACAAAGAATGTGGAACTTTGTTTGGAAGAATATCATTTGTCGATTTGGGCTTCCCCAATCATTAGTAACTGATAACGACAAGCAGTTCGATGGAAGTGAATTAAGACAAAATTGTGCTCGCTGGGGGATAAAAAAACATTACTCAACTCCGTACTATCCCCAGTCAAACGGATAGGTTGAGGCCGTTAATAAAATCATCAAGCATACCCTCAAGGCAAGACTTGATAATTTCAAGGGGGGTGGATAAATTTGAAGAGTTGCCTGAAATATTATGGGCCTATCGAACAACTTTTTCGAACATCAAGCTGCGGAGACCCCGTTTGCCTTGGCATTTGGTGCGGAAGCTGTTATACCCGCAGAAATCAAGATTCCAAGTCATCGAACAATGACTTTCGGAGAGCATATTAATGACCAAAGGCTTCGCCCGAAAGTACGAACTGTTGGAAGAAAAGAAGGACGGAGGTCGATTTCAAGAATGTCATGTACAAAAGAGATCGAGAAGTTTTACAACTCCAAAGCACGAATACGCAGAGTTCAATGTGGGCGAATTTGGTTTTTAAAGGAGAAACGGGGGGGGTATCAAGTGGTGTGTTCGCCGAGCATGGGAAGGTCCGATTCGTAATTTTAGAACGTTTGCTAAATGGGGCCTATGATTTGGAAGACCTGAATGGAATCCCATTGTCCTACTCGTGGAATGCATCAAATTTGAAAAAATACTATCAATAATAGTGAGCATAGTGTTCGGCCGAACAAAATCGCCCACTCAGCTTTAGCGAGCATAATGTTGGCCGAACAAAATCGCCCACACAGCTTTAGCGAGCATAGTGTTGGCCGAACAAAATCATCCACACAGTTGAAGTCATAGTTGGCCGAACATAATGGCCGATGTAGCCATTCACCGCATAGAGAGGGCGATTCGAAAAGAAGAGTACATTATGTTCGACACATATCTTCAGGAAAGAAATGCTGGCCAGCACTATCGAAAGACAGAAGATACGTGTCAGAATGAGATGTCAATAGAAGATACGTATCTGAACGAATTGACAAGTGGTGGCAACCATGCATGGATGAGTCAATCTTCGAGCAAGAGCTGTCAAAAAACTGAACAGATGTCAAAAGGGGGAGCAAAAGTAAGAGAGCTAGCACCAGCTAGCTATGCCAGCACTAGCTTGGGATAGTTCTATAAATAGGGGCATATTGATAGCTGAAAAAAGCAGAGAAAAAACATATGAAGAAGAAAAAAGGAAAAATACTGCGATTCTCAGAAGGAAGTCGGTTTAGTATGCCCCCAGACGTAGAAGAATTTAGCTCTCGATTCAGCAATCATTCAGCTGAATCGAGCATCTGCCCTGATACGAGTCTTTTACCCCATATGACTTTGCGAGCACAGGTTAAAGCTCATTTCGGACTCAAGATGCTCGGCAGAGTCATGGTTGCCACTCCACGTTACTCACTGCTTAGGCAGTAGTAAGTCATTAGTCCCCTATGCATCCCCAAAATCTCCTCCGAAGGGGAGGGATGTCATAGTGTTCGCTCAAAACAAGATGCGGACGCTGATGCTTAGGCATCTACTGAAGGGGACAGAATGGTGCGAGCTAAAAAATTTGTTTCAAGACCTACTTTAAGCGGCGCAGAATCGCGCGCCACATGCTCATGCCATGACCTCCCGCAAGATAATCACGCGGCTTGTCCGGGAGGGACAAAAAGTTTATCTTCTTCTTTGCTTGAGCATGTTCTGAAAAAAAAGAAGGGTAGACAGGGATGATGTGCCACATCCTTGTCAACATCAATTCTGCGGACAAGGTGAGGCCAGTTCGTGTCTACTCAAGACAAGGTTTAAATTCAAAACCCTAGTCTGATAACAATAGTTGTGTAATAGATAGTCTTCTTCAGATATGAAGGATGTAATAGAATACAAAGTGTTGCAAAAAGAAAAAGAAAGATATATGTACTTTTGTTCGCTAAGATTTTCTAGTTCAAGCCCATTTGAGGTCGCGACCTAAGCCGACACGGCCCGAACAAAGACTTAACTAGCCCAAGTCTATGTTCACCGATTTAACGAAGTTCAGACTCGACGATTCCAAACAAAAAGCGAGTAATGGGTACTTGATGCAAAAAGGCGACTCAGATCTTACAGATACCGTAGAAAAAAAGCGGGTGATGAGTGCGGGTCGCAATTTAAATAAGATAGCCCTAAGACGAAGTGATCGCGACCTAAATAAGACGATCGACACCAAGAAAGGGGGTTCATAAAGTAACCCATCCGGTCGCACCTAAATAAGACGATCAACCGATTAGAACGACAATAAGACAATCAAAACCAAAAAAAAAAAGTCGGGGGAGCGGGCATAGGCAAACCCAATGTTCGAATTCATTCAGAAGAAAAGGGGCAAAAACTGGAAAGCAACAAAGCGAACACGAAGCAACCAAGCAAACATCAAGCAACACAAGTATCAATTTTCATCCTCGACAATTATCAAACAATCAGGTTAGAGGAGTTGGTTCAATATGTAACGCATCCATTCAGTTGTAAATATGTTCGAACAAAAGACAAGAAATCAGCAAAAAAAATACAAGTATTAAAGACATTGTTCGAACAGAAAGTGAATAAGACAAAAAAATTACACAACATATGTTCGACAAAATAAAAATAACATCAAGGAGCAAATTCATAATTGGGGGTAGACGGGAGATAGATGTCAAACAAATTATGCTCAGCCCTCTCAGCAACAACTCCTTCAGTATGGTCGGGTACCAAATGCTCGCCAGAAGGTACATCCGCTTTCGATCAACGGAGGTCCCTTTACTCGCCAGACTGATCGGTCCCAGACTCGGTCTGAAGACTTTGGCCAGCAACCTCAGCGGTATTCATGTCTGAGCCCTCTTCCTCATCCAGAATCGGATCATAAACTTTGATCCCTTCCGGAAGAACGGAGAAATCACCACGATCATTTAAATCGACATTGGAAGGTTATGGTCCGGTGGGTTGTCGATCGTGCATCAAAAAACCGGCTACAAGAGGGCAATTTGTTCGGCCGCCGGAGGCATGGCGAAACGTGAACCCGGATAGCATCGGCGAAGGCACAAATGTACGAGAAGTTGGACATAGAATCAACGTACTCATCATCGTGCAACTTTGAATTTTCGAGACTCAAACGAGTGTTGGTCTCCTCAGCAATGATGAGTTGTTGGCCGAGTGCATCCCTCTCGTTTTCCATGGCCTCGACACCAGCTCAAAGTCTATGAAGCTCAATATTCATATCCTCTTGTGCTCTTCATATACTGGCCACCTCCTCCTGAGAGTGAATCAATTCCTCCTTTGTCTGGCGAGCATCTTCCTGAGCCAGGCGTGCATCTTCCTGAAACCATGAGCATTTTCCCGAGCCTTATGAAAGCATCCTCCTGAGCCCGGTGAGCATCACTTGTTGCGAAGAAGATTGCCCCCGATCCAACCTCAACCTCCTTGAGACCCATTTTGTTTGCCGCTTCCACTTTTCTTGAAGTTTCGATCAAAGCCAAGTAGTTGGCATGGAGGTTGGCGGGTGAGCATAAGCTTTCTCAAGAACGACCATAGATTGGCCCCAAGCACCGGACCAGACGTAAATTTTTCGTGAGGAGTGGGACTCAGAGTGGACTCTTCCAGATCGGTAGTCCATGCCCGAACAGAGTCCGCAATTTTTCGAACATGCTCAGAATGCCCGAACCTTATGAACGCCGCGAAAGCGTAAGTAGTTCTTCGATTGGGCATCAGCTACGCATAAACCGCTCAACCTACATATATATTGAGACAAGAGAATATAAATAGGGCGTAACAAAAATAACCAAAACTCGAGGCAGATCGAACAAAATGTACCTGCCTACACGAGCCGGATCCCATCCCAAGAATGATCTATCCTCAGGGGATCGGAGCTCAGGATCTAACGGAGTCCATGATCGGGGTCCGGCAGAGGTGGAGAAGATGTGCCAACCTCCATTTCAACAACTGTGAAACTGCACCAACCACGGAGGCGGCCGCCTGATCGCCGACAAAGAGGGGTCCGAGTCACCGATGGCATCAAGATTGCCCGAGCTCGCTCGCCAACAGGTTTCATCCGAGTTTGTTCGCCGCCCTCGCCGCCGATCTCCACCTCGGTCTCTTCGGGCGACGGAGCTTGTTCGCCAACCCTTGCTCAAATTTTAACGAGTACTCCTTTTGCGCCGGGTTTGATTCCCCGGACGAAGCAGATCGGGGGTTCGCCGCTTCCCCTCTATTGCTCACGAGCCTCCCGCCAGCTCGAATCCGAAAGCAAGCTCCGCGTGGCCTTTTTTCTCCGAGCCATCTCAAGATGTTCAGATGTACTCACAACAATGGTCACAATGGGAAAGCTATAAACAAAATAATTGAAGACGAATGAAGGATAATAACGAAAGCGAATGGCACAAAACATACAAATACAAGAGGCAATCCTTACCAAAGAGGATTAACAACAACAAGATGATGAGGAGGCACTTAACAAATCTCCTTTCTTTCTCGATCGATGAAGATTCAGAGTTCTCACAGATCGCTATGAACGAGACTCCGTGTCAATTTGCCAAACATTCTTTGAAATAAGCCGTGCCGTTTGTCTCCTTGTTCGTCGCAGGTAGAATCCCCAAATAAAAAGCGAAGTTAAAATCGGTTCAAATTGAAGAACTAAAGACACAAAATCACTTACTTCGGTATGCTCCAAGTCGGTGGGGATGTCTAAACGAAGCGTTTGGTTAAACTTCAGAGGCCGGGCTTTTCCAATCGCCCCAACAAACCAAAAAACTTTTCCTTCCACCATCGATTTTGTTCAAGACGTCCTCAATAATTTTGCACTTGACATTAGCTTGCATGAACAACCACCCGTGTTCACCCCTCGGACGGGTCAAGTGCACCAATCGAGCAAGCTCAGCTGCTGAGGGATAGTATCTTGGCTTCATTTTGCCGAACAAAGTCAGGAAACTCATGATCATATGCCACCCGTTTGGTTTAAGTTGCGTAATGGTGATGTTCTAATCCACGAGCAAACGGGTGATGGCCGGATGGAGAGGAAATCTAAGGCCAGCTTCCATTGTGTCTAAATTTACAGCGACACAACCGTCAGAGGGTTGGTAGGCCCGCTCATCAGAACCTGGCGCCCAGAAGAAGACATCTTTTGGAGTTTCATAAATCTAATGCAGCCGAGTGAGCCTATCAAGATCAATTATGCTCGCTATCTTGCTCATTGGTACTCATTCTCAACCCCAATCCTATGAGGTTGTTTCGGGCCAATCAAAACTATAACGAAGCGTTATACTCAAGTTATATCGTTGGACTATGAGGGACACCAACAGTATATCAAGCTCAAAATTTTACTTGCCAACTACCCTATGTTCGATTCAGTCATGTTTACAATAGCCAAAATTTCCCACTCCTGGCGTTGTCATTCCTATCTACATTAACATTGTCAATGACCCTAGACCCAATTTGAATTTGGGGCAAAAAATTGTCTGAATTGTCCGAAGAATCATTACGGACCAAGTCCCTATCCAATTCATGTAGGGGCAATCGAGAATCAGAGGAAAGAACGGCAAACGATTGCCGAATTTGCCAACGAATTCCTGAACCCGAGACATTCGTCTCCGACGCATTTGCGTCGCCACGGGGGATTCTACTGGCAGAGGGGGAAGAAGAGGAACTATGGTGGTGCGATTCTAGGGGAAACGTAAGAGTTCGAAGCAAGAGGCCATAATCACAATTATAAAAAGAATGCATTACATTCGAGTAAAATTCTTCACGGAATGATGAAACCCTCATGAAATTTTTTTCAGACACAAAAAAGATTGAAAGACAGAAAAAAAAAAGGGTTTAAGGAGGAGAAACAAGGTATATATAAATGTTGGTTTCGATTTCGAAAAATCCCAGGTAAAATAATTAAACGATATCAACTACGGCCCAATAAGATTTTAATAAACCGAGCCCCACGTCAATACAAAGTTAATCTCGACCTGGGGTATTATTGTGTTCGATATAGTAACTCAGCTTAATCGAACACGAAAGAGCGAATATGTATTATTTAAATATTACATGCCCGATGGACAAGTATTCGCCACCAGTCAGAAAAAGGAATCGATGAGCTAAGTCAATAAGGCCATGAACAACTGAGGACTCGCGAGGCCAAAATACTCGTAGAAAATCCCGAAGACCCTCGATATCCCGAGGGTCAAGATGTTCGCACCTCGGGATATCCCGAGGGTCGAGTGTTCAAGACCTCGGATGTCCCGAGGGTCAGAGATGTTCAAGACCTCAGATATCCCGAGGGTCAAGATGTTCAAGACCTCGATATCCCGAGGGTCAAGATGTTCAAGACCTCGGATGTCCCGAGGGTCAAGATGTTCGCGACCTCGATATCCCGAGGATCAAGATGTCCGCAGACCTCGTATCCCGGCGGTCGAGTCCCCGACACTCGGATATCCCAAGACCAACATCCCGAGGGCTTAGTGTGCTGAGGAGGAGGACGATGATCCAAAGATAAAACCGACATGGTTAAAGGGCTAACAAAACATCCTACCGAGTAAAAAAGAATAATTTGGGCGACCAAAAAAGAGCTTTTTTACGACAAGTAAGTTCCAAGATCAACCAGAAGATGAAGTTGAAAAACGCGCAAAGATTACGTGAGTTCTTGCATGACCAAGTCTCCATTTCATGCTTGCCAACCCAGCTCATGCTTGTCGGAGTGCTATAAAAGGAAGAAAAAAGAAGAAGAGAAAGGTTCATAAATTTTCCCCAGAAAAAGAGACACACACACAAGAAATTCTCCAGAGAGGTGAGGAACAGAAAAATCCGAGTGATTATCCACACATACAAGAAACCCTAGCACTCATATGCAAACTCTCCAGATTATCTTCATCTGTAATGATTCATCTTCATAAGGTGTATCAAATATTGTACGTGTAAAGCTCGCAATACCACATCCTGGCTTGGTATGCCCCCAGAGTAGTCATTTCATTTAACCGGGTCAACAAATTCATCTTATTTACAATTTATTTTACACGTGCATGTTTTGTTTGTGAGTCGTTCCCAAATTAGCCACATAATACTCTTTATAAAAAATGACTCGCAACATATATATAGCCCAAAGATTGACTTGTTTTGTTATCAATCTACATCCTACATGATTTTTATCATTGTAAGATTTATTAAAAAAAACATTATGAACATTATTTAAAAGATAAAATTTTGAGTGTGAAAGTGATGTCGTGAGAAGCGTGAATAATATAAAACAACTTTCTCAATCTCTATTGTTTTTTATTGGAATACCGACAATAAAAAAATACGAGAAACTCTCGATAAATTTTAATTTCTTAATTCATAAACAACTTATTAAAAATGTTACATGACGGGCTCTTAAATAATAAAGTTCTAACTCCAATTTTGAAAATATAATAAATGTTAATAAATTAAATTAAATGCGTCAATTACTTTATTTTATCATTTATAATTGTATTTTATTTAGTACTTGCTCATTTTTTTGTTAGTTTTTTTCTCATTTTCTTTTTTATTGTGTAATGAATCTTGATTATTTTATGTGAGATGGTCTATTATTCAAAGCAAATATGCTATGAAGTTTGTGCAATTTTAAGTCCTACTCTTTTAAGGTAATTTTAGAATACCAAAAGTTTCAGAATGACAACAAATTTGATTTGGGATATGCCACCAAGGCACTAAGCTTATAATGAAAGCTTAAATAAAGTACTCCCTCCGTTTTCATAATGTTTGTCACTTTTGAGTTTAAATTTTATTTCAAAAAATTTGTCACTTTAACTATTTATTCACGTTTTTTTTTTAATTTACTTATGTGCATTCCTAAAAAATATGTTCCTTAGTTTTATACTACAAAACAACAAAAACGACAAACATTGTGAAACGTGGGGGTAGCAAATTAAATCTAAAGAGGTTCGATTATGATCCATTTTTTTCAACATCCACCGAATGTGAGATCTTTTCACATATATGGGAATAAGTATTCCAATCATAAATATTGAAGATGGAAAATTCCAATACATGGACACAAAGAAGATGCCATAAAGGAGACAAAATACAAACTTAAAATAAGTATCTTCTTAAAATTTAACTACAGATAGAAATACTCTATATAAGAATAAATTCTCTATAATAATAAAAAATTATGGTCTTAACCCGGGATCAATTATATTTAGAAATAAACTCCACATTGTAATAAGATATATTTTTTTCGATCTCGTCTTAATAATTTTCATATAAAAATAAATTACATTATATATAAAAATTTATATATTATTACAATTAAGATGACCTAAAATATTTACCTATAGTTAATTGTGACACATCTCAATTTCAGTGATTTGAGTTCGTTTATCAACTTTGGGTGAAATAGAAAAAATGTACTACTTTTATGAAAGATATACATGTATTGAACAAACATTTATACGCATGTCAACAATAATTATTGTTTAGTTCCTAAATACATGCATATCAGTCAATACATGTATTTATATACTTTGAAAGTGTATATATTTATTTTATTCAAATTCATATTAATTATATATATGAATTTGTTAATAAATTTATATATATATTGTATAGTATGCATTATATTGAATGTATTATTTAAAAAAATATATTATTCTTTTATATAAAACTCTATTTAAGAATAACCTTTCTATAGTAATATTTTTTCTCCGTCCCAACAATCTGATTTTATGGAGTCTTTACTATAACAGATAGACTGAATACAAGTAAAGGCAAAATCTAATGTGTTCTTGTCACTTAATTTCTTGTTTACTTTTGGTAGTTGGTCAAATATTATTATTCAAATTTTTACATATTTAGATGTGTATGAGGAATGATAAATGAGAATAAATGATACTTCCTTCGTCCCAAGATGACTTGAACAATTGACTTTTACATGTATTTTTGCGAGCGAGTTTTTTATTAGTACTTTAAATGATAAAGTGACTTTTAAGGATGTGTATGATAGATAAGGGACTTTAAATTCTTCTCTATCTTTAAATTCCTACGAAGATGCCATAAATAATTTCACATACTTATATATAATTGTTACAATATTCAGATGTATTGACTGAGATTATTTTGTCAAAATATATTAGTCAAGATTATACATATCTAGTATAGTGCTTGTTTAGAAATGTAAATTGGAGCTAAATAACGAAATAAAGAGGCACACTTGCATGAGACCGTCTCAAGGTGAAACGGGATATAAGTTGGATATTAACGCTTTAATACTTTGAGAGGGGTGAGTGTGATTTGTGTTATGTTGTAATCCGTCTCATATGAGTTTTTGTCCTAAATAAAAATATAATTTCTATATGAAGTGTGTGTATATGAATATATCAGAATTTTAAATTAGCAAAAAGGATGCATATATATATATGAAAAAAATGGAAAATATGGACTTTAAAATTGGGAGCATTTCAAAAGCATATAAGGTCATTTTCAAGGGGGAAAGAGGGAGCATATATATATTGTCAACTGTAGAAATTAGTGGCGCCTCTTTTTGCACTATGTGATAGTCTTTATCCTAAAAGGAAGTGAAAGTAAAAGGCAAAAAAATTATCTTTATTACCTTGAATACAATAGGTGTCCACTTTTGGAGATTTATAAGACACTTTTTTTTTTTGGGGGGTGGGGGTTCAATTATTAGGCAAATTCTCATGGGCTGCCCATGCACTAATAAAATTAATGTAATTTAATTTTAAGAGTTATTTTTCTAATTTATTTCAGTTTTTTTTTTTTTTAATTTTAGTTTTTTTTTAACTTTAATTTCAGTTTTAGGTTTTTTTTTCCTCGACGGACCCAAATTCGGCCCGAGTGGTTCATGTTTCACTCGGTTCAAGTGGTTCATGGTTCACCCGGCCCGAATGATTCATATATGATTTAAGGTTCATTGTTTAGGGGTTAGAGTTTAGAATGCATAATTCATTCAAATTAAAATTGAATCAAATTGCACAAATTGCATCTTGTGCAATTGATGCACATGAGAGTAACTCTATCATTATATATAGTGAATTTTAAATTTATTCAGAAATAAAAAATATCGATTGAACAATTTTTAGGAAATGTCACGTGGAAAATGTAAGAAAAAGTAAATAGGTATTATTTCAGCACTAATTCAGTAAATTCATAACGGGGATTGCTAGAAGGCATGAAGTTGAATGATAGTGTATTGGGATATTATACCGAAACAAATGAAAAAAAAATAGTTTTAAACAAACGTTATAGCTTTCCAAATCAGGTTAAAGATTTTTTTTTAAGGAAATATAGAAGAAATATTGAGAGTGGAAACACAAATATTTACTCGAATTAGGATTTCAGGATTTGTGGTATTTTTTAGAAAGATTTAATTAGGACGTAGAAATCATACACATCACATGATGCCACCAACCTGTCATCCAAAATTTTACAGATTTGTTTGCAGATATATATTACATATGACCCATTATGGAAAATTTTAAAGCCAAAGATTATAAGGAAAAAAAAAAGACATTTGGTTTATTATTTCATTACATTACATAATGCAAACATGACATTATGATGATCACATGCTCTCCTTTTTTCCATCACATGACGTTTCTGTTAGTTACGTATATTTGTTCATTGCTCAAGTATTGCATCATCCTGCAATGGTTTGTTCAGTATAATTTAATTTGTTTTTTTATATGATTTGTAAGTTATTATATATGTCTTTGAAATTTAATTATCTAGTCTTCATTAGTGAATATTGATCGACTATGGATTTCATCATTATTAGAAAAGACACTTTAATTTGAAATTTATCTAGCGCTCATCAGTGAATTCCAACTGTTTAAGTAATTAATTCAATTGGGGGTAGGAGTTAGGACCCAAAGTCATATATCATAAATTAATTTTTATTAGACCTACTTATATTTAATTTCCAATACTTTCTAGTTTCTACAAAATAGGATTAGTACTCCAGTCAATATATGTACAGTATTTTGCAAAGATTAATATAGGATCATCTAACCCCAGCTATATATAGATTCAAAAGTCAACAAATAATTGACTTTAGTTATCTATTAATTTATTGAGTTGGACTGTTGAATGTTGATCACTGATCCATAATCTTTATCTCATTGTTCCAAGACAAAGCCTATAGAATCACTAGTAAATATCCATAAATTAATTAATCGAAAATAAGGGAAATGATTAATGTACACTTAAATTTAAATTATGTCTCTCAACCGTCTCATACAAAAAATTACCATTTGCTTAATGTTGGGGTTTTTGAAATTTCTAGATAAACACAATATTTATTTCTTCTCTCACATAAAGTTTTTCAATTGTAAACAGTTCCACCGACCGACTGAGTACGTGCGATTTTATTTATTGAATAAAATCGACTTTTGAATAATTCTGAATTGATTCTTGTTTTGAAATGGATATAACTGAAGGATCAGTTATGATAAATAAGTGTTGTTTAGAGAAATAATAATAGCAAGTTATAGTGTTTATTTGTGTGCACTTAAGTTCAAACCTTCATTTAGTAGGCACGGAATAAATAAAGATGAAGAATAATTTTCAAATTCACTTTTGGGCTTTCGGAAAGAACCATACAAGAAATGTGGGCTTATGTGTCGATATTTCTCGTGCCTAAGTAAGGAATAATTTATTCGAGAATAAGGACAAATCCTTCTATATACTAATAGGGAGTTTTTCCTTGATGATGTGTCAACTTCACATTAATTTAGTCTATATGTCATTCTATGAGAAGTTTGATAGACATGTCATTAAAAAAAATCATATGTGTCATCTCATGTGTTTTATATTTCACTACATTCTAAACAATAAAAATCTATATTTTTTGTTCAGGTCTCTCACGTGTTCTTTCCGCCTCCATCGTCCCACATTCCCTTCTCATCGTTCTGCCTCATGTCAAGCCTTTCTCGATGTCAATCTTCCGCAACTCACCTCTCAGATCTCTCGCCGTTGTTAGCGGTCTTAATTTCTGAATTGGTTTGCTTAGTTTAAACTTTCTGTTTTATTCATTTTTATATTAGAGGTTCATTAACTCCCCCTTATACATGTTTTCATTAAGTGAATAAAATAAAAATGATGTTTTCATTATACGTGTCTTGATTTAAGATTAATTATTGTACAAACTAATTACAACTATATTAATTTATATTTTACTTTATAATACTAAATTTATATTGTTATAATAATTTATCATATAAAATGATAAATATTAAAATTTGTATAACTAAGTTAAAAGAAAATATAGTATTATAACTTAAAAAATTAATTTATTTAAAATCTCGTGTAACACACGGGTTCTACACTAGTTTATATATATAGGAGTGTATATTCTATCGCACTCGAAATAAGGAATTACGGTAATATTCATTAAAATAATCAAGTCGATGGAAGTGTATTTTTTTATTAAAACAAGTTTGGGATACTCGCCCAAAACAAAACAGATCGCCAAAATTAAAAGAAGGAATCAAATGAGCTAAGTAATGTTCTGAACCAAAATGCATGCAATTGATATGAAAATTATTATAAAGATGCTAAATTAATATCCGAAGGCTCGGGATATCCCGAATCAGATGCTCGCAAAGACAAACACTTGCATCCGAAGCGGTCGAATGCTCGACATCGAGATATCCCAAGAAGATATCCCGAGGGGCCTAATGCTCGAGGAGGACAAAGATTTAAAAATGATTGGTTAAAGGGGAGAACAAAGCATCCAACCGAAAGCAAAAGATTAATTTGGGCGACCATTTTATCAAGCAAAAGCAAAGATCAACCTAGAAGACGGAGTTGGAAAGGTAGCCAGTAATTTAAGAGTTCTTGCATGGCGAGTCTCCAACTCATGCTTGCCAACCCTTTCATGCTTGTCGGAGTGCTATATAAAAGGAAGAAAAAAATAGAAAAAGTTGAAAAAATTCCCCGAAAAAGTTATACCCACACATGAAATTCCCTGCAGAGGCGAGGAACGAAAAAATTTGAGTGATTATCCACATAATAAACCCTAGCACTCACATGCTAACTCTCCAAATTATCCTCATTTGATTCACCTTCGTTGTTGTATCAAATATTGTATTGTAAATAATACCACATCCGGCTTGGTCTGCCCACAATGTCATTCTTTGATTTAATGGGTCAACAAATTCATCTTATTTTTTATTTTACACGTGCATGTTTTGTTTGTGAGTTGTTACCAAATTAGCCACATCATATTCCTCAAATAAAAGCGATTTTTTAACGGGCGCTAGAAGGGGTACTTCACCAAAAACCAACCCATACACAAAACCCTTAGGTAGCCGAGGCGGGAAAAAGAAATAAAATGCCTCAATCTAGGAACACACAAACGGAGAGGTCAGGGAAAAGTCGACCTCATTAGTTTGTTTTTTCACAAAGATCGATAGGGAGACCATCAATCTTGAGGATATTGCAAATGATCCGTGACCATAACAAGGGCCATCACTTTCTTGTTCTGAGCACATAAAGAGAGGGGCGAAAAAGAGTTGGCTAAATTAGAAACTCAAGAAGATGAATTTTACACCGATAGCAAGTTAAAAAAAAAAATTATGCGAATAAAAAGTCGATGATATCGTCGATGTTAACGACCCTCGGGTCTAGACCTTCAACGTTTGGACGCTGAGGCTCCGCCAAAGATCGAATCGGCAATAATAGGCGATAGGATCCGGGGAAGGAACATCCAATAAACATGCCCGCACTCTGATCTTCATGATCGTCCGCATGCGAACAAAAATCGGCGGGAACAAAAATCCATCATTGAAAAAGTCAAGAAAATTATGTGCCCCATCACGAGCATGAATAATTGATGGGGAAACTTGCCCCGATCCAAGTCTATCGGTTCCACAACATTTGCGGAAATGCAGAAAGCCATCGAGGGGATTCTAAACCGCGACCAAAAGGCCACCCAAATACAATATTTTCGCCACTATCACAAAGCGATCATTCGAAATAAATATATATTAGAGTCAACCTACATGTCCATCTCAAAGAAATATTCTGACTTTATGATCCACAATGGGTGCCAGCCAACCAACTTCGGTGAATCATTTTTTGGGTGATCGGGCACATAGATGGTTCTCTAATTTGCCCGCTCGTCTATCACATCTTTTCGGCTCAATTGGGACAATAATTTATGTCCCACTTTTCATCCATGTGTGCTTTCATTTCAGACCAAACAAATGTTTTTCCCAACTAAAAATATGATCGAGCATATCGAAAGATTTGATAAATGTTTGTATGATGGGGCCCTAGGTTGAAGAGGATGCCAAGATCCTCGCGGTGGTCGGGACTCCTCGATTTTAATATGTGGAAGGCCATGCATCAAGAAAACAATATTGTCTCGGAGATGAGCGGCCAAAATCATAAATGCAAAATTTTCGCCCAATGAACCTACAACTAGGAAAGGAAGAAAAATGAATGAAGGGGGTTAAAACCCTGTGCTCTTTCAAACCATTTATTAGAGTAAAACTAAATTTAAAACAATCTTTAACCAAATAAGAGATCGAGGACATGTTGGATAGGCCGAGAAGAATCATAATGGACAAGAGCTTAATACTTCCAAATATTGTGAAAGTACATTGCACAATACGTAAGATTGTCGCGATTTACTCCGCCAACTTTGGAAGCTATACGAGGATAATCGTCTTACCCAATTCTTAAAAAATCATCTATCAGAGACTATAACGTAAAAAGCATAAGATAAGGGTAAACATAAAACCGAACAAACATCCGACAAATTCGAAGAATCACGTAAGAGGTCCGAATACCCAAAAGAGGGCCTCTCATTGTGGGAAGAGGTTCGAGAAAGTCAAGAGATTCACATGATACCTCTTGAATTAATGGGTGGATGTTACCAGCACCATCATTATTTGACGTAAGAAGATGGAGATGCGTGCCATGCAAAAATTCATAATGGCGAAAGCAATCGGCCAAGACGCCAAAGACACCAAATTTTGAGGAAGACGATCTCGACGGTATAATGACAACGACTCCTTAACCATTAGTGCTCGACTCCGCCGGATTGAAGGTGCATTAATTAGAGCTTATGCGAACATTTTGTTCAATACCCCTTCATGGGGATGGAAAAGCAAGTTGGGGACCGTTTATATTGAGCAGATGCGATCATACCAAATGGGTTTTGAGGAATCAGAACCCGACCCTATGGAATGATTATGTTTAGTTAGAATCAACTCGAATCCAGGAGATCCGACGAACTAGAATTTTTTTTGTAATCGTAGATTTTTGGTTTACTTATAACGGGTTCCTAGGTCACCCGTTTATTCAGAATTTAAATGGCTGTTCTACTTACTATTATTGTGTCAAATTCCCAACACAAGATTCGTAAAAGGAGATGTGAGATTTTTGATATCATGTGCACAGTAAAAAAAAAAATATTGTTAAATGGAGCAAACATGGGATTATAAGTCAAGCCTTAAATAAATATGTTGCCAACATGTTCAACATATCTTTTAACACAAGTTTGACAAAGACTCTCCTCGCGCGAATATCGCGAACACAATCCGGGAAGGCAACTCATGTCCCAGATCTCCCGGATCTAATGAATATTGATCCATTAAGCGAGCAACGGACCTAGAACCTCGTGATAGGTTTGAACCCATGGAGGTTGATGGAACCGGGGACCATTCAAGATCGGTGGAAGCAAAAAAAGAAAATGAGCAACACCGTCGAACAACCGGAGCCTATCAACATCGAATTGAACGACTGAGTTAGAAGTGTTCATTGGTTGAAACCACGAACCAATTTGTAAATGGCTTATCTTCAAGCAAACTTGGATGTGTTAGATGGTCATTTGAGGACATGGTTGGAATTGATCCAAAAAACATGCATGCCATTCCTCAACCTTGATCCAATACAAACTCGCTTATTTTAAAGTTTAGTCCGGAAAAGTATGCGGATGAATAGTGAAATCAAAAAAGTTGTTTCGACAACAAAATTTTGAAATGCCCAAGATGGCTTAAGTTTCTCTAAGTCTAATGGATCTTGGAGACTATGTATTGATTTCATTGATTTAAACAAGGTATGTCATAAAGATAACTTCCCCGATGCCACATATTTATTATTTGATCGATAAAACAATTCACCATGAATATGACTTTCATGGATGCATTTCTTTGGTTATCACCAAATACCCATGCATCCCGGGACGAAAAAAAGAACACGGAGTAGTGAAAAGAAATTGTTGGCAACGATGCCATTCGGATTAAAGAACTTGGGCAGCATGCCTGCAACATATCAACGTTTAGTGAACAAAATGTTAAACGAACACATGAACAATTGAGGTATATATTGATGATATTGTGGTAAAAGTGAACATAAGGAAGACCACATCACCCACCTCGCACAAACGTTTGATATATGGAATACAACATGAAAAAAAAAAAAAAAAAATGGAGACTTTGGGGTTTCAGAAAATTATCGGACATATGGTCACCAACGAGGGATCGCTTAACCCATTTTAAAGCCATGCTTTCGATAAAAAAAAGGTCCAAAAAGTTAACCGGACGTTTAGCCTTCCGTGAGCGGTTTATATCGAGCGGGGGACAAGTGCAAACCTTTCTTTGATGCATTAAAGAAGGGAAATTCATGGACGAGCATTGCCAAAACTATTGAATCATTGAAGCGTTACCTTGCGGATACTTTTTGGTCTCTAAGCTCCATCCCCAAAGTAAAAACTATCTGTATCTTCTTTAAAAATGCAATCGTTGTTGTGATAGAGGCAGAAGGGACCCAAAATTTTACTATGTAATAAAAAGCCCTCGGTACCCTCCTTGGAAAAATAGCATATGCTCTCAAATAAGTGTTTGGAAATTGCGACCATACTTTTTCGATCACTCGGTTGAGGTATCGACCATCTTCCCATTCAAAAAGTCCTCCAGATATCTTGCTTTGAACTCAAATGGGTGGTGGAGTTAGACAATTGGCATTACGTTAAGTCTCATGAAAAATTGATGAAGGCGGCCAAGCTATATTTTATGGTTGAGTTGACATATCCACAAATGCCCGAAAAAAGTTGTCGATCAACCATGGCATAAAATGTTGATGGCTCATCAACAAGTTCAAGAGCGGGAGCGGTGTAGTTCTCATCGCCCAAAAACAAACATTCACGACAACCATCCGTTTTGACTTTACAAATAATGAAGCGTTACTAAGCTTTGAATTTGGACTACTGATGATGTCTATGACAATGGGAATTGAGGTCGATGATTTATAGCGATTTCTCGATAATCGTTTATTTTACGAGGCCCGAGGCGAACAAATGGCACAATATCAACAACTAGCAAAAAGAGTTTCGAGCATTTTTAACAAGTTTTCATATAACAATTACCACGATTGGGTAATTTTTCACGATTTTAACGCCGACAACAAAGAAGAAAGGATTTAACAAAATAAAACTTGTTCGCCATGAGTTATGATCGCCAAGTAATAAAGTAACAAGAAACTGGATGACTCAATCGAAAGTTACTTTACAAAAGGGATCCCCAAATACTTTGTTACCCCATTTTTAGATTTCCAGGAAAAATTTGTACAAAAAAATCACTTCCACTATTAAAGTGTATTACTCCCCAAGAGGGTAAAATCATACAGTGGGCCCCTGGCACATAAAATAATCGGACAAGGTTATTAATTAGATTGAACATATTTCGAAAGCATGCCACAAGTGTTTACATGCCCCATTTATTCATAGCCCACTTGAAGAATTAGTGTTTATATGCCAATGGCCATTTGCTAAATGGGGATTGATTTGATCGCCCAAGAGTAAAATTTGTTGTGTTGGTTGATTAATATACTAAAAATGGCCATTGTCAAAATCACCCAACAAAGAATGTGGATTTTTGTTTGGAAAAATATCATTTGTCGATTTGGGCTTCCCCAATCATTAGTAATCGATAACGGCAAACAATTGATGGAAGTGAATTTGAAATTGTGCTCATTTGGGCATAAAAAAACATTACTCAACTCAGATATATCAAAAAACGGACAAGTTGAAGTTAGTTAATAAAATTATCAAGCATACCCTCAAAGCTAGACTTGATAATTTTGGGGGAGGATGAAGAGTTTCGAAATATTATGGGCCTATCGAACAACTTTTAACATCAACGGAGACCCCATTTACCTTGACATTTGAAGGAAATTTGTTATAATGAAATCAAGATTCCAAGTCATCGAACAATGACTTTTGGAGACCACATCAATGATTCGAGAGTTTCACTGTTGGAAGAAAGAAGGATCAAGGTAATTTCAAGAATATATTACAAAAAAGATAAGTTTACAACTCCAAATTGAAACGGGTTCAATATATAGATGATTTTAAGAAAACGGGGTATCAAGCGGTGTGTTCGGCCGAAAGAATGGGAAGGTCCGGTCAGAGTTTAACGTTTGCTAAGCGGGGTACATGATTTGGAAGATTAATGGAGTCCCATTGTCCCTACACACGGAATGCGTCAAATTTGAAAAAATATTATCAATAATTCAGCATAGTTTCGAACAAATTCATCAAATCAAACATAGTTTTTAACAATTTACTAAATGCGATCATAGTTGGTGGAACATAATTGCAATCTAAACGAACACAAGTGGTCAAACATAATTGCCGATGTAATGAAAAACCTTGGCCAAACATAAAATTTTTTAAATATAGTAGGACAATTGAAGAAGAATACTTTATGTTCGACACATATCTTCAGAAAGAAATTGACAAGACTATCGCATTGAAGATATTTGTCAAAACAGGTTGAAATGTAAGATGATCGTAACGAAGTTGAGAGTGGTTGGATGAGTCAATCTTGAGCAAGAAGTAAAAAAATTAAAGATGAGGGGTCCAAAAATAAGAGAGCCAAAGACCTTGGGATAGTTCATAAATAGAGGCATGTTGATAAACAAAAAAAAAATTAGAGAAAAAAAACATATGAAAAAAAAAAACTACATTTGCCGAAGAAAATTGGTTATTTTGAATAAAAACTTTCGATTCCTATCATTCCATTTGAATCAGCATCCGCCCCTTGGAGATTTATACCCCATATGACAAAAACAAAGTTGAAGCCACGGACTCAAGATGCCAGCAGAGTCATGGTTGCCACTCCCGTTACACGCTTATGCAAAAGTAAATCACCGTCCCCTATGCATCCCCAAAATCTCCTCCGATGGGGAGGGATGTCATAACTCAAAGCAATAGACGGAAAAGCATCTCTCTTTCAGGGGATGAGAATGGTGCGAAAAAAGTTGAATACTAGTATGCCTATAAGATATTGGTGTGATGGAGCATAAATAAAAAAAAGAGAAGAGGAAAATGTGCCACATCCTTGTCAACATCTGGACATTGGTGATGCCGTTCATGTTCTCAAGACAAGGTTTAAATTCAAAAACCCTAGACGATATCTATAGTTGTGTAATAGATAGTCTTCTTCAAATATGAAGGTTGTAATAGAATACAAAGTCAAAAAAAAAAAAAAAGTATATGTACTTTTGGTCACTAAGATTTTCTAAGCATTTAGCTTTATTTGAGGTTTGGATGGGCAGAACAAAAAGGAATGAGCCCAAGTCTATGTTGGCGTGATTTAACGAAGTTCGGGATAATTCCATGACAAAAAATAATGGGTCTTGAAAAGACGACTCAGATTGGGGGGAGGGAAGAAAATCCGGGTGATGGAGAGGTGTAAATAAGACGGCGCTAGTAATGAAGTGATCGGTTTAAATAAAGACGAATGAAGAAAGGGTGGGGTTCATAAAGTAACCCATCGGGTCGGCCTAAATAAGACGATCAACCGATTGGTAAACGATAATAAGACAATCAAAAGAAAAAAAAAGTCGAGCGGGCATAGGCAAACCCAATGTTCAATTCAAAAAAAAAAGGCAAAAACTGGAAAGCAACAAAATTTAACACAAAGCAACTTTAACACAAAGCAACAAAGTAAACATCAAGCAACACAAGTATCAATCATTTATCAACAACCACATTCATCCTCAACAACAATGGGGTTAGAGGAGATAGTTCAATATGTAATTCATCCATTCGGTTGTAAAAGTGTTCGAACAAAAGAGAATAGTCAAAAAATTACAAGTATTGAAGACATTTGAACAAAAGGTGAAGAAGACAAAAATTACAAACATATGTTGTAAAACAAAAATATAACACTAAGGAGCAAATTTATAATTGGACGGAAGAGATTTCTGCCCCTCAAAGAAAACTCCTTCAAAACCAAATGCTGGAGAAGGTACATTCGTGGTCACATGAGGTTATATACATGTATCTGTCGGTTTGGAGATTTTGGTTGCAAGAACACCCGATGATTTCAAGCCATCTTTTCATCCGAATAGGATCATCTACTTCGATTTCGGAAGAATGGAGAAATCACAAGATCGTTCAAATCGACATTGGAAGGTTGCGATGTGGGTTTAGGTTCTTTGAACCGGATATAAGAGATTAATTTGTTACCCAAAAGTAATTGGATGAATCGAAACAAATGTATAAATGATGTATTTTGAATTTTCGAATTGTTGGTCCGCAAGAATTAACAAGTTGTTGGCGAAATGAACTTTGTGGCCTCGATGCCGCACGGATTCAACATTCATCTCCTAGCTCTTTGTATCTTGACCACCTCCTCCTAAAGATGCATAAAAATTAGTTATTTTTCAATTTTGGGCATTTATATTGATTTGAGCCAACGTCATTTGCTTTTTTCTTCAAAGTTCTCGGATCAAAAAGTATCGCATGCCGAGGTTGGCTGGACTCAAAGATAGGCTTTTCAAGAACGACCATAGATTGGCCTGAAGTATATATTTCAATTTTCCAGGAGGAGGGGACCCATAGTGGACTTTCAGCCACAGCTGAACGAGGAAATGGAATATGTAAACTAGTTTTTAATTCGTCGTTACCCGCTAAATATATACTGAGAGCAAATAAATATGAAAAAAGCGATCGAATTAAAAGGCTTAACTAAAAAAAAGATATGCGGATATTAGAATGATTTATTGTACAAAGCCAGATTCAAACAAGTTTAAGAGAAGTTGTGCCAAAATTTCAAAATAATAAAAACTGATGAAAATGGATTAGTGCTCGTGTGTTTCATCCAGTTTGCAGATCTGGAGCTTTATGCTTTCGACCAAACAAGTACTAGACAGTTAATTTAGCGGCTATATTTTCGCCTTCTCCTCTCGCTTAAATATGAATGCAATTTCATATTTTTTTTCATCTCAATGTTGGATGTACACAAAGAACTTAATGGTTTTATAAACAAAATAATTCATTATGATAAAGGATAAAAAAAAAAAAAAAAAGTTTATTCAAATTGCAATCCTTTTTGAACAAGATGATGAGGGGGCGCGAATAAACCTCCTTTCTTATCCGATCTACATAGGGGTTCTCTGGAAAAAGCGAGACTCGAGGTCAATTTAAATATTTGCTAAAATACAATCGTTGGTTTCCTTGTCCATATGCATGGAATCCTGAAATAAAGGGTAAGTTAAAATCGGTTCAAATTGAAGAACAAAAAAGACAAAAATCATTTTGTGACACCCCAAGTCGGTGGGATGTTAAAATGAGCATTTGGTTCACTTAGTGTTCCGGGCTCTTCCAATAATAAAAAACCAAAATTTTTTCCTTCCAATCACTGATTTTGTTTGCACATCCTCAATGATTTTGCACTTGGCATTAGAAAATGAACAAATGTTCGCCCTCGGACGGGTCAAGTGCACCAATCGAGCAAAATTTCTTTGAGGATAGTATCTTTTTTTTGCGAACAAAGTCGGGAAACTTATAAAAATATTGCGTGATGGAAATGTTCCATTCCACAAGCAAGCGGGTGATGGCCGGATGGAGGGGGAATCGGAAAACTTCCATTGTGTCAAGTTCACAAATGACACAAGGGGGGTTGGTCACCCTCATCGGACCCGGTGCCCGAAAAAAAAGACATCCTTGGGGTTTTCAGTAATTTCTATGCAATTGAAAGCAAATTTACATCAATTATTTTATCTTAAATCGGGTACTCATTCTCAACCATAATCCTATGATAAACTATAACGAGCATTAATTTTGTTATATGTTGGACTATGAGGGACATTATATCGAGTTAATTTTGCTCACCAATTACCTCTATGTTCGATTTTTACAAAAACCATCAAAATTTTCAACATCGTCATTCCTATTTTCATCAACATTTTATCCTAGACCTAATTTGAGTTTGGGGCAAAAGAATCGCCATTTGAATCATCCGAGAAATTTACGGGCCAAGTCCCTATCTAATTCATTTAAAATTAAAGGAAGAAATTAAAATTTAAAAATCTTGAATCAAGATATTCACTAAAATTAAAAAATTAATAAATGGGGAGAAAGAACTATGGTGGTCCGATTATAAAACATAAGAGTTTGAGCAAGAGGCCATAATAGAATAAAGAGAGAATGAGAGGTTACTGAGTAAGATTCTTAAAATGATGAATTCCGGAAAAAACAAACTAAAAAAAGATTGAAAAAAAGAAGGAAGGAGAAAATCAAATTTTGACGGTGAAATGAGGTTTCGAATTTTGAAAATCGCTGTCAATTTTAAATGTTAACTATGGCCCAATAAGATATAACATGGCCCCATGTTGAAACTGAAACGAGGGGTATTGTTGTGTTGATATAATAACTCGAGACGAAGAAAAATTAGGGTAATATTCATTAAAATTCAAGCGATGGACAAGTGTGCTTTCATAATATTTTTAAAATAAGTTTTTCGACCCAATTCGCCACTTGTCGCCAAACAAAACAAACACAACATCGCCACTTCGGGAAAAAGGAATCAAATGAGTAAGTCAAGAAGATAACGAACAAATTTGAGGACTCGTGACGGCCAAAATGCTGATATCCCGAAGGTCGGTATTAGAACTCGGATAACGAAAAAGCTCGGATAAAACTGAACTCGAGATATTCCGAAAAGACTATGATATCCCGAGGGTTTATGCTCGCAACGGAGATATCTGAAAACTCGGGGATAATTGAAGACAAACAGAAAAAGAAGGCATCGAAGGTTGCTCGACGAATATCCACATATATCCCGAGGGCTCAGGAGGGATTCAAAGATAAAACCGACGGGGTTAAAGGGGCTTAAAACAAAGCATCCAACCGAGCAAAAAAAAATTAATTTGGGCGACCAAAAAGGTACCTTATAGACAAGCAAAAAGCAAAGATCAAAGAAGACGGAGTTGGAAAGGTGTCGTATTAAGTTCTTGCATGGCCAGATGAGTCTCCATGCTTTGCCAACCCAAATTTCATTGATTCG
The DNA here is from genome assembly GCA_037126765.1 of Stenogyne calaminthoides. NCBI lineage: Eukaryota > Viridiplantae > Streptophyta > Magnoliopsida > Lamiales > Lamiaceae > Stenogyne > Stenogyne calaminthoides. The sequence goes on from JBBCBC010000006.1 coordinate 9,950,906, forward strand.
AGTGCTATAAAAGGAAGAAAAAAAGAAGAAGAGAAAAGTTCGGAAAAATTTCCCATAAAAAGTTATACCCACACATGAAATTCCCCAAAGAGGCGAGGAACAGAAAAATTCGAGTGATTATCCACATATATGTTTAGCACTCACATGCTAACTCTCCAAATTATCCTCATCTGTAACGATTCACCTTCGTAAGGTGTATCAAATATTGTAATGGTAAATGCAATACCACATTGGTGTGGTATGTGTCTCAAGTAGTCATTTAATTTATGTTGGGTCAACAAATTCATCTTATTTACAGTTTATTTTACACGTGCATGTTTTGTTTGTGAGTTGTTACCAAATTAGCCACATCATATTCCTCAAATAAAACGACTCGCGACAATATATATAGGAGTGTATATTCTATCGCACTCGAAATAAGGAATTAAGGACATTGCCATGTAAGTGCGAAATAATTTTTTATTAAATTGGTTGGGATACTAACTAGATCAAAATTAAAAGAAGTAATCAACTAATGTTCTTGAACTAAAATGCATGCAATTGACATGTATTATTATAAAGAACTAAATTAAAAGAAGTAATCAACTAACGCAAAAACGTGTATGCAATATTGCATACAAGTGATATGTGCAATTAGCCTAAATTAGGGTTTTTTTATTTCTTGTGGGTCAGGCCCATCCCATTCGTTGGATCCGCGTTCGTTGTTTCTTCTTCCTCGCGATCTAGGTTCTCCTTCTTTCGCGATCTATGAAGAAATAGATATGCGTTTCTAATTAGTTTGTAAGATTTGAATAAATTAATATTGTTTCTGATATTTTTGTTGTTGTTGTTGTATGGAATTTGATTGAATAAAGCTTCTCTTCTCACACTGTTCTTTGATCTATAATTTGGAACTGATGATTTTTTTTCGCGCTTGTACTGGTTTTTGTTCATGTAGTAACACTCATTTGTTCATAGTGTAACACTCTTTTGTTCATGTAGTAACACATCAAGTTGTTGTTTAAATATGTAATTTTGGACTGTAGATTTCTTTTCGCACTTATACTGATTTTATTCATGTGGTAACCCATTATTCTTCATAGGGTAACACTTTTTGTTCATGTAGTAACACTTGTTTTTTTTAGTAATATATAATACTGTATACATGTCGCAATACTATGTGAATACTCATGTGTTACCATATGAACAACAATGTGTTACCTTATGAACATTTATGTGTTACATTATGTTTTAATACATGTTACGTAAGATATGAAGTTATTTCAATATAACAATGTAGTAACACTTAAACATAAATGTAGTAACACACAAAAACCTGACAAAATAAAAATAAAAATTATGTGCTCAGTAAGAATTGAAACTGTGACCAAATACCTTAACAAGAGACCTAAATCACCAGGCTACAACACATATTTGATAAACATATTCTTCAATAAATATATATTGGTTTGCTGGATGGCTCATCTAATTTTCAATATTTTCTTCTTATTTGTGTGGTATTGCACATAACACTGGTGTTCAATATTTCACACAAGACCTTCTCATCAACTAATGTTCTTGAACTAAATAACTCTATTTTTTCGGGTACCTCCTATACCCGTCTGTTTTAATAAAAAAATAAAATTGTCTGATAAAAATAAATAAATTATAAAGATATATGAGGATGGATATTAGTTTCTGAGCTAATTTATTAGAGTACTAAATTAAATGAACTAACAATTAATATTCTTGAACTGAAAATGCAAGCAATTAATTAGAAGTAGGTCTACTGTGAAAATTTTCGTATATGAAAATCTATAAAATTACCCTAAATCATCTATCTACACCCTAAACACTAAATTGAACCCATATTTTTGAAATGAAACTGGAATAAAATAAAAGAACAATTAATTTTTGTCTTTTAAACCAATTACAAAAAGAATTAAAGCTTTTTTTCGTTTATTTAAAGCATCTTTATTCATTAATTAGCGCTCTTTCTATACGCCATGGGGCTAGGACTGCAACAGCCCGTTTGTTTTCCTAAAAAATAAGGGATCATTTCAAGTGTTTATTAATACTGCTGTATTTTTTATTTTTGCATTTTTTTTGGGCCCAAAAGTGCGTACTCTTTTTTTCCAATTTAGATGAATTATTCATATTACCTTCTATGTGATATTTTTAATACCAAGAACTATCATATAAATTTTATATTATAACATCTTAATAAGCATGTGAAAAGATAAAATTTATCACATGATTTCATATCTCTTTAAATCCCATGCCTCTAAACAAACGGGCTCTAATTATGATGGGAAACATTCATGTAAACAGACCAGAATAGGAGGCTCGAATAATTGACGAGGATTAATGCTCCACGATTGACCACTACTGATCAGTAGGTTGTCAAAACCTCACAGGTTTAGTAACCCATTTGAGATTAATTTTCGAATCTATTTGTAAATTTTATTTGTTAGATGAATTGACTTTAATTGAATTTCGGAATAACTAAGTTTCTCTAAGTCACTTTTCTAAAAGTTCATATATAAATTCAGTTTTTTTTTTTTAAATGTGATCTCAAATATTCACCAAGATATATTTCTCACATTTCTTTTTTCTTTATTAAATTTCATATCGAGTGGAGGATTGGAATGTGAGACTTTGCTAGGACATTGTAGTGATTTGCTATGTACAATAGTGTTATTTTGTAGTATGTGATAACAACAGTAGAATATCAGAAATGGACAAACATAAAAAAAAAAAAGGAGAGGGATTTCAAAATATTGAATTTATTTTCCTTTTAAAAGAAGCAAAAAAAAAAAAAAAAAAGCCATCAAGGCAAAAGCCCAACCAAAAGCATTCTTTATAAGCATGCCTAGCTCCACTATTTGGCCCAAGCCCATATACTTTGGACGGTAGAAGCACTTTCTTTAAAAATTAGATATCACCCAAAATTTTGAAATAAAAATGCTTCTACTCTTAAGTAGTAGTTCCAAACAAGCATTAAGGGGGTGTTTTGCAAAAAAATATAGCTTTGAAGAATAGATTAAAATTAGTCATTATGAGAAAAATTATTAGTAGTATAATTTGATAGTGTTTGTAAAAGAATAAAAAAAAAGTTGATGGTATTTGCAATAAAAGTTAAAAGTATTTAAAAAAAGATTAATAAGTTACTAAAAACACTCTCGTTGAAGCTTTTAATTTATAACTTTTAAGAGCTCATTTAATTTAATAAAAAAAAAACACTCGAAATTACTTCTGCACACAATTCTAGATACTATAATCACTTATAATTTTTTTGCAAACACCGCCTAAATCACATTGACTTCTCTTCTTCAATCACACCAAATACTTTGACCCCATTTGTATCACTTTCTCCAGGAAAAAAAAAAATATCACTATTGACTTTTTAAGGTAAAAAAGTGTTCTCACCGTCCCAAATTAGATTGAACATTTATTGTTTGCATAAAGTTTAATGTGATTTTTTTTTATTAGTATTATAGTAGATAAAATTACTTTTTGATAAGAGTTAAATGATAAATTAATAACAAATGGTATATAAAAGGAGATAAAATTATTTTTTGTGTGGGAAAAATAATACTCCTGGTTCCATTTGAATTCAGACACTTTCCATTTTATTGGCAGGGTCATTCCATTTCAAGTCAGACACTCCAAATATGAAAAAGAATCTTACAATCTCCACCCTCACAATCTACACCCTCCATCCCCTTTAAAAAGTCAATAAAGTCACTTTTTCTTAATATGTGTGCCGGTCAAAGTGTGAATGCTCAAATGAGACGGAGGGAGTAATATATAGTGTAATATTGAGATATTTGAAGGAGATAATTTAAATTGATTGAATTGTTTTATTGTCATTTTAAAAAATATTCAATCTAATTTGGGACGAAATACAAATATTCAATTAAATCTTGGAAGGGGGAGTTTCATTTTATATTACCCTTAATTCAGATTTAATTCCAAATCAAACATTTTAATTTACTAAATGCTTTGTAGATGGGGCCCAATCTCTATCCGGCCCAATAAAACCTTGTCTAATTTTTTATCTATATCTGTACTATATTAATAACAAATAAGTTCGCGCAGGCACTGTTCCCGCTCAAAGTTGACAAGCGCTTGAAGTCTGGAACAGGTTGAAATGGTGGGGTGTAGAGTGTTTAATGGGTCCCACGACTTATAATATATAAAATTAAAGGAAGGGTCCGGTTATTAACACCCCCAACATTAATAGATCCACCCACCAAATTGAGAAAAAATTATGAAAATCCAATACTGCCCTTATTATTTTGAATAAAAAATTAATCAACCCTTGCACCAACCCAACCTGCGGTCAGCCATCAGCAGCTGTAACGCCACCCAGCCGCCATCCCCCCACCGCACAGAGCAACCGCCGCCGTCCCCCGCCGCACAGTGCAACCATCACCTGCCGTCAATTTTATCTCTCTTTCATCCCACAAAATGATGAATACTAGTACCTTTTTCTAATTAAGATATTGGTGTGATGGCAAAAATAAATAAAAGAAAGAGAAGGAAAAATCCTTTGGAGAGACTATTGCTCTGTTCTTGTAAAACTCTGGACGAAGGTTACTTCTCTTACTCATATAATTCCAATAAAATTTTTATTTTTATCGAGAAAAAAAAAAAAAAAGAAGGAAAGCATAACTTTACCTGAGGTTTCGGGGAGAGAGGGGAGAGGGTGTGTTGGCGTGAGAAAATAGGGATAGAAATAGGGGTCTTGAGATTTTAATGGGGGAGGGAAGATATTTGGTGGAGAGGTGGAGAGAGGGGGTGGCGCAGCGGCGGCCGGCTCGACTGCGGCCGAATGAAGAAATTGGGAAAAGGGCGGGCTCCGGCGGAGCGGAAAAAAACAGGGATAATTAAAATTTATGATTTTTTTATGAAGGGCACAACAGGTAATACATAATTTGGGTGTGTGTATCTACTATCTAGTATCTACTAATGTTGGGGGTGTTAATAACCGGACCCTTAAAGGAATAGTGATGATTGCAGCCAAATAAAGACAGGATACATTTGCTTTTGATAAATGGACAGGTGGCTGTAAAACAAAACATTTGAGGGATAGTGGAGTGCTGTCTATGGAGAGATGGTTGCCAATGATTTCAGTTTTGAAGAAAGTCTTTTTAGTGAGCATAAAGAGTATTCATGTGTTTAGGTTCATTTAGAGAGATTAGTTCATTACCCAAAAGTAATTGGATGAATCAAGGTATAAATAATTCCCGAGCATGCAGATAGTAATAAGCCATTAAATATGAAGTGTGTTAATCAGAAAGAGTATTTACAAGTGTAATTCATACTTTCATATTGTTCAGAAGATGCATAAAAATTAGTTATTCAATTTTATTTATATTGATTTGATGTAACGTCTTTGCTTTTTAATAGTAAAAATCGTCACAGTATCATACCTGTATATATTTCAATTTTGTGTATATATTTCAGCCACAGCTGAACGAGGAAATGGTATATGCTAACTATAATTCGTCGTTACAAAGATATATACTGAGGAAATTGCTGAACGAGAAAAAAAAGATATGCTATTAGATATTGTACAAAGCCAGTACAAACAAGTTTAAGATATGTTCAGTCAAAGTTCAAAATAATAAAAACTGATGAAAATGGATTATGTGTGTGTGGTTGCAGATCTTTATGCTTTTCTAGACAGTTAATTTAGCTATATTATGAAATATATGAATTTCATAGCACAATGTAACATACTTAATGGTTTTTCCATGATTATGATATATGAAAAAAAAAAAAAAAGAATCACACTTGCCTCTTTTGACATGTGTTTTCTAAAATATATAGTCTACATATCCTGGAAAAAGAATTTATAATGCAACAATACAATTTTTGGCCAGGATATGCATCGCCTATCATGATACATTATAATAAAAATAATTTTGTTGTGTTAAAATGAAGTATAATTTAGAAGATTTATAATAAAACAAAATTACTCATGAAATCATGTTTGTATTAATATTTTGACAAAAACAAAAAGCAGAAAAGTCTCAGCTTCTAAAGAGTTTGATTTTTTTACTATAAAAAGTATTCTTCATTTTATATTAAATAAGATCGAAAGTGATAAACTGAAGGTGTGATTTATATTATTAAAAAGTATGCCTTATAAAAGTAGTTTTTGATGAACAAATTTTGAATTATTTTAGTAATGGTGTAAGTTTGAAAATGGGCAAGGCAGCAATATTTTGTCTTATAATTTTGTCACTTCTCGGTCGCATCAACTTTTATAGTTTGATTTTCGTCCTGCAATTTTCACACTTTTGTTTTTTTTGGTCTCTTTGACTTTTGAATTTTGATTTTCGCCATGTAACTTGCATATTTTTATTACTTTTTGATTTTGATTAATTTAAGTTATAGGAAGAAAATTAAAATTTAAAAATCAATGAAACTAAAAATTAAAAAAATTGTAAATTACAAGACGGAAATCAAATTTAAAGGTCAACGGGATCAAAATAAAAATATTGCGGACAAAACATACTGTATTCCCGAAAAAATACACTAGAATCAAATTTTGACTTAGCTTATGTTTCGAACTTTGTGCAATCTGTTGCGATAGATATAACATGGATTGAACGAAAAGAGATTTGTGAACTGAGACGAAGACGAGGGGTTAGTTTTGAGCTTACGCATAATATTTTTAATATATTTTTTTAGCGCATAATATTTTTGTTTTTCTATGCCTGAAAAGAAAAACGAGAGAGATAAGATATTAAGAAAATAAGAAAGTGATGTAGTGTTGTCTGTTTTATAGCAACAACAAAAATGATACTAAATGAAGTTCGTTTTTTGAAATCACTATGCCAAAAGGGGGATACGACAACGGAGAAAAGACAACGGGTATTGATTATACCTGATGTGGTAAGACTGAAAGCCGTTGTCGTAGTTAAACCCGTTGTCAAAATTTGAGAAATGCAGGGATTTTCACCGTAAGACGACGGGTTTTATTAGCCGTTGTGAAAATTTTGAACCCTAGTCCGGCGGCCGTCGCCTCAGAGCGCGTGATCACTTTCAGTGGCTAGCTGAGACGGTGGAGGAGCAGTTGGAGAATTCTGGCACCGTACGCGAGCACTCAAATCTCCTGCTTATTCACCAATCTCGCCCTCTACCTGGTGCGATTCTCTGATTTCAGCTTTGATGGATAATCATTGTGCTTGAGCCTTGAGGTATCATGTTTGTTCAATATTCATATTTGTCTTTGTTGATTTACAGGTATCATGGTGATTGGAAGAGTGAAACTCAGACTTTGGTGTCTCAGCTTGCTTTCATGCATTGGTTACAAACTGAGAGTTCTCTTCTTCATGAGGAAACTGAGAGTTTTCTTCTTCATGCATTGGTTATCAAATTATATTGTTGGTCAGTAGAGGTGGTCTGAAGATGAAAGCTAAGAAGAGTTTGATTTTGTGATTTTGAGCAACTTCTTATCTTGATGTTGGATTTACATTTTTATTAATTATTTTGAACAAATGTATGAATTAATTACTTAATTGTACGAAGTTCTATTGGATCTTAGTATTTGTTGCATTAAGTTGTATTTGTTGATTACTTGGTATTTGTTGCATTAAGTTGTATTTGTTGATTACTTGGTATTTGTTGCATTCTAAAACAATAGAAAACATAAAACAACATGTCCAAAAATGGTATTAATAATGGGTAAAAACTGTTGTAATAAACACCTACGACAACGGGTAAAAATTGTTGTAACAAACACCTATGACAACGGGTTACTATGATTTAACACAACGGTTAAAACCGTTGTAATAAACACCTCGACAACGGGTCACTATGAGTTAACACAACGGGTAAACACCGTTATAATAAACACCTACGACAACGGGTTATTACGAGTTAACACAATGGGTAAAAGTTGTTGTAATTATTGTGGGTACATAGCGCGAGGTCGGGCGAAACCTAGAAAAGAAGCGAAGAAGAAGAGGACGAATTTTGGCGCCAAGTGTAACACCGGTAATACTCATGGGAAAAGGTGGAAGTAAGGGCACCTCGGGGAAGCTTTGACCTTGATGCACCTCGCAGGTCGCATATTGGCGTGGGTACGGAGCATTAATTGAGGTGGGACCCGTAGCAGGCGAGCAACGCCAGGGACCTTACCTAAGAATGACCCTAATCAGAGATGTGTCAGTAAAGGACGGTAATGATGAGTAGCTAGGAGTAGTTAAATGGCTAAATCCTTGATTATCCGGATTTGTCTCGGGCGACGTCCCAGCGACCTCCGACCCGAGTCACATCAATCTTGTAGCATTTAATGTTTTGCAGAGTCACTTTTGGCCCTTTGTACTTGTATCCGAGAGAGTGAGCTCCACTCTCCCAAAAACTATAAATATGGGTCATTTATGACCAAGAGAGGGGGAAAAATTAATATTATACCAAACCTCTTGCAAATTTATTGCTCAAACTCTTATTGTCTCAAGCAATCATATAACATAAATACCATCCACTTTACACATTTATTGTTTGTGTCACTAAGATCATTAAGCCACATCTTAATCCATAATCCTCATATATTAGTACACACAACAATTTTTCCATTTTTAGAAGAAGGGTACTCTTTAAGAAATATCGAGCTAAGTTCTTAGTGTTTTCTCATTGGAGTATTCCTCACGAATCTTCGATACAAACTCATCTCATACACCCAAATCTCTCAAAAAATCACTCAATCATGTCTCAAGCAACTCTCATCGCCAAGAGGAAAGCCTTTTCGGTTTCATGTCGCTGCGGAGCAGGGCTATTGACGACCGGCCGTTAGCAATGCAAATTTGGAGGACCCACCACCGGGGTTGCTCAAAAGCTTGAACAGATTCGCACCCCGAAAGAAATCGATGAAGCCATAACGGAGTTACGCCAAAGGCAGACCGAAATGCAGATCCCAGATGGCGACCTACACCATAACCTGAACCAGAAGGCCCAAAGCAAGGGCAAGGGCCAAAGACGCGAGGAATCCCGCCGCGAGGAGCCTCACCGGGAGAAATTTAACTGCAGGGGACCTCGCCATGAGGGGTCTCGCCGTGAGGGAAGCCAAGAGGTCAACTCCCGCGGAACCCAACATACTCCAATCTATCGACGTAACCCTAACGAGGGGCCAAATCCCATCCACATGCGTTTGTTCTCAGAGGGTTTCAATGACGGCCCACACCGAGGTCACGGACCTCGGCGGGACCAACCCAGACCATCCCAGCGGGAACAGGCCGAGCCGGAGAGATCATTTTTAGGATCGGTGGCCCAAGGCAGACCCAGACAACTAGTGTCGGCAAAAGATCGGCTCGAACGAAGCCCTTCACCTCGCAGGGTGGAAAGAACCCCTTCACCTTGCAGACGTCATCGAACCCCATCACAAAGAAATTCTCCACCTCGCCGTCATCCTGGCAAGTTCGCAGGACAGAATATCAAGGATCTCCAAGAACAATTGGCAAACAAGGGGGGAGCACCTCTCACCACGAAGATTCTCGTCTCGCCGTTATCACCCACGGTCATGCTCGCTCCTGTCCAAATCAAAATCAATGTCAACTCCATCACCCAATACAACGGCATCACCAATCCGATAAATCACGTGAGCAAATACACATCTTACATGAACTCCATGGGCACGACTGATGCCACTCAATGCCGCCTTTTCCCGCTCACTCTAGGCGATCAAGCTTACCGATGGTTCAACTCCTTACCCTCGACGTCCATAGAATCTTTCCACCAGATGGCTCAATTATTCCTCACCCACTTCGCTTCGCTGACCCCGCACAAGGGAACAAAGCAGCGTTTGGCAAACATCTATCAACTCGAGGATGAGTCGGACCGGGCATATATTGATCGAATAGACCAGCTCATTATGGAAGGCGAGCTGCTGGGCGACGAAGCCAAAGTGTTGGGAATAGTGCATGGGTTGAAGAAGGGAACAAAACTCTAGAAAATGATGAACAAGGATTATCCATCGAGCTACGCCAATTTCCGATACCGGGCAGGGATTATGATCACCAACGTCGAGATACTGGCCTCAAGGTTGGGCGAGCTGCGACCAAGCAAGGTGAAAGTCGAAGCTAAGAAACCCGAACAGAAATTCGAGAAGCCTTTCAGGAGATCTGGACCCACGAACTACCGATCCCCAATAACTTTCAAGCCAATTGATAATCCTCTAGAGGTAAAACTCCTAGAAAAACTAACCATGAATGCAGCTCGGGTGTTCCAGGCGATCAGAGGCAAGCAACATATCCCACCACCCAAAGAGATGTACCAGGACCCTTCCAGACTCAACCCGAGGAAATTTTACGATTACCACAACTCCATTGGATATGACACCGAACATTGTCTTGACCTGCAAAGGGAGCTCTAGAGATTGTACGAGGAAGGGAAGTTAGAAAACTTCGTCAAGCCAAGGCAGCAACAAAACCAGCGACAAGCGCCACCTCAAGGAAACCAGCCCGACCAAGGAAAGCAAGGTCCGCAGATCCTAGCGGGAGTGGAGAACAGGGTCATCCACATGATCTGCCCTACTGGGGGGACCCTTGGGGGATTCCTCCCAGCGACCACCCTATCTAACCGACGCCAGAAGGACGAGATGCGAGCTCTCGACAATGCTGTGCTGAGTTGCCTTCCGATCAACACCATCACCCCAAGTCAGAAGTAGCTCACTTTCACCGAGGAGGACAAGGATGGGGTGGTGTTCCCAAACTGGGACCCACTCATGATCTCAGCTAGAATAATGGGGGCTCTAGTTTATCGCGTCATGATCGATAATGGGGCTTTCTGCAACATCCTTTTCAAGAAGACCCTGGACCTGCTCGGTGATTTCTACTCCTATGTCGAGCCTTGTGAAGTTGGAATTCGAGGTTTCGGGAACTAGCCTGTTGAGGCCTATGGGATGATCCGCTTATCTGTCGAGATCACATCAACCTTGGACGTTGAAGTGAAGGCAACAAGGCAGCTGGACTTTGTAATCATCGATGCCCCATCAAACTTCAATGCTTTCTTTGGCAGGCCTTTCAAACTTGAGTTCGGGGCTGCCTCCTCATCCTACTTTTATTGTATTAAGTTTTCTGGATCTGACGGGAAGATTGACACCATCAAGGGTGACCAGATTGCAGCAAGAAAATGTTTAACTTACACTTGTGTCGATTTAAATTCTACTTTTTATTTTGGTAGAAAACCCGAGGTGGGGCTAAGTTGTACGAACCGAACTCCACCCCGGAAAGAAAAAGAAAATGATAAAATGGAGATAGACAATGTAATGAAAACAAATGTAACACCTATGGAAGTTGACATCACAGCTAATGAGAAGCCCATGCTGGACTTGCCAGACTTGGAACCTCGCCTAGGTTTCGAGCCAATGGATGTCGACTCCGAACAGCGAGAGTCCAACCTTGATCCTAGAACGGAAAGAAATGATCAACGAGCAACACCTATCGAAGAGCTCAAAACAATCCCGGTCTACCTTGACCGGCAAGAACTAAGTGTGACCATCGGAACACAAATTCCTAGCGACCTGCGAGATCAGTTGATAGATTTCCTCAAGCAAAATCTAGACGTTTTCGCATGGTCACATGAGGACATGGTCGGCATCGACCCCAAGGTCGCATGCCACAAACTAAATATTGACCCAACAAAGAATCCAATATCCCAGAAAAGAAGAAAGTTCGGCCCCGATAAATACGCGGCCCTGGCCGAAGAGGTGAAAAAGCTACTTGATAACAAATTGATCGAGCAAGCAGATCAGCCACAGTGGTTGGCCAATGCAGTGCTGGTGAAAAAGCAAACAACTCTTGGCGGCTATGTATCGACTTCACCGACCTCAATGAGGCGTGCTCGAAGGATTACTTTCCAATGCCGCACATCGACCACCTCGTAGATAGCACCGCTGGGCACGAGATGATGACATTCATGGATACGTTCGCCGGGTATCACCAGATCACCATGGATAAAAATGACCAGCAACACACATCTTTTCTGATAGAGAAGAACATCTATTGTTGGAAGAGAATGTCGTTTGGTTTGAAGAATGCGGGGTCGACCTACCAGCGTTTGGTAAATCGGATGTTCGCCGACGAGATTGGAAGGACCATGGAAGTATACATCGACGACATTGTGGTGAAAAGTGAAAGGAAAGAAGATCATCTGGGCCACCTCGCCAAAACCTTCGACATCTTAAGGAAATATAACATGCGCCTGAATCCCAAGAAATGCAGTTTCGGAGTTGGTTCGGGAAAATTCCTGGGCCATATCATCAGTCAGCGAGGTATCGAAGCTAACCCAGCAAAGATCAAAGCCATCATGGATATAAAACCACCTCGCAACATGAAAGAAGTCCAAAAGGTTAACCGGGTGTCTCGCAGCTCTCAACAGATTCGTATCCAGGATGGGGGACAAATGCAAACCTTTATTCGAAGCCATGAAAAAAGGAAAGTTCTCGTGGACCCCGCAATGCAAGGCCGCATTCATGAAGCTCAAAGCGTACCTCTCCGACCCCCAGATCTTGACAAAACCCATACCAAGCGAGAAGTTGTTTTTATACCTCGTGGCCTCGGAGTCCGCCCTCAGTGCAGTATTGGTGCGGGCGGAAGGTCAGTTCCACTTACCTATATACTTCGTTAGCCAAACCTTGAATGATGCCGAGCTCAAGTACCCACCGCTCAAAAAGCTCGCTTACGCCTTAATTATGAGTGTCCGGAAACTACGACAGTATTTCTTCAATCACCAAATAGAAGTCTTGACTATCATGCCACTAAGATAAGTATTGCACCGACCTGATATAGCCGAAAGATTGTTGAAATGGTCCATCGAGTTAGGACATTTCGGGATAACTTTTGCGCCCCGAACTGCGATCAAGGCTCAGGTCCTCGCCGACTTTCTCACCGAACTCACTTTTCCAGAGAAGACGCCAGAAGCAGTCGACATCCTATGGACATTGCACGTCGATGGCTCCTCAACGAGCACCCGAGCAGGGGCTGGAGTGGTCCTAATTAGTCCCGAACTACAATCTTTCACCACGGCTGTAAGCTTTGATTTTCACGCCACCAACAATGAAGCAGAGTATGAGGCCTTGATAAATGGTCTGGAAATGACAATGGCCATTGGTGTACGAAAGTTGAAGATTTACAGCGATTCCCATCTGGTCGTATGCCAGATGACAGGAGAGTACGAAGCACGGGGCGAGCAGATGGTGAAATACCAACAGATAGCGAAGAGCCTCATCGAGAAGTTCAAGGAAGTGCGGATAGAGTTGATACCTCGAGCAAAAAACACGCAGGCAGATGCACTAGCTCGCTTGGCCACGTCGAAAGGCGCCGTAGATATGGACAACATAGCAGTTACTAAACTCAACACTCCCTCAGCAGGTCGCTTCATCATCGACATAAAGGAAATAACTTGGACGAATCAAGCAAGTCTATCAAATGTTCATAGGGAAATCCTTTAGATCGCGACCCCAAAAAACAATTGGATGACCAAAATCAGAGACTACATCGAGAAAGGGATATTGCCAGAGGATAAGGTCGCAACTCGCCGATTACAACTAAGAGCAGCGAGGTACATCGTCATCAACGAACAACTTTATAAGTGAAGTTTCTCTTTGCCACTTTTGAAATGCGTCACCCCGGAAGAAGGCCAAGTGATCCTGAAAGAAATCCACGAAGGAGATTATAGAAATCGTACCGCAGGTCAGTCTCTCGTCTACAAGACGATAAGACAAGGCTATTATTGGCTAACTTTAAGAAAAGATGATATTGCATATGCAAAGAAGTGCCAGCGATGCCAGTTTTTTGCCCCAACGATTAAGCGAGCTCCGGAGGAACTCACATCGATCTACAACCCATGGCCTTTCGCGAGGTGGGGAATCGACCTGATCGGTCCGTTCCCAAAAGCCCCAGGTAGTTCGAAGTTTGCAGTGGTCGCAGTGGACTATTTCACCAAATGGGCGGAAGCAGAACCTTTGGCGACCATTACCCAGGAGAAAATCATTCGATTTATATGGAAAAACATCATTTGTCATTTTGGCTTACCACAAGCAGTCGTCACAGATAATGGGAAGCAGTTCGATGGTTTTGAGATCGATGTTTTTTTCGCGAAGTGGAAAATCGCAAAGCTGTTCTCCACCCCCTATCACCCCCAATCCAATGAGCAGGTTGAAGCTGTGAACAAAATAATCAAACACACCCTAAAAACTCAACTCATTGAGTCAAAGGGTTTGTGGGCTTTCAAGCTTCCAAGTATCCTATGGTCGTATAGGACTACTTTCCGAAATTCAACGGGCGAAATGCCTTTTGCTCTGGCTTTTGGGACGGAGGCAGTCATACTGGCCGAGGTCGTGGTCAGAAGCTACCGGACATCGCAAACAGTCATAGAGGACAACGATCAAGCCATACCTCTCAGCCTCGACCTCCTCGAAGAAAAAAGAATGAAAGCCAACTTAAGAAACGCAAACTACAAACAGAAGTCGGAGAAATATTACAACTCAAAAACAAAAATCCGAAGATTCAAGGTCGGCGACCTTGTTTTGAAAAGAATCATCGATGTCCAGAAAGAAGTTTTTAGTCCAACCTGGGAGGGACCCATGAAGATTTCAAAATGTCTGCCGAATGGGGCTTACCAGCTCGAGGACTTGGAGGGCATTCCCGTGATGTATCAGTGGAATGCGACCTACCTGAAGAAGTTCTACCAATAACTATGAGTTGTAAAACCCAGATCGATTGTATACTTCTTTATGAGTAATGACTTATAACACCAACTTGCTCCATATTTTTACATTTACGAACTTGGGGGACTGGTCCCTGACCTCTCACGAGTTCGATCGGAAATAGATTCGCAAATGAAAAAGTCTAAGTCGGCTAAGTCAAGAATATGTGAAGGCTAGTATGTCGCATACTCAGTCTAAGTCGTCTAAACCAAGAATATGTGAAGGCTAGTATGTCGCATACCCAGTCTAAGTCGGCTAAGCCAAGAATATGTGACGGCTAGTATGTCGCATACCCATTTTAAGTCGGCTAAGCCAAGAATATTTGAAGGCTAGTATGTCGCATACCCAACCTAAGTCGACCTCGGTCGCATACCAAGTCTAAGTCGACAAAGCCAAGAATATGTTAAGGCAATCATGTCGTGCACCACGTCTAAGTCAACCTCGGTCGCACGTCCTATCTAAGCCGACAGTCAAAGTCGCTATCAATTAACAAATCTGTTAGCATTATGATTTTTTATCCAGATGTTCGAGAAGACAAGATACAAAAACTCGCCGATCTCAAAGTGTTGGCAAAAAATAAACAAGCATTCAAATCAGGAAGCGAGAAAGATAGAAAGAAAAAGAACAACAATTCCATTGATAAACGCCCGAAGGCAACAAAGTACATTGCCCGGAGGCAGCAAAACACTTACACACCCCGAAGGGCGACCAAACTACTTGATAAGAAAACCCCAAAGGGTGATTACATAAGAACACCCGAAGGCAAATGACATACTGCCGCAGAAAAACCATCCAAGAAATCATCTCAGCGGAGCATCCGAGGTCCCCTCAACAGGGTTGGTCGACGCTTCTTGTTCAACCTCGGGAATCTCGACGCTAGCTCGATTCCCTTCACCATTTCCACCATCATTGCCACCGATAACCTCATCATCACCTCCATCCTGGCCACCCTCCATCTCGTCATTCAGTAACCCGAGAAGCTCCTAGGGATCATAAAGATTGACACTTGGGGGAAGAAAGCTGAAATCCACACCATAAGCGGCAAGGTCTTTGATGGGAAGATCATCCCCCTCCCTAACAGGGTTATTGCGCATATAGGCCACGAGCATCTCGATCATCGCTGACTTGGCCCCTTTGAGGTCGTCGGCCCAATGGCAGGCCCGGACAGCATTAGAGAAGGAGTGGATATAGGCCATGTTGGAAGCGTGATGATGCTCCAAATTGATGGTGATAGGGAAGTCATGGACCTCAGCTTCTAACCGGCGACACCGATTCTCCACCTCGGCTGTCTTGTCCAGGCTCTTCTTCACTTTTTTGTCTCGGAGCTCGAGATCTTTCGCCATTTGCGAAAGTTTCCTTTCCATATCATCCCGCTCCCGAGCCACCTCTTTCAGCTTTTCCTCGGCTGCGACTTTGGTACTGATGGCGGTCTCCCTCTCCTTCGCCGACCTCGCCAAATCCACCTTCATCAGCGAACAGGCTGCCTCCTTTCTGGGCCTGGATTTTCGCTCGACCATACTGCTCCCGACTTCTCTCGATAAATGCCAAGGACCGGCACATATGGGCTACCCCCGAGGTCAGGTTCTCCGTGAAGTGCTGGGTGTGAGCCTCCTCATGGAGATCCAAAGTCCAGGACTTCGGGGCATCGACGGCGATCTGGCAGAGATAAGTGGGTTGAGCGTCATTGGCAGCAGGGTCTCGCGACCATAAGAAGTTGTGAGTTGCCTCACCTCGGAAGACCCCATCATCTAGGCTGTATCTGCAAGACAATTATACGTGAGCACAAGGTCCTTTTCCTAGCGAACAAAGAAAAAGACAGGTTAATAAAGAAGTATTTACCGTCAGTGGAAGTCTGGGTTCCAACCGAGGAAAGTGCGATCCTCGACCTCGCGGTTCCGTCGTTGAGTAATTTCAATGATTGTATCTGGGTTCCCCGCCGAACCCGTCAACACCACTCTCCCGCTCGGGGAGTTCTGTAGAACATCCATATCCATGGATGTTCGGCCCTGCTTCGGGGAACTCCCCCCAGATACTCACACTTCGGCGGCCGCCCTTTTCTGACCTCGCCCCGGGGCGGCAGTTTTTATCTTCGGAGGCGGAGGTTCGGTGACCCCGCCCTGTGCAGCCTTCTTCCTCCTGTACGACTGCTGCCTCAAAAGAGCCAAGGCCCGAGCAACCTTCTCACGCATATCCTCGGAGTTAAGGTTCTGCATCTCGTCAAGAACTTTGGCAGAATTGAAGTGTATGGGCTCTATGAAAGAAACTGGAGGCAAAAGGAGAATTATGCCGGTTAAACAAATAAACAAATAATCAGGTAGGGCCAAATATTATCCAAAACACTTACCAGGAATACTGGCGTCTAAAAGCGAGCGAGATGGTACCGTCAAGCCAGCGAACTCCAAGCACTTCAATCTTTGCAGAATATTCAAGGATCGCTCGTCGGGATCAATAAGGCAAACTTGGATCAACCGTACGAGGAAAGGAATGGAGAGCTCGGAGGTCTTGGAATTCTTAGGGGCTGCAATAAGGGAAAAAAGTTAAATCAGTATTATGGATGAAGGCGAGATCAAAAGAACTTACGTTTAAAGGTCACATAGTCGGGAGGTATCTCACGATACCCGAGATATCCTAGAGCATAGACGGGGCTTTGCCAGGCTCCCCCCACCAACCACCACCTCTCTTTCCAATCTTGGACTTTGCTAGGGAGGTCCTTAACTATCTTCATATGGGGACATAGTAGTACCCCGGGTCCTTTCCCCACTTTGCTAGCGAGATCAGAGAGTTCAACTCTTTGACGGAAGGGAACGCCCGAGGTTGGACCCTCCCGAATAGCGATAGGAGCCCGATTATGGTATTCCATCCATTTGGAGTAATCTGGGTCGGAGCTAGGCCCCAGAACCACAACAGTGAGGTGATCATGGGATGAAGAGGAAAGCGGAGCCCGACCTTCATCG
This sequence comes from Stenogyne calaminthoides, assembly GCA_037126765.1. NCBI lineage: Eukaryota > Viridiplantae > Streptophyta > Magnoliopsida > Lamiales > Lamiaceae > Stenogyne > Stenogyne calaminthoides. The sequence continues at coordinate 9,968,561 of JBBCBC010000006.1, forward strand.
TGTCATAATTTATCGCCACACACCCATAGGGGACTTGGTCGACGTAGTCAACCTTGTATCCGGGAACCCATAAATGAACATCGCTAGGAACCTGGAACTGCTCCCGCCACAAGAAGAGGTCGGCTTTAGTCACCGAGCTAGTCACCTCGCTCGCGACAAAGGAACTACCTTCGCGGACACGAGTCGGCCTAGGAATCACCTCGCGAGGACGGGCCAAGCTCTCTTCAACTCTCAACCTGCGATCGACATCATCAATCTCGTCATCCTCGCTTGGCACGTCGGGGACGACCTCATCCGACAAGAAGTCAAACTCGGCCGAATCAATTGAATCCGAACTGAGGGCGTCTTCTTATTCCCCCACCTCCTCCAAAATTTGAAATTCAGACTCGGCGGGAACCGAAACATCTTCCAGAGGCTCCCCCGTGGCTCAACGCAGACGACACCTCTTTGAGGTAACCTCTCCCCCAGCCCGTATGGGTATTTCTCTCACCATCTCTGAAGAGACGAACACAACCGATGCCTCAGCACCGTCGCGGCCTCACCGCCGGCGATTCACGGCGATAGTAGCAGAACTCCCAGCCACGCTCCCCAAATTTTCCCGACTCTCGAAAGCCATTCGTCTCAGAAGGACGCACCAAACGAAGAAAGAAAAGGGATCTAGAATTTACCTGAGGAGAAACAAACACCGGAATTGCACGAACACGGATCGCCGGAGCAGCAAGGTAGTTTTCGAGAGTTTGGAGAGTGGAAAATGGAGAATGAGAGAAGAAAAGTGTATTTATAAGAGGAGTTTAGGGCGCGTGGTCCGACCTACGACCTTCCGTGTCCCGCGCGTGGAACCCACGCGCCATCATCACCTATCTTCAATAGGCATGACAGTCGAGGCGAGCTACCGTCATCACCCCAATTTCCAAGACCTGCTCATGCGTACTCGAGAAGTTTCCGAGACCTTGCACATCACACTCAGGATAAGGACAAAAAGGGTACCTCGTCCCCCCTTTACGAGCACAGGGAGACGAGCTAGGGGCTATTGTTGTGGGCATATAGCGCGAGGTCGGGCCCGACCTAGTGTTGGGTAATGATTCGCACAGATCTATTCGGGGTGAATATTTAAATACAAATTTAATTCATTAATTATTACTAGCATGAATTAATCCTATATTAATTCAAATAATAATTGCAACAACAAATCATGCATATAAAAAGCCACGTAAAACCTACGCATGCGGAATCTACGGGTTTACGTGAACGTACCTCTCGGGATGGCAGTGGCTTTGGTCGGACGGACTCACCAAAAGGACTTCCCAAGTATTCCCTTAGCCCTTGCTCGACAATCCGGTGGAAGGATACTCGCGAACAATTAACAAAAGGAAAAAATAAACTTTGTTGCACCACTTATGTGGATTTGCTAATATTTCCAGCACATGGAATTGTACTTGGGAATGAACTAATCATCCCCTATTTATAGGAGAGGGGTGAACAAAATTTTTGTGTTTTTTCAATGTGGGAAAAGACTTTTCTTGGTCACCAAGAAATCTTGAATATATCCCATATATTCTTTTTCCCATAATTAAAACATTCCACAAAAATCCACCTCCTCTATTTTATGGAGATTTTCGAAAATATTAAGTGCAAGATTCCAAGATTTGGATCTTCTTGAATTTATGAGATATTCTTGTATTTCAAGAAATACATATCTTCCATAATATCTTTTCAAGAAAATCAAGAAAATCTTTCTTGCCCTCTATTTTCCAAAAATTTCGAAAATACTTAATGAATAACCAAGTGGGAGATTTCTTGAATTTAATGTGATAATCTTGTATTCCAAGATTACATATCTTCATTCCATAACAAAATTCAAAGAAAATCTTTCTCCCTCTTTTATCCATAATTTTCGAAAATAATGAGGAAATATAAGCAACAATATTTATTTTATTTTAATCACATTTTCATTTATTGGACTATATGTTGGGCTACTCAGGGGGCCTTTAGGAGAATTAAGATTGGACCTTCTAATGGATCTTGAATATCTAATATTGAGCCACAATATAATTCAAGCCCATAAATATTAATTAATCTCACTACATAATTAATATTGCACTATCCATCTTAACCCATATTACAATCAATATGGCTCCCGGTCATTATTTCCCGTGTTTAAGATTATCTAGCCCATTAATTCATTCAAGCCAATTGAAATAGCTTTCCGTTAATTAATATCTTTTGTCCTTGGTCGAGAACGGTTCAACATTATTATCCATCTAGGAAACTAATTCCACTTGCAAGATTTGGTATGATAAAACTTATGAACCTCCCAAAGGGCAAATCAAGCAAGCGTACTTGCACTTGCGATTCTTCAGTATTAAATCTTAGCAATCACATGTGACCAATAATATTGCCCAAGAATAAAAGTATTGAATCTCTCCGATTCGCTACCCATGATAAGTCAAAGCAATGATTACCGATCCCACGTGATCCTATTTAAGGGGCGAAGGTTAAGAAACAACGAACCACCGAGGTCTAATTCTTCCTTGTTCGATTCTCAAGAATTTATCCTCCTCAGTAGGTCCTATTCAACAAGATCGGTCATGCACTAGTGTAATCTCTTGGTCAAGACAAACCAATCGAGCCTTACACCTCAACCTTTCGCGATGGTTGTTCATTTCCATCTAGGTCGTGAATGGCGTACTTATAGTTACAAAGGATATTAATTTAATCTTCGTGATCGGGTATCACTAAATTAACTACAAAGGTAACACGCATCGAATTATTGAACAGCTTATGCGGTAAATATATATAACATTCAATCATATTTAAAGCATCGGTGATAAACAATTTATTTCAAGAATAAGTGCGAGAATTTAGTTTTCGATTATACAAAGTAAAAGCATACTTTCAAAGATAATCCCAACAATCTCCCACTTATACTCAAAGTCCGCTTTTAAGTATACTACAACCGTCTCGAGTAGTCCGTGACATCTAATGTCACCTACACGAACCTAATAATTTCTCCCACTTATACTCAAAGCAGATTGGCAACGGTCTTGACACCCATTCCAATCACATGTCTCTCGAATGTATTCGGAGGACACTTTGTGAATGGATCTCACAGCTTTGTCCTCGACGCTATCTTTGCCACATATATATCTCATCTCTTAACGATTTCTCGTTATAAGATGTCTTTCCTTTAATGTGTTTGTTTGACTCGTGGACTCTTGGTTCTCTTGAATTTGCAAGCGCCCAGCGAGATATTGCTGAACAAATTGAGAACACCATCCAAGTCCACTAAGAAGATCTAGAGCCCAATCGGTTCTTTCAACGCTTCACAAGCTGACTACTTACCCGAGTCCCATGGTTGAGTCGGTGATGCATTTACGCTTCACACTGGCCCATTTGATGGCTACACTTCCCAAATGGAAACACACTTGGCGAAAGGCGGATAATCTCGAAATCTAAATCGATTGGAACCGAGTCCATGTAGCCGATGGGGATTGGAGTATCGATCGATAAATCAACATTCTATCCCGAGTTCTTTTCGGATACTTGGAATGTTTTTAAGCGTAAATCGATTTGCTTTTCCTGGGTTACTCGATATCTTGCTACCATGCTGCGGCAAAGCATATATCCGGTCTCGTACAAAAGATTGCATACATAAGGGGTTCCTACGGTAGGAAGCACAAGGAATGCCTTTCATGTCATCTATCTTCTTTTTTCGTCTTAGGGGACATTTTCTTGGATAGATGGATTCCAAGTCCGAAAGGTGCTGAATCCTTTCTTGGAATCTTGCATCTTCAATTGTTTCGGGAAAATGTCTATGTATGAAACTTGCGATAACCCGACCATCCTTTTCTTGTGATCTTGATCCCAAGGATGTGTCCGGTTTTCCCTAAGTCTTTCATATCAAACATTTTTGAAAAACCATGCCACTACGTCGATCACACCTTCACATCGTTCGATGATCACAATGTGATCTACGTTCGATACTAAGAATACCAAATGGATTCGCACATTTTTATACACACAACTTTCAAACTCGTTTTTGATCAAAACCCATAAGACTTTATAACATGATCAAAACTTTGGTTCCAAGTTCGGATGCTGTTTGAGTCCGTAAATGGACCTCTTGAGCCGGGTGTTCTTGGGCATTTCAATGAAAACTAGGGGTTGTTGCATATGGATCTCTTTATCAAGACATCCAGATTAAGGAAAGTTGTCTTGATATCCATTTACTGATTCAAAGTCAAAAATGCGACAATCGATAAGAGAATACGGATGGACTTAAGCATGGCTATGGCGAAAAAAAGGTTTCCTCATATGTCGATCCCTTTCTTTTTACGAAGTATAACCTTTTCGCCATTAGTCTTGCTTTTAAAAGGTTTCAACCTTCCCGTCCGATCCTCTTTTCCTCTTATATACCCACTTGTATCTAATGGGTTTGACCCCATTAAGTGGTTCGACTTGCTCCCACACTCTATTATGAAACATAGAACCCACTTCGCTATCATTGTTGTTTGCCAAGAAAGCGCATCCTTATTTTGGAGTGCCTCGTTATATGTCCATGGGCGATTAGGGAATCAAGTCCGAGGACTCTCCCATTCCATGAATCTCTCGGGCTGTCTAACAACCCTCCCACTATCTTGAGGCTCGGTTGTGAAAATGTATCGTTTGGTATATCAAAAGATACGATCGTTTTGAGGTTTGCCCTCTAAGCTCATTTAAGGTAATCTCACTTCACGGGTTTTCTTTGGTTCTATAGTTTTCTTCCAAAATCTAAAAAGTGCGGATGTCCACCTTTTGATCTTTGGAACTATAGAACATTCACCCTTTTGTTCCCTCGGGGTATCCTATAAAATAAGCCTTAATTCGATCGAGGATCCAATTTACGAATTTCCTTGTCCAACACGTAAGTTTCGGACACCCCAAAGTTCTCATGTGTCTCATACTAGACTTGCGCTTTGGGTCCACAATTCTTTGGAGTTTTGGGAACTGATTTGGATAGCACCAAGTTCGAGAATGTAAAAGTCATTTGTTTTCAAAGGCATGACCCCCAAGCGACTCGGGAAGATCCGTATAACTCATCATTGATCTAACCATTTCAAAAAGAATTACATTTTGCCGCTCTGCAAACCCCCGTTTTGTTGAGGGGTTAATGCGATGATTTGGGATACAATCCCTTCATCGGATAAGTAGTTCAAAAAAACTCATCATTTGAGGTATTACTTCCACGATCGGATCGTAGAGACTTGATCGTTTTCCATATGATTCTCTGCTTGAGCCTTAAATTCTCTAGAATTTCTCAAAGGTCTCAGATTCATGCTTCATAAGGAAAATGTACCTTGAGTAATCATCAATAAAATTACTCATAACCTCCTCTTGATTTGGTTGACATTTATTACATACATCTATGTGAGCGATCTCTAACACTTCTTTAAATTCCTTGGCTCCAAATGTCATCTTGGTCATATTACCCTCCAAACATGATTCGCAGGTTGGAATCGATTCAACTTGGAGACGCTCCAGTGAACCATCTTTCACCAACCTTTGGATCCTCTTTGGATTTATATGACCTAATCTTAGATGCCAAAGAAGTGTCTCGTTCACGTCTGATGAACGTTTTCTTTTCTCGAAAGCTTGATTGATGTGTTATAGGATACATTTCATGAGTGGTGTGCACAATTAATTGTATAGAGATCTTCTATCAATGTCATTACCAGTACACTCATCATTTCAAAAATGATGTCATTCTTATTAGAAGAAACTTAGTGTCCTTTAATCGAATTTTAGAAACTGAAAGTGAATTCTTTCTAAAACTGGGAACATAAAGATAATCTCAAAAAACTTTATCTTCAAAAGATAGGTGCACTTCTCCCATTGCTTTAATTGCCACTCATGTAGCTTTGCAATGTCGCTACCTTGCGTAGTATTGCAATAATCGTTACTATCGTAGCATTGCAATATTCGCCACTTACGTAGCATTGCAATGTCTTCTACTTTAAATAGCGTTACCTAGTGTGATGAGGATCTCCTCCCCACTAAGTTGCGGATCATTTAGAACCCGTGAAGCCAACATGATTAGTGGATCTCGTATCAACCACCCACGAATGAGAAGTTTACGCCTCTAAACAAGTTTCAACAACTAGTGTGTGAGAATTACCTTTCTTTCCGTCCCTTTTGGGGTTGGAACAGCAAAACCTCCATTGTCCTCTCTCAATGACTTAAGCACTTCCTCTTTGGATTTTCCTTGACTCAGCGAGCATTCCTCATCTTACCATTGCCCTTGGCAACGATTGAGTTTTTATTGCTTATGGCCTTTGGTCTCTTCTTTATCTTGCCTACCCTTGGCCAGAAGATGAAGGCGGACCACTTCAAATCAAAGCTTGAGTTTGGTGCCTTATCATCATTTTCGCCGAGTCCAAAAGTTTGCAACAAATTAGCTAGCGAGGCCAAAATGCTCAAAAACCTTCAAGGCAGAGAATGAAGTACCAAATTCATCCGAGTCTCGGATCATAATGTCTGCGCTTTCGAGAATCTCAAGTTTGTTCGGATGGGCCATCTATTTTGAGGGCGTAATCCTTTACGGGTTTTTCCTCCACCATTTTCAAATGACGACATCTCTCATAAGGTGATCGACGCGTGAGTCCGCGTGTTTTGACTCGTCGGTTGGCTCATCGATTTTTTGTGTGTCAAAATCCACTTGTGCTTTTTATGCGATTAGGACAATTATAATTTTCAATCAATATAGTTTCCATACATAATGTATTGACTTTAAGTATAATAATGATGGATTAAAAGGTAACGACATCTTTGAACTGAAATAAACAACTATATGCAATAGCACAAGTATATCACAAGGTTCGATCACATTTCATCATATTTAAAATCTAAAAAAAAAATATGAACATGCATCAGCTAACATCTCAAAACAGCTTAAATAAGCCACGTTGGGTGGGTCATTATTTAAACACATTCAAGCGGGTTACAAACAAAACGATTTCAAACCCTTAATATCGGTTAATAGTTGGCTCTGACTTGACCAATATAAAATTAGCGGGGACTTGAAGTATATGCATATCAATTTTATACCTAAGTAATAACCATGATTAAATCTGGGGATTACTATTTTGCTTTGATCGAGCCTCGTTGGGAGGGTCATCGCCGCCACTAGTAATAACCCACAATCATCCGTTTGGAATTCATTCATGTGAAACTTATCTTTTGACCGTCTCCGGTTGGGGACTTTCTCCAAAAGAATTCACAAATAAATAAATCATGGAGGTCAAAATTAATTCAATTTTATTATCAGGAATAAAATTGTCAATTAATTATTTAAAACATACTTAGTAATTTTGAAGTTGAGATTTTTCAATTTGGCAACCCTCATGCAAACACATTTAAACAAATTAAATAAAAGCATAAGATAGCACAAATAAATCAAGCATATGAGAAAAATAAACATATTGGGCACAAATTATCCAATTGTCATGGTTTGATTTTTCTTGGCAATCTTGAACTTTAAATTTCTCCCTTTCGTTCGTCTCGAAAAAATGTCTCATTTCGAATCACATGGGCAACTTCATGACGGGATACGAGCCAAAATTTTAACTTTAGGGCTAAACAAATAAACAAATAATCGCGCCGCCGCCGGCAAATATTATCCAAACCTCCACTTCGCTACAAGCCTCCGCCTCGCCGCGAGATGGTGCGCCCGTCAGAACGCGTCTACTGCGCCCGTCCATATTCGGCTTTGGGCGTCGATGTCTTGGAAAACTTGCTCGGCCGCCCGGCCGTCCCTACGCCCTTGCGTGCCGTAGCAGCGCCCGCCGCAATCTTACGGAGGTCGTCCTTTAATTCTTCATCTCTTCGTTCCCAATCCGGTTACAATTTATTTACAAAAAATAAATTAAAGACAATATTACATTGGATCAAATCAAACAAATCCTAGTCTACTCGTGGATTTTCTCACGAGGTAAAACAAATCGAAATCGAATTAAAAACCAGGTTTATATGCATGCAAAATAAAACATTAAAATCCATGACAATTGGATACGCAAAAAAAGCAGATCTATGAGTTCTACTATCCAATTTCAAATTTAATGTCCACGAATTAAATTACAATTTAAAAATTGGCAAAGCAATGGCTTTGATACCGGTTGTTGGGTAATGATTCGCACGACAGATCTATTCGGGGGTGAATATTTAAATACAAATTTAATTCATTAATTATTACTAGCATGAATTAATCCTATATTAATTCAAATAATAATTGCAACAACAAATCATGCATATAAAAAGCCACGTAAAACCTACGCATGCGGAATCTACGGGTTTAAGTGAGCGTACCTCTCCGGGATGGCAGTGGCTTTGGTGGACGGACTCACCAAAAGGACTTCCCAAAGTATTCCCTTAGCCCTTGCTCTCGACAATCCGGTGGAAGGATACTCGCGAACAATTAACAAAAGGAAAAAATAAACTTTGTTGCACCACTTATGTGGATTCTTTAATATTTCAAAGACATGAAATTGTACTTGGGAATGAACTAATCATCCCCTATTTATAGGAGAGGGGTGAACGAAATTTTTGTGTTTTTTCAATGTGGGAAAAGACTTTTCTTGGTCACCAAGAAATCTTGAATATATCCCATATATTCTTTTTCCCATAATTAAAACATTCCACAAAAATCCACCTCCTCTATTTTATGGAGATTTTCGAAAATATTAAGTGCAAGATTCCAAGATTTGGATCTTCTTGAATTTATGAGATATTCTTGTATTTCAAGAAATACATATCTTCCATAATATCTTTTCAAGAAAATCTTTCTTGCCCTCTATTTTCCAAAAATTTCGAAAATACTTAATGAATAACCAAGTGGGAGATTTCTTGAATTTAATGAGATAATCTTGTATTCCAAGAATACATATCTTCATTCCATAACAAAATTCAAAGAAAATCTTTCTCCCTCTTTTATCCATAATTTTCGAAAATAATGAGGAAATATAAGCAACAATATTTATTTTATTTTAATCACTTTTTCAGTTATTGGACTATATGTTGGGCTACTCAGGGGGCCTTTAGGAGAATTAAGATTGGACCTTCTAATGGATCTTGAATATCTAATATTGAGCCACAATATAATTCAAGCCCATAAATATTAATTAATCCCACTACATAATTAATATTGCACTATCCATCTTAACCCATATTACAGTCAATATGGCTCCCGGTCATTATTTCCCGTGTTTAAGATTATCTAGCCCATTAATTAATTCAAACCCTTTGAAATAGCTTTTCCGTTAATTAATATCTTTTGTCCTTGGTCGAGAGAGCGGTTCAACATTATTATCCATACGGAAACTAATTCCACTTGCAAGATTTGGTATGATAAAACTTATGAACCTCCCGAGGGGGGCAAATCAAACAAGCGTACTTGCACCACGATTCTTAAGATTAAATCTTAGCAATCACATGTGACCAATAATATTGCCCAAGAATAAAAGTATTGAATCTCTCTCAGTTAAGCTACCCATGATAAGTCAAAGCAATAGTTACCGATCCCACGTGATCCTATTTAGGGGCGAAGGTTAAGAAACAACGAACCCATCGAGGTCTAATTCTTCCTTGTTCGGTTAGAAGAATTTATCCTCCCGTGGGTCCTATTCAGTAAGATCGGTCATGCACTAGTGTAATCTCTTGGTCAAGACAAACCAATCGGAGCCTTACACCTCAACCTTTTCGTGATGGTTGTTCATTTCCATCTAGGTGCGTGAATGGCGTACTTATAGTTCAAGGGACCATTAATTTAATCTTACGTGATGGGTATCACTAAATTTCTGATGTAACACGTCTGAATTATTGAGCAGTTATGCGGTAAATATATATAACATTCAATCATATTTAAAGCATCAGTGATAAACAATTTATTTCAGTAAATAAGTCTGAGAATTCAGTTTCGATTATACAAAGTAAAAGCATACTTTTCAGTATAATCCCAACACCTAGAAAGAAGCAGAAGAGGACCAGACCGAATTTGGCGCAAGTGTAACACCTCGCTGGAAAGGTGGAAGTAAGGGCACCTCAGGAGCGAGCTTGCGACCTCGATGCACCTCACAGGTCGCATATTGGCGTGGGTACGGAGCATTAATTGAGGTGGGACCCGTTGCAGGCGAGCAACGCCAGGGACCTTACCTAAGAATGGCCCTAATCAGAGATGTGTCAGTAAAGGACGGTAATAATGAGTAGCTAGGAGTAGTTAAACGGCTAAATCTCTGATTATCCAGATTTGTCTCGGGCGACGTCCCAGCACCTCCGACCTGAGTCACATCAATCTTGTAGCATTTAATATTTTGCAGAGCCACTTTTGGTAGGGCTATTCACGGTACGGACCAAAATAGATATTTAAAATTATCCGTGTCCGTACCAAAGTTCGGTTATTTTAAAATTGGAGTATCCATGTCCGTACCAAAACTTCGGTTCGGAATGGTACGGATTTTTCATTTTTTGGTACGATTCGGAACGGATTTTCAGTTATAACGGAATCGAATCGGAACGGATCAGATCGGACCAAAGAAACAGTTTTTTTAAACCTTTTTCTCCTTTTTTTTTTTCTATCACCCCTCATTTTTCTTTTTAATCACAATTTTCTTAAAAATATTTGTGCAATCTACACAAAATGCACATGAATTCAATATCTCTTCAACCATATTCATGCATCTACCCTTCAAACTCAAACATATTACATGATATGATAATAGTTAATTAAAAATAATAAAACAACTCAAGACATCATCAATGGTGTATTTAAAACATGGCTAATAAAGTACACATTTAAAACTTTATTGTGAATTTTAAATCAATCCAAATTGGACGAGAGGTCTGAACTTCTGAGCGATGAGTTGGTGCGAGAGAGTAAGGATGCGTAATTGCAAATTAAGAATTTTATAGAATTCTCGATAATTATAAATCACAAATAAAGAAGTAAATATTCTAATATCTCGCCAAAATATTCATGTGATATATTCAATATTAAATTACATGGATATCAATAATCTATAATACAGTTTAATGAATACAAAATAAATTAATACTTAAATTTAATATATATTTAAATCGGTTATTCGGTTCAGTTCGGTTCGGTGCGGTTTCATTCGGTTTTTCGGTACGGTTAATTCAGTAATATCCATGTCCATATCCAAAAAAAATTCGGTTCGGTTCAGTTCGAAAAAGTCAAAAAGTTAACGGTTATTTTCGGTTCGGTTCTTTTCGGTTCGGCTTTCGGTTCAGACTCGGTAATCTCCAAACTCCGTGAACAGCCCTAACTTTCGGCCCTTTGTACTTGTATCCGAGAGAGTGAGCTCCACTCTCCCAAAAACTATAAATATGGGTCATTTATGACCAAGAGAGGGGAGAAATTAATATCATACCAAACCTCTTGCAAATTTATTGCTCAAACTCTTATTCTCTCAAGCAATCATATAACATAAATATCATCCACTTTACACATTTATTTTTTGTATCACTAAGATCATTAAGCCACATCTTAATCCATAATCCTCATATTTTAGTACACAACAATAATAAACACCTACGACAAGGTTACGATGAGTTAACACAATGATTAAAAACCGTTGTAATAAACACTTACGACAACGGGGATTACCCGTTGTCAAATCTCCGGGACTTACGACAACATCAAAGCATCCTGGCGGGGAAGAGAATCGACAAGCGGGGATTACCCGTTGTCGTATCCGATTAGCAACATAGTGAATAGGAATAGAGGCGAGAGAGTAAGGGAGACAGAGACGAGACAGAGCCATCTTAAGGTATGGTAGGCGTGACGGTGGTTGTCGAGTTTCTGGTGAGAACAAATTAAAAATGGGTTTGTTGTTTTTTTGAATTTGTAATTCGTACAATTTCTTATATTGGATTACAATTTACTATTTTTGTATAATTTGCAATATGTATTATGGCCCTTTTATCATTTTGCAACCTGTAAAATTATTTTCATTCCAATTTATACTATACGAAATCGATAGATTGCAACTTAAACTATAATTCAAGAATTTGGAGATACAATTTGATGTACACTTTAGAATCTTCCTTTTGAGTTATGGGGAGAAACAATAAGGGTTTTTTTTTCTTTATTTTTTTAGTGCAAAAAAATATTTTATTCATCAATTATGACATCAAACGTGGATATTTGTGTGGCGTCTTTGGTAACCATATTATTTAATTGTTACCGAAAATGAACACATGTTTCGAATTACAAAACAAAATGTCTCGAATTGCAAATATAAAAGAATATGTTATAATTGATAAAAACTAATAGTTGTGATATTCATTTTGCAATTAACCCTCTATATTATAAAAATAATTTCCATTGTATGGTATGTAACAAAATGTCCAATTAATTATAATAAGACAAATTAATAAGTATTCAACTATTTTATGAAATATTTTACATGTAAAATGTTTAAAAATAGATTTTTATGTATATATTGTTGTCAACAATGTATATTGCTCTTTGTTTTGTTATTTTAATGAAATTCGTTATACTCTATCTTTGTTGAAAATAAAAACATCATGTAATTTGAAGTAACACGTAGTAATAAAGAATTGTTCAAAATTTGTAATATTTGATGGCCGGGTGTAATTACCACGTACTTCAACATTATAATAAATATATTATTTAAATGATAACCATGAATATTTATACGTATATGTATCTATATGAAACCAACATACATGCTCTTGGGACAAAATATGTTTAAAGATCATGTGTCACTCATCTAAGTATGAAATTAAAAGAAATTATAATATATATTCATTAGTAAAGATAATATTTTTTAAATATCTATATAATATGTAAAAGAGTAGATCGTCTATGAACTTAAGTTCACAGTAAACTCTATCACTGTTATGTTTATGCACTATACTGTTTAGGAAATAAAACATCTTTTAAAGAGTGATAGTGCATGAACATAAAAATGGCAGGTGCTATACATAACATCGACAATAAATATAAATAACAATAATATTTGAAGAAATAGAGTTCAAGGTTCACACAAGATTTTACTATGTTAAGAGTAGATCTCCTGTGAACCCGAGTTCATAGTGAACTCTATCATTTATATGCATAAATACTATCACTTTTTAAAAAATAAAGTATTTTAAACAGTGATACTAGATAAACATAAAAATAATAGTGTACTTTATCATTGTTATGCATAAATACTATCACTATATAAAAAATAAAGTATTTTTAAATAGTGATACTACATAAGCATAAAAATGATAATGTATATGTATAACAGTGATGGTACATATAAATAACAGTGATATTTGAAGAAATAGAGTATATCGTGAGGTCAATGAAAGGTATATCTATAGTATACATTTGCACAAACAGAAAACATCACAAATTAATGAATATTCTATCCATTCCACAAAGATAATCATGTTGGAGTTTTACACATACCAATAAATATTATTCATTGTATTTGATAGACCCCTTATTTACAATAAAGATTCCATTTAAAAATAATAAATAAATTTATTCTCAATATATGTTAAGTAGAGGTATTTTAAAAATTCACACCCTATAAAAATGATTATAATTTGAGATACATAAAAAAATATCATGACTATTTTTAATGGAATGGACAAAGTATGTATACTCCCATGCATCGCACGGGGGCAAAATATAAACTAGTTTTTTTTAAAGACAAAACTTGTCTAATTAAGTTGAACATACAAGAAAGATGAGAAAAAAAATCACCTGCTCAAGAGACGTAAAATGGTTGAGATCATTTTAGTTTACTACAATTCTATGTTGTAAATAATATTAATTTAATGGTAATATCATACAAAATGTATAAAAATTAAGTTAATTACTTTTCAATAACTACTAATCACCATTCATCAAGTAATACATGAACCAAAATTATGGAACATATCAGTTTCTCATCTTTATCTTGCATACTTTATAAACCCCACATTTTTGTTTATACAATTGGAGACTTTCCCCAGCCAAGACAATAATGTCTATAGCTACAACAAACTAAATTTCCAGAAACAAAAAGAATAAAATAAAATTATTATAATCTTGCACAATGTGAAGGCAGACCAGTTTCATGATTTACCATCACAACTTCAGTTGGATTGCACTCTAGTACATCTTGTCCCAACTTTGCCCCTGCAGATTTCAACCCTTTCAAAGACAAAGCTTGATTAAAGAGGTTCAAAGACGGCAACTTTGAAGCTGGAGGTAGTTTTCCATTAGGCAAGAAGTTCTTGAAATCTTGATTCAACAATGGGACCTCAAAGTCCGTCTTGTCGTGCCTAACAACGTTGTCTTTCGCGCTAATATGCGCGCCTGGCTCCATATGATTGGTCGAGAAACTTGCCTGGTTTGGAAAGTTGGGGTAGAGTGTGACATAGCCTCTTAGGTACATCATATCAATGAGGAACTTCTTCCAAGAAGCTTGCCAACCATTGGTTCTTGATTTAGGAATTTGGACAGGGTTCTGTTTGGCATCTTGTGTGAATCTCATGTTCATGTAGACGTAGAATTTGCGCCAATGTTTGGGGAAGAACACTGCACCCCAACTGCAGGGGAGTTGGTGAAGGTAAGGCGTGTTTGGATGGACGGATTTGAAGAAATGTGTTGCATTCCATTTAGGCCTTTCTTTGACAACTTCAACTATTCTTGGGGTGTATAGTGAGATTGAGGAGATTTCGGGGAGGGAAACTTGAGGGTCGTAATGGTACGAAAGAAGGACGTATTTGATCCAAAGATAGTAGTACGGTGAGACTTCAATATCGTCCTCTAATAGTAAGCCAAAGTCGTCGTCTGATGAAGGATACCAGCTTTCACTAACAGCACGAATTAGACCTCCTTGGATTATTCTTCTACGCACAAGTTTAGGGCCGTGAGGCCAAACAAAAGCGTTGACTAGCTTTAAAGTCGCCTCGTCCACTTTGCTGTCCATGTTGAAGGTGATTGAAACTTCGTCTCCTATGTAGTAGGCGTTCGTGAGAGATTTGAGAAGCCGGGATAGGGAAGTAGGCCGATTTTGTGTGATGATACTTATGGTCAGCCTCATTCGATTCCAATCTGCAGTTTATGTATGTTAGAATATTAACTTCAGCTAGTGTCAGGCCAATACTTCAACCGGACGAACAAGAGAAAATAAAGGAAGTTGGAGGGACTTACTAGGCAATGCTGATGTGCGAAGATCGGCCATCCATAGAGCCTTTGGGACAAAAGATGTAGGCACAAGTACTAATGGTGTACCATTTGTGTCTGCAGCCATCTTTAACGCGTTTTTCACGTTTGGATCGATGTCTGAGACAGCGATCACTACGCTTGGATTGTGAATCTTGATCAGGCCTTTCATGCTAGCATAAACTGATTGCAAAAGAGGGACTTCTGAGTTGGAAATCCCAGAAAGAGCATTGATTCCCAGATCAAAAATCTTGAATCTTCTCTCTCTGCAGACAGTTTTAGGCCATTTGAGAGCTGCAGCAGCATCTTCACAGCTGCAGAAACCCCCACCTGAGACGACAATGTAGGCCTTTTTTCCAACCGTGGATCGGAACTTTTCAAGAAGAGGAGCAAGAGCTTTGACTTGGTCGATAGAGTGAGCGTATAGGAGTGCATCGATCTTTTGAGGATACATGGCCGCCCACTGCGTTACGTAGCCCGTTGAGAGGGCTTTCCACCATTGATCGTCTCGAACTTGGACAATGTCTTTGAAGATCACAGTTGTTTCTGAAACATAAGCTAGCCTATGTTCACTGTCACCCCATGTTTCTTTGTCCTTCTGATTCACGGGCAACACGAATGATCCCGCGTTTCTGTACTTCTGAAGCTGATAACTGTATTCATAATACATACATTCATCAGACCACAACTAAGTCTTTTGTATAAAAACAACTAATACTGTTTAGTGAAAACAACTAATACTGACCACCTAAACAACTAATACTGTTTAGTGAAAACAACTAATACTGAAACAAGAAAATATTTATCAAAACATACATACATACATACCTCAAGTGAAGATCTTCACCGGTCATGAATGTGAAAGGCGTCTCGATGAACAATGTTTTGATAAGTTCTGCAGACAGGAACCATGAGCTAGACAGAAAGTCAACCTGAACAACTCTATCAATGGTGATATCATAAGCAGGATCAGGCAAGTAAAGACCGGCTTCTTTCGATCCAAACTTTCTGTAGCTCGGAAACGTGAAATCCTTCTGTCAAAAGGGCAAGATCCTCCCAATACTACCTAATACAGAGTTCTGATACTTTTCAGTTCCTGCTACATGTGACAAAATCTGCAGCATCTTCCTTCCAGGAATCATATCATCATCAAGAATGTACACAAGATCAGCTTCTGTTTGCAATGCCATTTGAAACCTCCCATAGTACTTAAAATCATAGCTTGAGCTAATCATACTTATTCTTGAATTGTTATAACTCTCAACAATTCTCTTCAAAGATTGCTCGTTATGACTCCCGAATGAAATCACCCAAACATGATGAAACTGGAGCGTCTGATGAAGCAAAGAATCGAGCTGGGAGCAAAGCGTCTTTCGCTTAAAATGGTTCAAGATCACAGTGACTTTAGGCACATTTGGTCCTTTCAAATCCCATTTGGACTTCATGGCCATTAGTTCATCAAGCGTTTCAGTCCCGGTTTTCTTTCTTTGAAAATCGAGCACTTGATGATAGAGCTCCGTCTTTAGCTTGATCATCTTAGCATCATTCGACTTCTTCTGCACGAAATCTATCTTTTCTTGCTTACAAACTTGTGATGGAGTAACGGGAGGGCTTATGAGGAGGGAATTAGAAGCTTCTTGGTAATGAGAGACGAAACGAGGCTGAGGGGACACCATGAAGTGCTTCCATTGATGAGCAATACACGTCGCCCACGTGAAGTCCGGTTTTATCCTGAGATCAAGAGAAGGGCTCATGTAGTACAGCAAGAACGTTGCGTAAACTGCAAAAGAGAACTGCAAACATGTTAAGACAGAAACGAGACGAGTTGAGGAGGCTTTCGATGGTTTTGACTTGCTAGCCTTTCCTCCTCCCATGTAATCACTCAGCATTCCTTCCAAATACTCCCCGCTTTTTGAAGATGGATTTCTTGAAAATCCCATGTCACACACACAACCTGCATTACCAAACAAACATTTAAACTTATAACATTCCAAGAAACAGAATTGATTACATAAGTGAACTAATAACCATGTATGGATTCTTGACCTTGAAATGAAGATTTAACAATGCGAACCGATCAACGATTGATTGTGAGCAAGATGATCAACATATATAGACAATGTGGATATGTAATGATGTGTGAAAGCAAGCAAGAAAGAATGAGTAAAGATGAAAACACCATGGAAATGCAGCAAAGGTCACATGTGATTAGCTTCTCAAAATATAAAATAAATGAGTATCAACGAGTTTTCTGCACTTTACATCAAAATATCATTAGGGACTAATGCAAAAGCCTACTCTGCTGCAACAAAAATTGGTTTCCCCCTGCCTTTTTTTGCACTTTACAAATCCTATTTTTCCTTTTACATTAATTTATACAATGCAATAAAATGAGATGAAATCGAATTTCCAATAGTCAGATGTTTGTCTTCATGGCAACTCAAAGAAGCCAATCAATCTCACGGACTTCAAAAAAGTAATAAAAAATCATAAATTTGTCAAACCTTTGGTTTATCTTGAAAAATAAAAAAGGGATCTTTTTCTTTGAGCCACAAAAGCAGGGGTTAAGAAGTGTGTAGGAATCTCAATACCTTGATAAGAAAGTAAAAATCAAGAAAGAAACCAGCAAGACTTGAAGCCCTTTTCTTCTTCAACAAATTAAGCTACAAGCTGTGGGTAAAAAATGCAGCTTATGTTTATAAGCCACGTAGATGATCCGATTATTGGAATAAATAAAGATTGAGTTTGAAGAAACTTATATGTAGGCTAAAAATGGTGGGGTGAGAGTTGACTTTGTGTATATGTATTTACATATGCATGTATGCATTGTGTAAATGAAGATTGAAGCAAGCTTTGTTAATGGTTTTTTGCCAAACATATTTGAGTTCATTTGTGTAATTAATTCAATATTGTTTGGCTACTTTGAAGGAAATAAGCAGGAAACTGTGGAATGATTATGGAGTTTCTTCAGGTTATTTTCATCACTTTTGGCTTGTGGCCAGTTTTTTGCAGGAGATTAGAAATTAGTTAAAACAGGAATTAGGTAATCTTGAAATAATTAATATAAGGTACTGAATTTGTGATTGTATATTAATTATTATGTAATTAAGTAGATAAAACGTTCAACTGCTGCGTTGAATATAACTTTTAAAAAATTGTAAGATTCTTTGGGTGATTTCAGTTTTATAATTAAAAGGATAAAATTATGTGCATGTAACCATAAAAAAAGAAAGTGCATGTCATCATCAAATAATAGGAATGATTTGAAAATCAGTTAATGTTGGGTTTGGATTTCAGTATATTTGATTAAGTGTTATATGCACTAGATATACTATGTAATTCAAGTAGTTTTTTTAGAATGCAACTTGTTTTATTAAAATATAAGTACAATTTATTTAAACTGAAACATGAAAAAAAAAATTCACTAATAAAAGTTGCATGTTTCAGTGCAACAAATTTCGTGTTTAAAAAATACATTTGAGGTGCACGGTGCACCTAATGCATAGAAAACCAACTTATTAATCTATATATAATTCACCTATCAAAACTTTCATATTTCAAACATCAATAATCGAGATTAATTAAACACGTGAATTGTTAATACGAGAACTTAATTAGAATT
This sequence comes from Stenogyne calaminthoides, assembly GCA_037126765.1. Lineage (NCBI taxonomy): Eukaryota > Viridiplantae > Streptophyta > Magnoliopsida > Lamiales > Lamiaceae > Stenogyne > Stenogyne calaminthoides. The sequence goes on from JBBCBC010000006.1 coordinate 9,987,403, forward strand.
GGAAACGAAGTTTTTTTTCTTTTTCTTTTTTAGGACCAAAATTGAATTAGGTATGGAGCAGAAATACTTAAGGCCATGGTATTATCATTTCTATTGAAATACTTAAGGCCATAGCACACATCTTACTTGTATTTGATATATTAATTACAGGTCAAGTTTGATTGCCACCTTTTGCTATTTGAGTGGGTTTGGTACTTTTTGATGAATCAAGTATACGTGAAAAGAACTACTTTGACTTCTTTACAAAGTTATATAGTATACTTAATATGGTTCTTAAGCTTTGACCATGATTAAATTTTATAATTAATTATAATGATGGATTTTCATTTATAAGTAAGAATGTATTGATTTGCTAATTGATCTATTAATTCTGTGCACGTGAATGAGATCCAGTCTGTGCATGCCGTGTGAGCCTTTTGGTCAAATAAGAAGTAATTTTCATTATGCATATTAGTTGTATGCACCAATTGACATTCAAGTGATTCTTTAAAAAGAAATATTGCATTTGGTCATGATATGACAAAACTTGTGTGAAACAGTTCACAAACTAAAATTTAATTTTTTAAAATATTAAAACTTCATTCACAAATTTTATTTCGTCTTACTGTGGGAGGTCTCATATCTACTACCCTTATTTGCAATATTATTTTGTTAAATCTTTAGTTTGTTTAATCTGTCTACTTTTTTTTTAATTAACCCTTATTTACTACTAGTCTACTACTAGAAAATAGTAGGAGCAGGGATAATATCATGAATTCATTTTGTATTTAACTACATTCAAGCGTGAATATCGAAATTATTTTTAGTTGCAAAAATGACAATTAAGACTCAAATTTAAGAACCTTATTTTATTACGTAATTATTATTGAAATATGGTTTGCAGAATACGCAAAGTTGACCGACATCCAACAAAACAAGTTGAGGAAAAGACAAAAGTCGACATAACCATACTACCATAGTGTGCCACTCTATTATTGTGGGATTTTGGGCCTATAAACAACAGCAGGCCTTTCACAAATGGATTGGGCCAACTCTTTAAGCTTAAATTACCCTTCATTTTCTTTAATTAACTAATAAAAGATTCTCTTTTCAGAAAAAATAAAAATCAAATTTCATCTTATAATCCACTCTGGCATACACTTTTTTTTTATCGGACAAAGTTAGTTGTTAATTGTTAGTAGTTAGTACATCAAGCACCCAAACACTCCACAAATTCACCAAACCACCTTATAACTCTCATACTCCAATTCATTCCCAAATGGAATTGAACCTGGGTCTCCCAGTCAATTGACTTAACATGGTGAAACATGTCAAATAACCATTACAATAACGGTTTTGATTTATAATACACACATGTAACTACAAAATAATATGTTCACTGCTCATGCAGCAATGATGGAATATTTTAATGAGTTACCCACTTACATTTTACCACATAAGTGGTGTACACATTATTTTTTTATGGACACCGTATTAAAATATACACAAATAAATATCATGCATTCATGACTCAACAAAGTCAAGAGAAAGATATCATTGGAACCTAAGATTTTAAAAATCCTCAAATTTTGAAGTTTCTTGTATGTCCAAGATTATCCACTAAATAGTTATATAAGGGTAATAAAGGTTTTAAATTTAATTTCATTCTTCGTTTCTGGGACCCAAGTTTGATTCCATTTGAAAATGAATTTGAAGTTATAGGAGTTATAAGGTGAATTGGTGATTTCGTGAAGTATTTGAGTGCTTGGTGTACTAACTACTAACTACTAACAACTAACTTTGCCGGATAAAAAAAAAAAAAAGTTATATAAGGGCACATCCAAAGTATCCCAACAACCTTACTAGATATTGTCCCCACCCAATAATGGAGTTATATATATAAAGTCAATTGTGTTTAGGGTACATATCATGTACTCATTCCATCCATGGAAAGTATGCTCCAATTTTTGGTCATAAAGAAAGAGGTGTCATGAGTAGAAGTGAGGGATAATGTGATAAACTTTTATATATAAAATAAATTAATTAATTGGATTGAATATACGCATGGGCCTAAAAGATAATGACATTTGATGCAAATATGTGAATATTGTGAAAGTGAAGTCTAATAAGAGATTTCCTTTTTAGGTATGCAAATTTTTGTGGGACGTCTAAAAAAAAAAAAAAAAAACGAACTTTTCAGGATGTTGTACATCTTTGCCTGCTGCTTTAAGAAGATCTGTACAAAATTGCGATTGGGGTATTACATCTAATCTGAATGATGTGTTATCTTGTATAACACATCAGAAGACGTAGTACAACACCCAGTGCAGTACTGTGCACTGCTTGCTCAGCAGGGCAACCAAGAAAAATTCCTTTTCAGGTATGGAGAGAGTAGTAATCTAAGTGTGTTTTTCTTCTTTTCTTGTAAGCAATGTGTGCTGATATGTTTTTTTTTTTCAACAAACTTAGGACCACCAAGGGCTTGTGGGTGGGTAATATTTTTGCAGTATTGATAGGAATTGAAGTTTGCAGGGTGAATCACTCATGAAAATGAAAGAGTAGCACTTTGTGTGGTTTAGTTGATAGGAGAGCTAAAAGTATAAGATGGGCTAGGATTTCCATTTTTTTTTCAGTCTTAACAATTACTCATAACTAATTTAACTTGGATTTTCTGCTTTATTAATTATTAGAGTTAAATATCGCGTATTACGTAGATCGAAAGAAAATTGCATTACTAAGTTTACATTGAACATCTTAAATATTTATTTAGTTTAATTAGTTAAGTTCAATTTTAATATTTGTATATATACAATATATTTATTTTTAAATATATTTATAAATTATAAATAATATGTATTTTGAAGTTAATGCATTTCTAATTGTATAGCGATTAAAATATTCTACCATGAGAAATAAATTATACTACGACAGTCATGTTTTTATATTTTAAATATTTAGTTCGATTAGTTTAGTTCTTATAGTCATGTTTTTTTAATTTTTAACATTGTATATGTACAATATATTTATTTTTAAATGTTTTTTAAAATTATAATAATATGTATTTTAATATTTTTTAAAATTTTAAATAAAATGTATTTTAGAATTAACGTATTCCCAATTATATAACATGTTGATTGAAATGTTGTATCGATATTATGATAAAATACATTATATTAAACTTATTTATAATTTAGAAATACATTTAAAAAATATAAATATGTTTAATACCTCAAATGAATAGAATGAAAGTATTTCAAAATAGGAGGTTGTAGTGGATAAGAGTGATTCCAAATAGTTATATAAAGATTATTTTTCAGAGTGTGAGACTTTGTGTTTGTATATTTACTAACACTTTTGAGGAGGCAATTTCTTAAACATAGTCTGTTGAATTTGCAATGCCTAGGCCCAATAGAAATAATTGATTTTTTAGGCAGCATTGTGAAACCACCCTTCTCCAAACAAAAGGGAAAAAGAAAAGAAAAATAAAAGCAATAGTATTATAGGCTTCAATTTTCAGAACCCATTGTCAACAATGCACTTTTTTTCTTTTCTTTTTCTGAAGACAACTGAAAAGAAATTGGTGTTGGGCTTGTAATTGGGTCTTAGAACTTTATAAGAACCCTAAATAAAAATCATATGAATATGTGTACGATGAATGATGATTACTGCACCTACATAAAATCCATTTGGTACTAAAGTATGTAGAACTCTCTTTTTCAAAGCCATACATTTTAACATACAAAGTATCACTAAGATCACTAAAGCATGATACTTCGAATGCTAAAAAGTATTACCGAGTTCATCTTAAAACTTCCGCAAACCTGATTGCCAAAAGTTTGTGTCCGTACCAAACCTCGATAAGATCATCCATCTCTTGCATCTTCCAACACAAATTGATGCCCATCTATCTATTCTCATTGAAGTTTTAACCAAAAGAATAGAGCCAAATAATGCACATATGATTCAACTTTACAATGTACACATTCCTTATGACTTTTTAGAAACTCAATATATTCATCAAAGTCATTCATTCATCATCCACAGAAGAAAAATCAGGCTCAGCTGGCTTCTGCAAAGAGCTCACTCCACTCGAATCTGAATCCGTACGCTTATGATGATGACCGCCTCTCCTACTCCCCGCCATTCTCGCTGCGTAAACAGAAAATCCCGAGCCAGGAACATGCACATGCACTTGCTTCTCAACCCTCCCTTCTTCTGATGGCTCGTTTTCTTGAACGGGACTCTCGGAGGCTCTCAGCTCGGCCAAACTCCTCCGTCTCTTGTACCTCCTCCAAGCGGCTTGAATGAAGCACGCGGCCCACGCCCGCCATTGGTGCGAGTAGAATCGGAACTTGTGTCTAAGTTGCTTACTGTGAAGTCGCCTAAACTGCCCCGCGACAAACTTCAAGTCTTCCGCTCTGAGAGCAAAGGCTTCCACTTCGGAAATGGCTTTGACTGTGCGAGTAGACGACGGGAGAATGACACTTGGACGAGGGTCGAGAGCCCATGTGAGGAGCTCCTCCCCACAGAAGTCACCGGGTCCTATACGACACGAGTTGAAGAAGCCTGTACGGCCCCCGTTTGTGGTGTAGGAATCAAGGTTCCCTCGGATTATGAAGAGCATCTCATTAACGGGGTCTCCCTCTCGTACGAGGCATGTGCCTTGGGTGGTTAATGCGGGCTTTAGCCTCTCGCATATAGCGTCGAGCATCCTTTCATCCATTTGATCGAACAGCGGGACCTATATTGAAAGTATACTAATTGATCAAGAAACTAGAAAGAAAACTAATACTGTTCAAGAAAACAACTAATAATGTTCAGTGAAAACAACTATTACTGACCAACTAATACCTTTTAGTAAAATAACTAAACCATTTAAAAATACATTTGAATTGCATGGTGCAACTGGTGCATAGTATTTGCAGAAATGGACAATTGACTTACCCTTCTGACAAGATCGTAACAGAGGTGGCGTTTAATGTCTCGTCGGAGGTCTAACGGGAGTCCTTTGAGCAGAGCTTCCTCATCGACTCCTCGTGTTGCAACCCATTTATATTGATCGTACTTACGTACAGATTGCCTCAAGTCTTGAGGTAGTTGCCTATGATGCATCCATTGTTCCGTATCTCTTCTTCGTATTCTCCATTCTTCTAATCGAACCGTTGTTGATTGGAGGTACGTCTGGAAATGGACACGAATCGCATAAATAAAACGTAAAAACAAGAACTTAAGATGATCGATTTTTCTTACTTGCATATTCCCGATGAGCAAGGCAAACAGAACAAGACCAAGAACTGCAATGATGATGGCAAAGCTTATTTCTCCGACATAGTTGCTGGTAGCAAGGTTTTGCCCCAGAGAACTACACGAAACACAATCATCAATGCATCGTAATCCATATGCGTTTGTTACAATCAATCATGATAAGATGAAAGCAAAATTTGTTGATCATAGTTAAGTACCTAAGGTTTTTCAACCCCCACCAGAGACAGTAGAAGTACTTGTTGAAAAAATATGCTGATGTGACCTCAGAGGAGACAGCATCTCCGTAAATACCAAAAGGATAATGGCTAGTTTCGGGATTACATAGATTGGTGACATTGCTTGATAAGAACCACGTGTTTCTCGTGTTGTCCATTACTCTACGACAATCAAAGTATTTGTATTCACACAATGGTTTCTCAATATCACAAGCCTGTCTCCAGCAAGCTTCTTGCCTCTCGATTGATAAAAGATACCAAGAAGCACCCAAAATCTGGATATTTAACACATAAACAATCATGAACTTAGAAATAGAAAACGAATTAATTCTGCAAAAAACTACTTACATGGCTTGCTAACATGTATAGCATCAAATTATAAGCAGCCCCAGCCCATGCTGTTTCTGTGACAACACCAGTAGCCTTGACAATTTGTGAAGACAGAGGGAATATAAGAACAAGTCTTGGAATATACTGAAATATGATAAAGAACCTAAGGACGTTCTTGGTATTCGTCATCGTTGATCCTCTCAGGGTCGGTATAACACCCCAAATCAATATCTGCAAAAAGATTACAACTATAATAAGCCTTTACATCAATTGACATAAAATCAGGAGTAAAACTTCGGCGCACCAGTTGCATCTGCGCAATTTTGACAAAATAAATTCTACCAAGGTGTTTTTTTATATGTATTTATGTGAATAAAGAAGCAGTCTAATAGTATTAGTTCATGTGATTAAAAGTATTATTGTATATTGAAAAAGTACTAATACCGTTCAGCCTACAACCTAATACATTTCTTCATAAGAACTAATACTTTTCATTATATTTCAGTGTCTTCATAAGAACTAATACTTCTCATTATTGTATATTGAATGAAGTGTTAGCCAAAAATCAGACAAGAAGAGGATGAGTTTACTAAACTAGCCTGAGGAAGAGGAAGGGCGGCGATGACATCAAGCAAGAAGTATTTCCTCAAGTACCTCGACGCTATCTTCGAAGAGTCTATCACGAGCTCTCCTCTGCCAAACACGAGAGAGGAGGGCGCCACGTAGGCAGTACGAAAACGTATATAAATCTGAATTGTGTAAAAGACATCTGCTATTGATCTTATGATTGTGAGGGCAACTTCAAGAGTTAATCCAATATCTATGCAATATTTGTCCTTAACCGAAGGCAAGTAAAAGAATAGAGGGTCGACAAACATAGATACTAAACAAGCTACCAAGAAAACCTTGTTCCATCTACGAATAGTGGGCCCTCGAGGATCTAATATCCGTCTCTTTACTCTCTCGTAGTCCTCTGAGAACACTCGAGATAGTACTTTAGCTTTCAATGATTTCCCATTTTTATCGGTCGTCTTGGAGCTCGATTCTGGAGCTCGTATTCCATCGATTTTATACTTTACTTTGACCACATTCTCACCGTTTCCCATCTGGAACTTGGCAAATTCAACATCATCATTAAACCTGCAAGATCATACCAACAATGAATTAATACCAAGAATTTGATCAAATAGCAAGTGAAAATGTAACACGACACACACCTTACAGATCTTGAATTAGTGTAAGCCATGGCAGTTGATCATGAAATCTTGTTGTGGCTACAGTTATATAATTTGATCAATCGGGCAACAACGAGCTTCGTTATATCGGGATTAAAGCAGCAAGAAAACGATTGGCGATGGATTCATATCCACCAATACTGGAAAAAAAGAGAACAGCTGTGCTTTTTAAATTCAGAAGAAATCATGTGACTAACCAGGTGGGCTAGCCCACCTGGCCACTGGGCTCCTCAATTGAGTGGGAGACCCAGGTTCGATTCCCTTTGGGAACGTATTGGAGTATGGGAGTTATAAGGTGGCTTGGTGAATTTGTGGAGTGTTTGGGTGCTTGGTGTACTAACTACTAACATCTAACAACTAACTTTGTCCGATCAAAAAAAAAAGAGAAGAAATCATGTGACTAAATCTTCAACTTTGAGCATTGAGTATTTATATCTACTTTGCAGACCCCAAACTCAGGGCAAACATGTGACTAATTCTTTTGAATTTCATAATAAGGTTTTCAGTCTATTCTAAAACCCCTTTTACTAAAATGTCAAACATTTATGTGGTGAATTTGTGGAGTGTTTGGGTGCTTGGTGTACTAACTACTAACATCTAACGACTAACTTTGTCCGATAAAAAAAAAAAAAAAAGAGAAGAAATCATGTGACTAAATCTTCAACTTTGAGCATTGAGTATTTATATCTACTTTGCAGACCCCAAACTCAGGGCAAACATGTGACTAATTCTTTTGAATTTCATAATAAGGTTTTCGGTCTATTCTAAAACCCCTTTTACTAAAATGTCAAACATTTATGTTTTGGTTGAACAAGAACCAGTCAAAGTCATGAACAATTTCTTTCTTCCTTGAATGCAGCGTATGAAAGTCAAGAAATTAATACGGGCACTCAAAAATCAAGATTCTTGATCTAATTTATCAAGTAAACAACCGAAATTAAAAAACCTCAAACAGGGCATAATCAGATTAACACAACAGAAAACAAAAATCGAGGGAGAAAGAAAGAAAACTTACACAAATGTTCCACACAAAATGCTATTTCCATTCCTTTTGATTAGTTTACGCTGTTTTATCTCGCTTCATTACGACGGTTACCTCTCCAAACTGCCATAGAAAAACGAGAATCAATTAAAAATTCAATCTTTAGAGACCCAACATAAAAAAAACAGATCAAGAAAGAAGGGTACAATACAAATTGGCACAGAAAAAGAAAAGGGAAATTTTATTAAATGAAGGTGTTAATTACTTTACAATGGAGTCTGCATCTCTCCTTGTTGTTGCCACCCCAGAAGATGTTCAGTTTCTTTTCTTCTGGAGAAAACAACACCGTGAATTTAAAATTTTATGATCGAATTTATGACATTGTTAATGAGTGTGTGTATACGGTGTATCTACATATCCGTATAACTGTGTGTAGTGTGTGTGTGTGAGAGAGAGAGAGATTTTATGAGACTGATAAGTCCAGACTAGAGAAAGAAGCAGCCAGCAAAGGAGGGTGTAGCTTGTCTTCTTGTTTTCAATTTTTTTTTTTTTTAATTTCTGTTTTCTTTTTTAATTTAATAATGCTCATAAAAGTTTAGTTATATAGAGCATAGATTTAGTTTTAATTTTTTTTTTTGTAAAGATCCGAGGAGTTGACTTAGTTGAACTTTTAGCCTATGGCACATTGCCACGTGTATTATGGTTTTAATATGGATTTCCCGCGTGGAAAAACCGCCTAATACTCGTATTGAGTCCATTGGTTAACTTGATTATATTTAATTAAGAGTAAAATTTCGTAATATAAAATTTATATCATAATATCATTATATTTATTAATTAATATTATTATACTTATAAATTAAATTATAATATTAAATGTCATTAATATTAATTTATAAAAATAATACTAACATCAATTTATAAGTGTAATGATATTTGTTTCATATAATGAACCAATTTTACAATAGAATTTGTGTTTAGTTAATGGAATAGAGACAAGATTAACAAGACATAACTTATTTTGAATTTATTCGGCGAATTTAGGTTTAAACGCCGTTATTTTACCTATTATAAATGGAAATTTTTTATAGTGATCTAAAGACTCAAAACTTCGTTTATTTGAATGTCATGGGATATTAATGTTTACACGGTTAATTTACAACGCAAATTGGGCTAAAAAATTACTAAAATATCCCCAAAAATATCAGTCTAAAATGATACTACTTCCACTCCAAGATAATGTGTACATTACCATTTTCTATCGAGTTTTAGCGAACGAGTTGTTTATTAATATTTAAAATGATAAAATAACTTTTAAGGAGGAATATAATATATCTACATCTCCCCTAAGGGGTATGATATATATATATATCTTCCCTATTATATGTCTGCTTAAAATTTATTTTATCATTTTAAATACAAATAAAAAACTCTCTCGTTAAAACACGAGTAAACAGTAACAAGTGCACGTTATCTCGAGACAGAGGTAGTAATAAATTAATAATTAATTTATAATAACATAGCTCAAATAATTAGAGCACCATGCCAACACTACTTATGCCATGCAAGTTCGGGCAATCCTTTGACCTTAAAAATCAATAATGTTTAATCTCAATTCTCAATGTATATTAAATATAATTTTTTTAAAATACAATTTACACCATTCAAAAATAAAAATTGAGATAATATTTTGGGATAAATAGAAAACAAGTAGGGGATCATCATTTGAAATGAAGAAAGTATAACACATAAGTTTTATATTGTGAACAGATTTCATCGGAGATTGACTCATTTATGATAATTTATCATAAGTATATACTCCATGTAACTTGGTTAATATTTAAAATTACATGTACGTATGAGAGTCCTTGATTATATGCTCAAAATTTCTTGCTAACTTCATAATCTCCAAGTGGCGGGAAGAAATTGCCTAAAAATTTTGACCAGTTCCAAATCAGCTTTGTTGGCGGGTTGTGCCTATGTCAACTTGATCCAGTCTGCTAAATAAAAATTACAAAATCTATTCATTTAACATAGTATTTACTACCTCCGTCCCAATCTTAACCGATGGGTTACTGTGTGCTCAGGTTTTAAAAAAAAATGATAAAGTGATAAAATGTTGGGGGTAGAAAGAGTTGTTTATTAGTATTTTATGTGATAAAATGATGAATAATTGGGGGTAGAAAGTATTGTTTATTAAAATTTTATGTGATAAAGTGAATATTTCTATTTAAGAAAATTTGCAGTTAAGATTGAGACACCCAAAATAAAAAATAATGCAGTTAAAATTGAGATAGGAGAATAATAAATTGCACACGTTACATCAATTAAGTCTTGCACTTTAATTATTAAACTAGTAGTGCAAGTTGAACGGCATTTAAAAAGAAATGGAATACAGTTGAAATTATGGTAGAATTATGGAAAATCAATTAAGTGTCATTTCTCGTAGAAATTGGGGTAGCTCTCATATAGTCATATGATATGAATCAACCGGGTAATGTTAGATACTTAGATCATAAGGCTACAAAAAGTTGAGTCACATCATTAGCTTCTAATGTTGGTAACTTGGTATCTTATGTCATACATGTATTAATATTTTAACTGTTTGTTACTCATTTAATATTATTATTTATAGTAAAAATAAAGAAGAACAGTGATTCAATGAGTATTCTATGATACTTGTTGGAAAAGTGATAGATATATATATTAAAGTATTATTAAAATAATATAGATATCCCGTCAACATCAATATTATAGTATTAGTGAGGCTAGACATACTAATTATGAGTATTGGAAAAGTAGACTATTTTGCCCCAATTTTATACGAATTCAACAATAACATTAAATTATATGGTTAATAACAATTTGCAATATGAACTATTGTTCATTTATTAATCTACAATTTGTTTAACTTTTTGTATTTGATTGCTGTATGTTGTATACGTTTTTATTTGATTGCAACCTAATTTAGATTAGAATCAATCAATTTTATATAGTACTTGTTGCACTTGAATAAAAAAGAAAGTGTACACATTGCTTATCCATAAAATATCATAATACAATTTACTTTGCATGTGTTTATATTATGTTTATTAATTTGCAATTTGTAATAATCTTTTATCTATTTACAAATTGTACAATTTCTTTTATCGAATTGCAACTTACACTATGCTTTATTATACGATTGCAACTTAAAAGGATTAAAGAAGAAAAACTAGATTGTTAAATGATTGACATTAACCCTAAAACATGAGAGGTTTTAAAGAAGTAAAAAGAGAGGAGACAGAGAAGCAGAAGTCCAGGCTAAAAAATCTGTATTTTGTCTTAGATGATGACGGTGGGGGCATTTTCGTCATTATACAAGAGATGTATAGATCATAACTGGACCCAGGCCCAGTTCCAGATGGCCTCCATTTAAAACCCCTGTGCCCTAACGTACAATGCACTCACCGCCAACCATTTAATGCAACTACCACGTACACGCGCGCCCCTCCTCTCTGTTCTACACGCGCCCAACACGACAAAAAACACATAGTTGGACGTTAACCTTGTGAATAATTTCATAAAAATCAATGAAAAGTTGAAACAGAACTAGATACTGGACTTTTGAGCTATAACAACAGAAGAAGATTCTTTTCCTATAAAGAAAAATGATAGGCAGCAAAATTGATTTAAGAAGATGAAATTATTTAAATAAGCTCAACAATTCTACATTTTGAAGAAAACTATTCTTGTGGACCAGAAGCAGCTTCTTTTAGACAAGACCTCATGATCTTGCCTAGCTTCGAGCAAGCATCCAGGCATAACTGCATTGCCTAGTTAGCTCCCAAGGGCTCATAATGTTTGATTCACAAGCATTATAGTTTCTTTTTACATTTTAGATCTTTATAAGATGAAATTATTAAGTGTTGTTGTGGTTATGTATTATTGGAACTGCAGACAATAAAAAGGCGATTTACAGACACAAGTGAGGAAACATGTTTATCTTGGTTGTGGACTTATAGTCATCCGTGTAATCTCATTACGAGATGGCATGCTTGTAATCATAAGGCTTCCGTCTTGATGGCTTTCTTCTTCAGATACAGGGTCAATCAAAATATTCTTTCCAAGACATGACTGCGAATGAAAGGAGAAATGGAAAAACATTGATACTTAGTATACATCTAAAATGGAAATTGAAACACAAACAAATAGGCCTAATTCACAACGATTGCACATAAGAAAACATTACATGCAGGGTGGCACTGGTGGAGGCTCCGTCCATCGGGTCGGACCCAGTCGGAGTCGATTAGGGAAGGGGGCTTCTTCCTCTTCTGAGTGGTCCGCGACGGCGAGTACGTCGACGGCAAAGCGCTAGTTTTTCCGGCCATACTGTGTTGGTTTGGGAGCGGGAGCGGTGGCGCTGGGTGAGGTTTTGTCGTTTGAAGTTTGGAATTCAATTTTACTATTCACACAACTCGCCTGCAAACACACCCTAATAAGATGGACATATATTTTTTCTTTTAAATGATAATTATATCTTTACATAAACATTAGTTAAATTAAATTTTTTGCACCCTCTTTTTTTTCCCAATAAAATATTACAAAATAAAAGTTAATGAGAATATAATTCAAGGGAGAACATTAATAGATGTGTTTTCAACATTATTTTTAAATGTAATCAAACTATTTTATCCCTTCATCACATATTTTTTTTAGGTTATTGTCGCGTTACCATTCAATCGAATTTGCAGATGTTCATATGCTCAATATTCGGCCACTGAATATTACAAAACTGAATCACGTTTGGCCATTACAATCGAACGATACTTCAAAGCAAAAAGTAAATCTCATCGACCATTAAATTATACAAAATTGCATTTTGTTTGGCCATTGAGGCCGAGCAAAACATTTTAGGCAAAAAAATAAATCATTCCAATGGTAATATTTTTCTAAAATGAGGTGCATTTAGTAAAAATAATGCATGATCACATTATATTATAATGTGTATATACCATTTAAGAAAAAATATTTGGATGCCCAGTTGCACCAACTGGAGTACAATTTATATTGATCAATAAAAATAGCTTGTATATATTGAAGTATGTATCAAAATTAATCCACGATAAGCAAAATTAGCATATACCACTTCTACTTTCTTTACCCCTTTATTTCTTTTCATTTTCCTTTCTTTATAAGTTCATATAAAAGTGCTACAAAGCAAAGTGTACATTACAGGTTTCGAACCTCAACCCTAGCTTGAGTCTTGACCCGTAAACAAACAAATCAAGATCCGACCCGCTTACATCTACACTCCATACAAATGAAGGTATGAAGCTATCAATATGTACATCTCAAAAATACCAAGTGTCTGTTTGTAAACACAAGTGTAAGGGTAGAAGCACTTTTTTTTTTCAAAAAAACTGAGTCTAACAGCTTTAAAAAAAGTGCTTCTACCCAATTTTGTTGAGTTTGCAAACACGCTCTAAATGAGAGCCACCTTAGAAAATGCTTTCCAGCCATCATTAGCAATGGCGAACATATGTGTTTAGTTTAAGTAGCTTTATGTCTATGTAATGTTGACTATATGGGAATCAAGAGTTGGGAGACAAAAAGACTCCAACCGTGGCTCCGTTAAATCCACCACTTCGTCATCTTGTAAGCCCGATTTTCCTGTTTTTGAGGTAAGTAGTATGAGCTTTTCAATGTCTGCAGACGACTCATCTGATTCTTTCGTCATCTTGGTGGTGCAGAAAAGACTGTCGGAACTTGTTGAAGAAGAGCAACGTGATGGCATTTCACATGCAATTTGCTTGATTTCTTCGGTTGAAGAGGCCTCGTACAGTTGTGTCTCCAAATTTTCACATTTGACGCAACCAACTGATGAATACTGATGCATGAAACACATTGAGAGACGAGTGATTAGAGCTCGTTTCATACAAGTTTTTAGCAGATATAAGCATAGAAGAATGGCAAATACTACTTCTATGCACCAGCTGCACCGTGCAACTAAAGTGCATATTAAATGGTATTAATTGTCTAATTAAAAGGTACCCCGTCTGTCCTAATTTTGATTGACTACTTTTCGTAAATAGTCGTCCTAATTTTGTTTGTCCATTTCCTAAAAAGGAAATAAAGCAACTTTCAATACTATTTAATACTATTATTTCCCTCCACTAAATCCATTTTACACCATTTAATACTATTATTTCCCTCCACCAAACCCATTTTACACCATTTAATACTATTATCTTCCACTCTTTCTTAATCTTTGTGTCTACGGGCATGTTTGTTTCGGGACTCACCCGGATGGACTTAGAACTTTGAAAATCACGTCCCATTATAGTTTGAGATTTAAAATTAGACTTCAAAATCCTCTCCTATAAAGTAAACCTACACCCCTATTCTTCACAAAATTCAATACAATCATATCACTACTTTTCCCACTCTCAACACAATATAATAATACTATATCAATCATTATTAGACATTGATTTGACATAAAGTAAAATCCAACCCTATCAAAATCTCAAAACAAACACATATTTTTTACTATTCACCAAGACTTTCAAATCTATAGGATTTCGAAGTCATGACTTTCCCCGCACACCTAAATTCCGAAACAAACATACCCTACAGTATTTGACTAATCAAAATTAGGACGGAGGGAGTATTAGTTAGTCAGTCAGTATTAGTTATTTTTTCATGGAACAATATTAGTTATGCACCAGTTGCACCGTGCAACTGGTTCACCCAAGTGTTACTCTAGAAGAATACATGTCATTTTATAGTAGACTACCTGGAATGGACGTATTGGCAAGTCTTTCCGCTTGGATTTAGGAGCAATAGTCGAAAGAATTTGGACAACCTCGGTCATGGATGGTCGAGAATCGGGATCCAACAAGAGACATTCCTTTGCTAAGTAGGCCATCACCTGCATCTCTTCCTCTTGGAAATTACCTTTCAGACGTGGGTCCGGCAACTCCAAAATCACTCGTTTACTATCATGCAGACGAGGCGTTGCCTGTAATGACAATTAAGATTAGTATCTTATAGCTCTGATATAAGTATGACTGATTATTGAATGCATTCATACCCATATTACGAGACTTTCTGACACTTTATTGGATGACTTGAGGATCGGCTTTCTACCAGTTATTAGTTCAAGAAGAACTACTCCGAAACTGAATACATCCGACTTTAAAGAAGCTCGTCCAACAATCGCATACTCTGGGGCAAAGTAACCAAATGTCCCTTGCATCCTATCTGGAGAACTCGAACCGCTCAGCATCCCATCATTATGTAAGTGTTTAGCCATGCCCAGATCAGTAATCTGCACACAACTAATACTTTTCAGTGAAAATAACAAATACTTTTCAGTGAAAACTGACATCATTTAAAAGTACACTTGAGTTGCAAGATGCAACTGGGGCATACAATTTTGTCTTTAGATGTGTTTTTTGCAAGCAACGGAGTTTTTCCTTACCTTGGCTCTCCAGT
Source organism: Stenogyne calaminthoides (assembly GCA_037126765.1). Classification (NCBI taxonomy): domain Eukaryota; kingdom Viridiplantae; phylum Streptophyta; class Magnoliopsida; order Lamiales; family Lamiaceae; genus Stenogyne; species Stenogyne calaminthoides. Next base: position 10,002,888 of record JBBCBC010000006.1, read on the forward strand.
TTTCATCTAGAAGAACGTTGGTAGATTTGACATCTCGGTGCAATATTCTAGGGGCAGCGGCTTCATGGAGATATTCCAAGCCACGTGCAGCTCCAAGAGCTATGGAAACTCGAGTATTCCACTCCAAACACTGCCCTTTATCCCCATCTAAGCACTCCCTTAGATTACCGTTTGGAATATACTCGAACACCAGTAGCCTCTCAGCGTTCTTTCTTTGGAGTTCCGAGCAGTATCCAAGCAAAGGGACCAAGTGACAGTGGTGAATCCTGGATATCAGTTCTATCTGAATACACAAAAAGTTGTTATACATGTAATAATCTCTGTCAAGAAAACAATGGTTTTGGATGAGTTTTATTACCTCAGTCAAGAAAACATCTTCTGCTTCTGGCCCGATTTTGGTTTTCATTCTCTTAATTGCAACACTTCTGCCATCTCTGAGAATACCACGATACACGTGGCTGCTTCCTCCAACTCCGATCAAATTATCATTACAAAATCTATTGGTTGCACTTTCCAGTTCAGAATACGAAAACTGTATTATTGTTCCATGTAGAGCTCCTGTTGTCCTTCTGATTAGGAAAGGCGTCTTCGGAATGCATCCTTTAGACAAGAAACGAACATCAGAGATGTCGAAAATAATTTTGTTTAAAAAAAAAGGAAACAAGGATGGTACCTATAAAAGGTTTGACAGGGGTGTCATAGTATCCTTTGTATATTTGAAATGCCGAACCCCCGTGGCTCATCAAATTTGTAGCACTACTACAACTCGTTAGTCTATCGGATGAAGGTGAAGCCCACTGCACAGGATTTTTATCCCTCCGGTAGACATACCACAATGCTGAAGCAACGAATGCAAGAGCTGTGAGGACTATACAAAGTAGGAAAACAATCAGGATAGCTTTGCCTGGGACCCACTTCTTTGAAAACTTCATCTTGGATAATGTCCCTGTAAAGATATCATGAATGGGCATGTTAGCATGTGGAAGGATGCAAATGATCGTTCAAAGTTTCGTAAATTTGAATATAGATTCGAAAAATTACCAGCGTTGCAATTACATGCTGTGAAACAGCTGCTGCCATTTTCTTGACCTAGTAATCTAGGCATCCCACCAGTACCGCAAATGCATGTCCATCTATTGTCACTTGATCCTCCTGAAGCTGTACATTAAGGAAATAGCAGTTCAGGAAACTTTTTTCCGGAAAGATTGTGTTTATAGGTCAAAAAAAGTATGAATTATGAATTATCCCAAAAAAAAAAAAAAAACTTGGCCAGTTAACCATGATAAATGCAAACCAATTAAAATCAGTTCATTCAATGTTCAATGAGTAAGTCTCTTGTACACTAGTCGTACGGCGTAACTGTACGCAACTAATACTTTTTCAGTGGAAACAACTAATACTATCCAACTAATAACTTTTAATAGAACAACTAATACCATTTAAAATGCACTTGACTTGCATGGTGCACTTGGTGCATACAAGATTTTGTCATGTTAAATATATATGAAATGATGCTCTTTAACAAACAAAGACTCTTGTCGTCATCCAAAGCAGTCATATAAACCACACAAAGAATTATAAGAAGGAAGGATGTTCGGAAAAATTAGGTAAAACACAGGAAACAATAATGACATGTTATTACATTAAAAGAAGATGTGATACCATGGTTGCAATCACAGGAAGAAGAACAGTTTGCTGGAACAAAGTTGAAGGTCTGTTGAGGTGCAATAGAACAGGTGCACGTCCACTTGTTTGTATCAGAATTTGTTGAAGGTCCATCTGGAAGACGTTAAAACAGCATAGTTAACTTGCTTCCGTATAGTGCTCATATCATACGACATTTTCACATTGCCTCATAGCTGGAATAGACAAAAACATACATAGCTTCCCAATAATACTACCACATTTGCATTCATAAAGTCTAGCACAGTTTCATAAAATTCTCAAAGAAATAGATGTAGATAAAAGGTTGAAGGATATAATGTTACTGACCACAAAGAATCTGTTCAAGCCAGATGATGTTAATGAAGCAAAAAAATGCAATTTCCACCTGGAGCCTCATTTGTTTCAAACGATGAACAAAACTGAAAAAGGAACATAAACAATTTTAAAATAAATGTTTACAGTTTACTTACTACAAACGATGAAAAGAAGTGATTAACTTGTCGTAATATAAAACTAAGAAAGAAAATCTTACTTGGAGTTGGTGTGCTTTCAACGACAGCTTTGAAATCGCACTTGATTTATATCCATTTAGCTTTGATCAATATTTTCTGAAGAATAACTCCAAAATTAACAAATAATATTTCAGGGAATCCCATAACTATTTTGTGCATCAAGTTGGCCTTTTTAAAAAACTCGAAAAATCAATGCAGCACAAGGATGTATGCACTGATGAATGATGATGTACTGATTTCGATAGACTAACCAAATGACAAGGAAATCTAAAATATTTAGCATGGAATGGATATGACTTTTTTTCTAATAGATAGTTGACCAACAAATCTCTATATATAACTTCTTTGGTCCACACTTTCTAGAACTATTTAGTCTATATAAAATTGAACATTATGCAAAACTAATTTCTCTTATGCACTATTATCTTCTGGATAGATTGAGCAAGCTTTTTAATTTATAGATGAAATACTAATAACAGATATGGACATATAAAAATTGCAGTCAATAATACGTGCGTGTGCATGTATATATTCAAATCCTGAACCTTTAAGATAATGATACGCACCTAATAAACAGTTTTGACAGAGAACATGTCATGCCTACCAACTGATGCAATCTTGCCAATAAAGATTCATCAACTTATTAAGTAAACGGAATTTGTTCATTCAAGGACCATTCTAATTATTTAGCTTGAAACATAGTTATTGAAACATAGTTATTTAATAAAATCAACTCAAACGTAGTAAAAAACTAACATGATAATGTATTTTATGAATAACAAACACGGTTTGCTTAATAAAATTGACTCAAGAACTCCATCCTTCAAGTATTCAATTCTTTAAGAACATAAAAAGGCTAAACTCTACATAGAAAACCAGCATAATCCCAAAATTTCTTAACATATTTTAGTCACATTACTTCCAATAACTACTGTTAATCAAATGATCCGAAATCATAATCGAGGAATAACACTTGAAAGGTACTTGAAGGTTGAAGCAAAAGAATGCCATTCTTACCACTTAATATTTCAGACTTGAAGCATGATAAAACCAGGGGGAAGCTGCAAAACACTATAGTCAAGATTACTCAGAAAGACATCTCAACAAACGATTAAATGAAAGGTCAGACAACAGTCATGTGACAGCAAAATATATAGGAAAAAGACTTGTGGGTTCCTAAAAATTAATCAAGAATCCAAATAAAGATATTATATAAAAAGAATGTAATATGGCCCATCAACCAACTCTGTGAAAGTAACCACTTCTCAAACTGACAGAGACCTCCCAGCAATCAAACAGGATAGAACCGACACTAAATGAGATTAACAGCAGAATACACACAATTATGGTGTGTTACTTTCTTGTTAAATCTTGGTATAAATATGTTGGATTCTATATAAAGTAACATATGGTGTGAAAAAAGGTAGAGAATTTGAATTTTATGAATGGGCCAAAGTATAACGGTTAGAAAAGACTTTGCTTCCAAGACATATACAGGAAGGTTTGCAGTCACCTAGAACAGTAGACGATTTGTAAGGTAGCTTTTTTTTTTTCTTTTTCTTTTTTTTTTAAAAATAAAGATGATGATGTGTTCGAAAAAGACGTGTATATATTTAATAGTTTTCTAATGAATTAGCCCCACTACCTTGACAATTTTTTGTCGGTAATATTAAAAAAAAATGGTTCTTTTCTTTGATCTTGAGTATTCTATTCAAAATTTCAAGATAATTGAGATTTCAAGAATGTTTAGAAAGAGCAGCCCAAAACCCAAAAGATCAAGAAATAAGGTCACTTTTCTTTTGTACCCAAATATGCATACACTCTGGTTTTACTGTTCTATTTCAGCTACTGTTCAAATTTCAAGACTAGCATTATTTTGCTGTACGTATTGTTACAATTGCACATTAGGATAAAGTATGTAGAAAATAACAATGTTATGATTCTAAACAAAAACCCAGATCAAAGAATTCTTAATCTCCATCCTGCAGAATAATTCAAAAAAGATAAAATTCCAATCTTCAGAACATACTGCACGGTTAAAAAAAAAACAGCTATAGTACATAGTGCAAATTGCATTAGAAACATTACCAAGATTTAATCTTGCTTTCTAATCATGGAATTAATCCTTGTTTTTCTCTTTTTAGGCAGCTTTGATCAGATTTACTAAACATAATCACCAACATTTGACATCATTTGTGAGCTAATCCTGATAACAAGTAGAAAGTCAGGAGATAACCATACCTGTGAGAAGAAAACTTGAGCAAGAAACTGGAGATACAGATTTGATTGATAAAATTGACTCCAGAACCAGCTTTTCCAAAAAAATCACTCTCTTTTAATCACTAAAACAAGAATTGGAGGTCCAATTTCATAAAAACCTAAGATGCAAAACAGAGCTTCCGAGCATCAATCACTGTACATAGTCCAATGGCAACAATACACATTCACCTATATATTAATATGTATATGAGTATGTATGTATGTAGTTGTTTGTTTGGGTGTGTGTGCGCGCATTGGTGCATGTGCCTATATAGTATCTAATATCTATAGCTATGATGAGAGAGAGAGAGAGAGAGAGAGAGAGTAATGGCAGAGTGAGCAGAGCACAGATGCCTTTGCACAAGGAAGGCTGTTGCCACGTGGATTTTCAGGCCAAAGTGTTGGGTGCTCCGAGTGTAATACACCGCTCCTCATTTAAAGTCGTTCAATTTAAATTTGAATTCGGGTTAGCGGCTCAAAACAACGCTTTTACTCATATTTAATCCGACGGTCATTACTTACCTCCTCGAATCTTGATCCCGAAGCTCCAGATCTTTACACGTGTCGTTGTGCCATTTGCTGAGATCTCTCTTTTTATTCTATGCTGGCAGCAAAAACTGGTCCTCGGACCAGCTGTGGTCCCCACTCACTGGGTGCATTTATTCGCTCGCGTGTTAAAGATCCAAGTTTAAAGGGATTAATAGGGGGTGTTTGATTCACGAGATTTGATTGATTAGGTGTGATAGAATTGAGTGGGATTGAGTGAGATTTGATTGATTGAACTGAATTTGTTGGAATCAAGATATGCATTTGAATTGTAGGATTGTAGTAAGAGATTAGATGAGATATCTATTGAGGGGCTGCTTGGTTTGCTACGAGGAATGAGAATAGAAAAGGTAATGATAATAGTGAGGAATGAAATGAGTAGTCTTTAAAGTTGTATTGTTTGGTTGATTATTGAGAATCACTATCATAACCATTGATTTTGTTGTAAATACATTAATATTAGTGGACATTACTTATCGTGGTGGGCTTAGAGTTAAGGTTTTAAAGCTCAATACCTAGTATATATAGACATTTTCTATTGTACCGTCATTGAACGGAAAAAGTAGAAGGCAGAAGAGTGGGTTTACAGAGAATTATATTGAAAACATTTACGGCTTGGTGCCGCCTTGCAGGGCGTAGTCTTAGGAATAACCCTGGGTCAACAAATCGGTGTTCTTGCATTCTCTCTTTGATCTTATTCTATATTTTACAACACGTTATCAGCACGAGTGTTTTGCCCTAGATTTCAGAATTTTGCAGTCCAAACTTCGTCGGTTAACCAAAATAAGGAGCTCCGATTCAGAAATATTATACATCAAGTTTGTACGAATGAATCGAAGATAAGTTTGTTTTTGATACTATTGTCACTGGTTAATTTTTATTTATTTATTCTGATAATGGTAATATAGATTACAATTTCACAAGCGAAAATCGGCGGCCTCGTCTTTCACTGTTAAGCGTTGCCTTTGTTTTGAATTAGATGGATTGCTCGTAATTGACTATTCATTTATGCATTGGGATTTCTTTTTATTGAGAAAATTGCATCAAATCTTTTCTCAAGGAAACTAATATAGAAACAAAGCGTCGATTCACAATGGTCGTTCATGATTACAACTAGCCAAACCACCATAGTTTCGTATCCTTTTATTGAGATAGGAACATATGGGATATCCTGTGATCTTTGTACTATAGTGTTTGTCATTTTCTATTATTTCTAATATGTTTTTTTTAATTAATAATTACTGACTTTTGTTTCCTATATGCTAGTCGAAGTCTCCAGTGGATAAAGTAAATTTACAAAACCCGTTAATTATTCTGGTAATTTTGAATTAATACCACTTAATGGAATTGATGGAGAGATTTTACGTTGAATTGCTTTGATATATTATCAATGGCCTCATCCACACAATTACTTTAGAGTATTATCAGTATGCCTAAATCTGATTAATGTCTTTTCCCGTAGCATCAATTTGTGCAAAAGTATGCGTATTTAATAATAGTATGCAAGTATGACTAAATCTGATTTTAGCTTAAAGTTTGCAAATAAGACAAAAGTGTTGAGCTTCTCTCTTATTTACAGAAACAAATTTATTCAATATCAATTTTGTACTTATGTTGTTGTGTTTCTGCTTGTTTGGCTAATTGATATTGAAAATATAATTGCGTGACATCGTTTCTTTTGATGATGTGATTTGGCTAAAGCAATTATAATTTTGGATAAGTGACCTGTTAAATTTTCATTGCTTCTTTATATTTGGCTAACCGGTTTTTATCTTGAATTATCTCTTGAAGTCAGTATTGGTCATCATACTGTTTGATTGATGGAGACATGTCTGAAATCAAAGAAATTATCCCCATCAACGAGATAAGGGAGCAGATTGTTCGTCTCCTAAATTTCTCATGGAGCCCGCACTCGACGTGAGCCAAGACTTTTGACGGTTAGGAACTCTTACCATAGGGTTCCGCTCTGGTAAAGAAGCTTAACCCCTATTAAATTTCAGTAATTAGAAGTGATTGCCGCAATATAGGCTTGGAGATTATTTGCTGTAGAATTTATGAATTATGTGAAAATCCTTGCTTGCCACTTATCACTTATTTTTGTGGCTGATTTGATTCATTAAAAACTTGTTGAATCTGAACTACATATGAAAGTTTATATCAAGTTTTTCTTGTAGTAAATTATCTTGAAAAGGAAACATATTTGCTCTTAAATGTGATTACTTTTAAACTTGAACTTTTCACGTTGAAATTCACTTATTATATCTATTTTTAGTGGAAATAGTATAAATTATACATGAAAACTCTTCCACTAAAATTGAATCCTTATATAATTATGAGCAAAGTAGGACCTCATCGTACTAGTTTGCCCGAAGTAAATATGAACATTGAAAATGATGATTCTTTGAATGATGTACTAATTTGCCTGAAGCAAATTTATCAAAATTATGACATGAGCGGTTCAAAATATGATAAGTTGGATTTTGACTAATTCTATTTACATAGTATGTCAAATAACATAATCCCTTATGCAAATTAATTTATTTGTGGGGCTTATGCAAAGACATAAATTGGAAAATTTTATAGTACGATATTCTCGTACTAAAGTTGGAATTGTATATTTTATTTCTCTTGAATAGAGTCATGAAAATACCTGTGGACTGATATAATTTGTCTGAAGCAAATTTATTGCCAAATATTATTGAACTTAAAATTTTGAATTATCTCATAAATCCATTTGAATGGTTAATGTCGATTTGATGACATTAATGATTATTATATGGCATTGAGAATTAAAATTGAGCATTTAATCTCGTCCACATCGAGAATGGTTTAGTTGAATTACTAATAGATTTCATCAAAATAATTACTAGACTATTATTGAAGAATTCCAACTTAGTTATTTCATGTTGGGGGCATGAAATTTTACATGGTGCTAATCTAATTCAAATTCGACCCACTGCATGTCTTGATTATTCTCCTTTTATAACTAGTGCTTAAGAACTAAACATTTCCCATCTGCAAATATTAGAATGTGCAATATTTATTTTCAATATCACCACCACAATGTACCTCACTTCACGGCCCAGTTGGCTAATTGCACATTTGATGAAGATCATTTCTCGGCATTAGTGGGAGATAAGAATTTAAAATTTAATGAATGCCGAGAAATTTCGTTGAATATAAAAGATCTTCAATATGAAAATTCACGCACTAGTCAAAATGAACTGTAAATTCAAATGATAAATTAACTTGCAATATTCAGCAAGTAATCTGCCAGATTAATTTACTGATGATAAAGAAATGACTAAAGCACATATACTTGTTGTAAATGCACCAAAAAGAGTAAATGTGCTAATTTTAGGCAATAATATATATGTTAATGCCCCTACACGCCAAAAGCGTAAAGGACCCCTTATTATGTAAGACATAAATCCGCGGTAATTACTAAAGCTAGCAAATATATTCAGTCACTCTTGAAGTCTCTTGAAGAGATTCGTCCCGAAGACGAAAATTCTAGTAATGAAGCACGTGCATAAAATAATAAAAATACTAGAATTGCGGAACGACCAGATCAAAATATTATGGGAAATGATGAAGATCTAGTTGATATAAATATATAAATTATAAATACAGGAGAAATTTACCAATGTTGTCGACAACTTATTCGTTGCTATAATTGCTCTCACTATTAAAAATCTGGATCCAGTACCCAAAAGTCAATAGTTGAGTCGGAAGCGCTTTGACTGGGTAAAATAGGAAGAAGCAATTAAGGCTGAGCTGAACTGGCTAATATTCTTGACTTTATAGTACATACACCCTGAAATGTTATCCCTGTTGGATATAAATGAGTATTTGTACGAAAAAGAGAATGAGAATAATGATGTAATGAGGTACAAAGCGAGATTAGAAGTTCACGGGTTTTTGCAGAGACCCGATATAGATTTTAAATATATACTCCTGTTATGTATGAAATAAAGTTCCGCTACTTAATATCTCTGACAGTTGGTAAAATTAGAAATGCAGTTGATAGACATTGTAACCGCATGTTTATATTGATCAATGAAAATCCCTGATGGATATAAAATTCCTCATATGAGGAATGGTGAAAATCGTATTAAGTATGATATTAGAATTACAAAGGTCATTATATGACATAAAATATTTGGGTCGAATATTCCACGATCGACTCAATTCATTCTTCCCGAATGAGGAATAAATAAACATTGAAATATTTCCTTACGTGTTTACAAAGAAATTACTTTGGTGGTGTTTGTATTATCTCGATTTCTGGTGATAATTTAAATATTATTGGAACAAGTAAGGAAGTCAAAGAAAACTAATTTAATCTTAGAGATTGAATTTTGAAATTAAACGTTGGTGAAATCAAGTATTGCCTCGACCAACAGATCGAGCATTTCCCTAAAGCAAAATGAATCTTTATATACCAATCAACTCACATGGAGAAGATATTGGAGATATTTTATATTAAATTTCATCTACTTAGCACACTAGTAATTGTTCGATCCCTTGAAGTGGATAAAGACAAATTTGGACCTAAAGAAAATACATATGACATTTTAGGACCAGAAGTTCCTTATTAGAGTGTCCTTAGTGCATTACTATGTTTTAAGAACTGCACCAAATCCGATATTGAATTTGCTTGCAAGATTAAGTTAGTGTTTCTTCTATAAGAAAGCATTGTAAAACTTTAAAGCATATGTTCAATATCTTCGAAGTTTTCAATATTGTGATTTAAATACATTTATGATTCATGTGATAATGGTATATCTACTATCATCCATTATGAGGAAAATGCAACGTTTGTTGCCCATATGAATAATATGAATGCTAAAGGGAACTTGACAAATCATATATTCCCTAAAATTCTTTTACCTGCATGAACTCCAGAAGAGTGTGAAAACATAATACAAAAGGCTTGGAAGAATGTTGTCTTCTGGGGGAGCGTTTTGAAGATTGAATTTAGAAGATCATTAGTTGTACCTTTTTTTATTTTAATAAGTTTCTCACTTTGAATTATTCTAGCGAAGTTTGAGTTAGGCATGAATACCACGTCGTAATGTCCAAGGGGGAGTGTTGTAAATACATTAATATTAGTGGACATTACTTATTGTGGTTGGCTTAGAGTTAGGGCTTTTATGGCTAAAGCTCAATACCTAGTATATATAGGCATATTCTATTGTACCGTCATTGGACGAAAAAAGTAGAAAGCAGAAGAGTGGGTTTACAGAGAATTATATTGAAAACCTTCCTGGCTTGGTCGCCCCCAGACGTAGTCCTTCCGGACGAATTGGGTCAACAAATCGGTATTCTTGCATTCTCTCTTTGATTTTATTCTATATTTTACAACAGATTTTGTTTGGTTTGCAAAAAAAAAAATTGAGGAATGGAATCAAATTAATTGTGAATTTTTTAATAAAATAGTGTCTTTAATAACTTTTTGTTTAAACATAACAAAATAAAGTATATATAATTTCAATTGATACGTAAATTTTCACTTTGAGTTTTAATTTCAATTAAAATTTATATTACATTTTTCCTCGTATATTTTTTTAACAAAAAAAAAAAAAAAAATGACAGCCACATATATTTTATCATATATATTATAAAATGGTTGTATCCATTAAAACTATAAAAATTTATCCTACAAAATAGAGATAAAACATAGATAAATGACACAAGAAGAAGAAACACAACAAGAATGCTTATGAAAGAAATATAGTGAAAATAAATTAATAAATTAAAAAAAATATTGATTAAAATAATGGGCTAATCTGAACAACTATGAGTTTTGAGAGAGTAAGATAATGTGAAGAAGAAAGAGAGTTGAAATATAATTAATTGAGGAAAAAGAACAAAATATGGGGGCGCCTTTTTTTTTTGGATTGGAGGAATGAGTGATTCCTTCATTTGGGGGTATCATTTACCATACCAAGGAATCAAAGTCTTCAATCAAACAATATTTTTCTATTCCTTTCCCATTCCTTGTTAGGAAAGTTGTCAACCCGAACCAAGATATCATGGGCTCTCATCCCACAAGTCAAACGATAGATTAGTTGGGATTAAAATCTTAATCTTAGCCTATCCCAATCAATCCCGCGAACCAAACGAGATCTTAGGGTATTCAATCATTTAAACAAAAAATTGACATTTTTATTGAATAAATGGTGATTCGAAGTTATGATCTTAAGACAATGCATAGATAGGTAGTCAAGACTGTTCTATGTAAAAAGAAAGAAGCAGAAGAAATCGGATCCACTTCTATCACCTAAATTTGATTTCCTCTGCGATCTTATCAACATTCGTTTCACACAGTGTGATCGGTATCACTTTTCATTAGGCCAATCATCAATTTTTAAGATACCGTGTGCCAATTTCAATCCTTAAACAAACACAAAAATTACCAAAATCAAACTAGGCCCAAAATATTATTCCTTAATAAAATTAGCCCAGTTCCAAATCAAAGAAAAAAAGGAACAATAGCTTTTCAGCCCAACAAAAATGGCCCAACAGGCCCAAGATAGTCTACAATTACCCAACTCGAAAGAAAAGTTCACAGAATCCTGTTGCAATACCAAAATTCCGAGAATGACGATATCAAAGTAAAAACCAAGATGGCAGAAACTGAAACGTACAGTTAGTATTTGTAATTTAATTGTTATATATTTTTTTAATTTGAGTATATAATAATATTATGAGTAGATTTTATGTGAAAATTTTCATGTATGAAAATATCTACTTTGGTGAACAATAACAGTAGATAAAAAAAATAAGCGACAAGTTCAAACAAAATATGAGCTTGTAGCTTGATGCTAGACTATTTTTTGTTCCGATTGTTAGGTGGGGGTTCAAATCCTCCTTAGTTTTTATTATTATTTTTTAAAATAAAAAAATTTAAAATTTAGTAAAAATAAATAAGGGATAAGTTCAAGCATCAATTCTTCGTATCACCTTGTAGCTCGATGATTGTAACTTTTTTTTTTTTGGTTTTTAGGCGCGGGTTCGAACCCTGCTTGGTGAATCAATTTATTTTTAAATTCAGTTATTCTTTAGATTTGATGCAATTTTTTAAATCAATTTTTTTAATTCAGTTATTCTCTAGATTTGCTGCTAAAATTAAAACAGTAAAAAAATTAAAATTCAATTATTCTCTAAATTTGATGCAAAATTAAAAGCAGTATTACATGCAAAATATAATAATATTACATGTAGTAATATAAATGTATTGCATCCAAAAAATAAGAAAATAAAATAAAATTTTAAAGTATATTAAATGCATGACTGAAGTAGTATTAAAATTCATAATAACAATGATTAATGCTTTCTACTTTGATTTCAAATAAAAAACTGAAACAGTATTAAAAGAAAAAAAATAACAGTATTACAGGAAATAACACAACATTATTACAAAAATATATAACAATATTACAATCTAAACAAAAAAAAAGATAAGTTATGAAGGTTATCTAATCAAAACTAAAATATTACATGCAAAACATATAATATTGCAATTATAAAAAAATATACAATTTTGAATATACTATACTTACAATTTATAATTAGAAATACTAATAAAAATATTTTTTAAAATATATTTGAATCAATTAAATAACTAGAATTAACTATATTTTTCATTCATCAATCGGTTTTGAATTGTAATAAATATATTAAAAATTACATACATAATTAAAATGAATAAACACTATTTATTATATAAAAAAAATTCAATTTTAGCACATGAGATTGTCATAGTATGGTGGTAAATTCCGTAACTTTGATAACCCAATTTTGATTCTTGACAGCGGTGAACTTGTGTAATTCCTTTAGTTTTATTAAATGAATTTTCACATATTTTTAATTGTTAATGAGTAATTATGTATAAAGCCTTAATAAAACAAAATGTCAACATTTAGTATTACAGTGGTTAGTGATATTTTCTAACATTTTTGGTGACCCGTGTTCGAATCCTGATAATGACAATATTTTTCCATAATAAATTTTGTTAGTTATTATACGGAAATCATATTAGTTATTATACGGAAAGCCTCAACTAAGTAACACTAAATAGTTGTGTCAGATTGGTTAGTGCTTGTGATTGGTATACGGGCGACATGAGTTAAGTCCCAGCAGGCGACAATAGCGGTTTTTTTGTTTTAAATTCCAATTCAAATAAGAACATTTTCACATAAGACTTTAAATTCCAATTCAAATAAGAACATTTTCACATAGGACTTTGTCTAATATTATTGTTGTCATAGTGACTACATTTTTATTTTCTCTATTTCGGAGATATACATTTTTTTTAATAAATTTTCATAGTGAAATAATGTGTATTGAATTTACATTAGTTTCTTTGAGTACTAACTGTTATATAAAAAGAGAGCGAAACTAATCATTCATTTTTATCTTTTATTATATAATTATTTATTGTGTGAATTTAGATACATGTAATGAAAAACAGATTAAGAATCATACATGAAAAAACTTTAATTTACAATCAAATTCTGTAATTGGTGAAGGTAAGACAAAATTGAGTGGTTGAGGTTCTTTCATTTTGAAGTGATTCATGGTTCACCCGGCCCGAATAAGTCATAATTTAGGGTTCATTATTTAGTGTTTAGGGTATAAATGGTTGATTTAAGACAATTTTATAGATTTTCATACATGAAAATTTTCACACTAGACATACTCTTAAGAAAATGTTAACAGCGGAATTGCCATTTAACGATTTTGATATGAAGAATTTTTAGATGTAATTGAATTTACCTGTCAATACATTAATCTTAAATTGATTGAGCAAATCTTTTGTGGACATTTTAAGTAAAAAACAGTTGCAACTAAGACTTTGTAAAAATAGTTTTATTTTTTTATTTTATTTTTAGTGTAGTATTCATTGTTTAATTTTTACATGTATATTATATTATGTTATTGGAACGCCCCCAACCAAATATATAAAAGGAGAACAAAACATAATGTCTAATTAAAAGAAAGTGAAAAAAAATTGTGTGAAATAGTCTAATAAATTTTTATTTTATGAGAGCGAATTATTATTAATCATTTTCTAATTAAAAAATAAAAATATTGAGTCATTTAATCTGACTTTAATGAAGCAAGTTGGATTATAAAAAAAGAAGGATTTATAAAGAACAATTAATATGTTGCTGAAGCGTTCAAGCGGACGATAACTTAAACCTTTCATGTACATTTGTAGGTGAATAAATAATAATAATATACCCCTGACAAAACACCACTCAAAATCCTTTCCTCGAATCCTTATTACAATACCCAACCTAAAATTTTAACCAATTTAAATTAACAAAAACCACAATATAAGAGTGAATAACAAATTGATTCAGCACCAACCTAGAAATGTCAAGTGTTGAGCAAACTAAAGAATCAACGAGGATGTAGCCTTGCAGGAAAAGACTTGAAAGGCCTATGCGTAGGGCGAGGCGCTGGATTATGAAGAACCATTGTTTGAGACAAGTGCAACATATCAACCATAGACTGCGTCTGGTACGCCTGCACAAGGCTCGTGCTCTCCGTCGAGTCTCCTCTTGCAGTCGCCCTCTGCCACGAATGTGAGCTCAACCCAGACAATATGTAAGCCCGGCCTGATGTTTCGTACATACGTCTGTTGGCCATCCTCTCTTGCATTTGCTTCAACTCAGCATCCAACGACACACACAGCCTGTCTCCGGCTCGTGCTGATGCAGTTTCCAACAACTCTTTACGCCATTTCTCTAAGATAGAAACAGCAGAAGATAAATCACCTACTTCGGCTGCTGCTCTAGCTTCAGCCATTACTTCCGCTGATCGAAGCCTGTTCCGTTGCTTGTCCACTTCGACTGATACCTCTACTGCCCCAACTGATACTGGCCGTTGGATCTTGACATCAGATACTGAATCTTGAGAAAGGAAGTCTTTAGAAATCGGGTTTTTGTAGACGCATTTTGCCTTTATCAATGACATCATCTCGTCGTTAGATCGCCAGATTGGGATATTGGTTGTGACTAGAAAGTCCCTTTCTTCTTCAGCATACAGGTCTCCTACTTCAATGCTGCCTTTTCTTTTATCAGATGCCAGAACATTTTTGTAGCTTCCAGATTTAATTGAAGCGAGTTTCAAGTTAGGATCAATGCACTCGATTTCCACCTCCAGTTCCTGTACCACGACGCTCAGAAGCCCTCCAATGCACTGAGCGAAAGCATCCTGAATCACGTTCTCCGCCTCTATAAACGAAAACGTCCCACCAGAATCTTCGGCGATTGAATGCATGGAAACTGCATCGTGGTCAGCACCGAATCCAAATGCATGAACCGGAACACGAAGACCAGATGCATTACTGCTGTGCATGGAGAGCGGGAGTAATTGTGACTCAGGATTGTACGTTTCCTGCCCATCGGATAAAAGTATAGCACTGCTGACAGAGTTTTTCCACTTACGGTCAATCATCACCTTGGCACCTTTCCTGAGGGCCTCACCAATGTTCGTCCCGCCACTCGAGCTAAGAGCATTGACAGCTTGTAATGCTTCGTGCTTTCCAATGTGAGTCATTCTACGAAGAGGAAAGAGACGACGTGCATTGCCAGAGAAAGCAATCACCGAGAGCCTGTCTGCAGGACCTAGGGTCTGGATTACGAACCCCATTGCTCGTTTAAGCAAAGCCAGCTTCGTGCCCGCCATGCTACCACTAGTATCAACAATTGTTACAAGATCAACAGGAGCGCGAGAAGATGGAGACGAACCCAATCCATCAATCTCGGGATTTTGAAGAACGGTGGCTGTTGGAGCTTTCATATGAATAAGAATAGCAAAATCGTCATGGGGCTTCGATTTCGGAACAGCGGACACTTCCGGAAATGTCTTAACTTCGACCATTTGAGTGCTATCAATGTTCTTGCTCGATGAGATATTCGAGGTGATACTAGGTTGGGTAGTAGTACTAGAAACTTCATCATCATCATCAAAGACATCAGGCTCTGAAAAATGTAAAGGAGAATCAATTTGGCGATTGGCGTCCGCTCGTGGAGTGATCCGTCTCACATTCCGTAACCAGGCATCGTCTCGAGCTGAGGAGACATTGTTTATCCTCTCTCCTCTTCCATGAGAAGTATCAGAAGCAGAACCCGGGAAGGGGATATTATTCCACATAGCTCTGCAGATTGGACAGTTATTTTTTCCGTGCTTCACGTTGGATGTGATACAATGGTAATGAAACGAGTGCGAGCATTCTGCAGTAAAAATGGCATGGCCACGAGAGGTCTTCATGCTTCCCAAGCATATTGCACAAATCTTCTGCAAAAGGAGGGAAAGAGATGAATTTTAAAATGCAGCAATTTAGAATGTGAATGATGAAAGAGATTTTGAAATAAGCACGTGGAATTAATATAACAAAATATGAGCAATCCTGATCAGACTTAATATTGATCTGGTCACACACTGTGTCCACAATATAAATTTGATGCGGTAGAGAAGCATATTTGCAGCATCTTTTACGAGTGCTATCTTCTCTCTCATAAACAATAATAATTGAAGTCAATTAGTGAAATAGTAATAGTTAACTCCAGAATCTTGAGCATAATTAATCATTAATGAAGAATTTATTAATGTGCCTTGTTTGTCAACCAAGTGCATGCCATGGACACAGAGTTGCAGATCATGTGAACTCAAGAATTTTTCATATCAGTTCACAGAAGTCAGAAGACTATTATATCCAAAGGCATGAGGTAAAATACAAATTTGAATCAACATAGCCAAGACATTGCATCCTGCAAATTAGCATTAGTTTGAAAACTCTCCCAAGTTTAATCTTCAGAATTTTCATTTCAAATTATGAGCACAATCAAAGCGATAATTTCACGATAAAATATACATGATTGTATTTTTAATTACAGGCCATGGGTCTTAATTACATGGGGTTATTTTAGATTCTTGCAGATCCAAGATACCAAGAACTATTCAAGTAAATGAAGAGAAAAAAGTTAAAAAGAGATGGTCAAACAAATCAATAAAGTCAATTACGGGTTATCCAAAACAGAACAATACAACATAGACTTAAGAACAGTAAAGTAGACTTGAGAAAACACCAAGCGATTAACTTTTAAAATATAAAGGGCAGTAAGCAGGCTCCTGGAACTACTAATGAAGCTTTCGAGGCATTAAAAATTTGTAAGAAATGATTTAAAGCACATATGTATTAAAAGAAGCAGAAATCATTAGTCAATAGTCACTATAAGATTGTCATTCACTTTACAACACTTTGGCCTTACTTTGATGAAATTATATTGCATGAAAGCTCTCAATCAATGGTCAAGTTGAAGATAGTAGTATTTCATAAAAAGGGGTGAGAAATGGGCAAATAAGAATTGCCATGTGTGTGTAAAAGTTATGTTGCTGACCAAGAAAAGCACTATCTTTTCCTCTGAGAGAAGGCCAGAATGAAAGGAAAGATTTCACTGTATTCCCTTTTAGGCTTTTCATAATAAGGCCAGATGATTATAGCCCTCAAATGCTGACTCCTTGTTGCAAACTATGTTTCATCTCGTATTTTACTCTACAAACACGCAAGAGTAGAATACAGGATGAAATACGAGATGAAACACTATTTGGAATAGACGAAATACGGGATGGGATACTATTTGGAATTGACAATAGAGGGCCTTCAAAGGGACTCGACTCACGTTATCTACATCTCACTATATAGAAATTGAAAACTACATAACAATACAGACACAATGTCTGACAGTTCATATGAATACAGACATGGGTAGCTCCATAATCACCATCACCAAGCCCTACACCTCTGCCCCACGTGATAGGACAAACTTTAAACAAATTAAGCAAAGACCCCATCTCAATACAGCCACTAATTTTTGTTTTGTGGTTCTGAAGATAAATTCTTAAACAAAAAAAGGCAAAAAGTTACTAAAAATTTTGGAAAATGGGATGAAGATAAAATTAATGAACGGGAGCCCAGTATTCAATTTCTTCAAAATGTATTAATTCAGATTCAAGAAAACCCCATTTCAGTGAAGAATTCAAGATTTACAGAAATTTAGAATTAAAAAACAAATCACCCACAAATAAATGAAGAAATTATCAAACACTCGGTGTGAACAGGGGCTTAATCTGTTTCCTAAAAAAATTGCAAAAAAATCGGTGGGATTCATTCAAACAACAGTGTATGATGCTCATGCATGAAGAGAAACAGTGAAAATCAGCAGCTTCAATTTCATATAAAATCCAATTTATGAGCAAAAAATCAAAGACCTCAGAAGATCTGGAGGATCGTTTAGGCGAGAGGAGGCCGGACGAAGACGGCGTCGGAGTGGTTGGCATTCTGACCCGATGACCCAAATCTCGACCCGACGGCGGAGACAACGAAACGGCGGCGGAAAACCAAGCGGCCGCCGCATCCGGCGGAGAATCCTCGATCGTTTTGGGCACATACATACATGAATTGAGTTTCAGCCCTAAAGCGAGCTTCGCTTTGACCCATTTGCTCCCCACCATTATTTCGCTAATAGCTCAACACAGCAGTGATGCTCTGCTCACACATACAAATACATTAAATCGGAAACAGGGGAATACTGCATGCACGTATTAATTAGTGAAGGAATGGGGTAAATGAGGCGACATTCTGTGGAAAAAGAGAGATCTCCAAGAGAGATTGTTTGGAGTGTTGGGGTATTTGGGTTTGGGTGAGATTGTTTGAAGACGGTAACCAATGGCTTTACGTTTGGAGAAACCATATTTATATACAAATGGTATGGTGATGTATGCACAACTGTGTGTGTGTACATTTATCATTTATGGGGAGAAGTAATACTATTTACTAATTACTATTACTAGTAGTGGGGTTTTTTATTATTTTTACTTATAATTATTGTTGGGATTGGAGGAATTTTTACCTTGCTGACGCTTTCGACTCCATCAAACGCCCTTTTTCGGAATCCCTAATTATTACTCCTTCCATTTTTTTTACTTTTTTAAATATAATTTCACATAAAATATAGGGTGAATAAATTTAACTTAAATAATTCATAAGACTGATCAAGACGATGACTTATATTACTTAATCATGATAATTGAAAATTTAAGTTTGTAGAAATGAATTTTATGTTGAATAAGTTTGATAGATTATAGCTTCAAAGTGACAACCTTAATCGAATGTGTAAGATAGGTGGGAGGTGGTGACACACGACCAATTCTGAAAAACATAGTTTAAATATTTTATCTATAGTAATTGTCATTTTGCGCTAACTTTTTAAAAAAAAAAATTGTCATATACTCCCAATTATATAGAATTTTTTTATGGATATTTAATTAATTATATAAATTTATTTTCATATAAAGTAATTTATTTACATATTTACTAATATAGCTTCATGTATAAATTATACTGAAAAGTATAATATAATATGGTTATGATATAAATATTATTAGTCTAATTTATTTTTTCAATACAATTCCTTAATCTTTATAAAAAGTCAAACAAACTTATATGACTAGGACGGATGAAGTACTAATTTTGCTTATTTGAGTTTGTAAATAACTACACACACAGGTTAATAAAATGATAAAAATAATAGATTACACGTATATTTTGCTATTAAATATTTTTCTTAATTTGTATGGAATATTATTAAACGACACACAAAATGGGAAATTTAGTACAGATTTAGTCGATTTATTGTGTGATTAAAAATATTAAAATCCTTCTTGTTTTTCGAAAAAAAATATTAAAATCCTTTGGTGCGGTTTACTGACATTAATTATGTCTAAATCTTGTATAATGTTGATTTGTAAAGATTACTAAAGTTAAATACGTTATTACGCGGTTTGGAAAACAATTATGTTACTAAAATTATGTTAAATATTTTAACTTTTTATTACCAGTAATGTAGCAACTTACAGTAATAAAAAAAATAGAAAATTGGATCTGATAAATACCACCAACTTACATTAAATACCACCATATAAAATTACATCTTCTATATGATAAATACAAGCAATTCATTCAAAACCAGCCAGTCATATAATTACATTTTAATATGCACGAATAAGAATATTATACTAATGAAATTTTTTTCATCTTCAATAATTAGCTTTAGTAACAAAAATACAATTAGCTAGATTGGATCATTCATAAAGTTGAAAAAAGCTAATATATGTGGTAAATTGGTAATCTCAAATCTCAATGCATTCGTCTTATCGTAGCTAGCTAAGAAAATGTATTTAGACATTAATTAATATATTATTGTAGGAGGTCCATCAATATAGCAACTTGTTAGGAATTAAACAAGCAATTATAGAGAAAATAATGGAACCAAGAATTAAGGAACAAATAATTTGGTTACCCAGTTCGTCAGGAATAACTACGTCTGGGGGCATTACCAAGCCAGGAGATTCACTATTTTCATGTCTTTTCAGTACAAGAGGCAAATATAATGAGTCAAAAGTATTTATATAAGAATTTGGGCACGAAAACCTAAATCGCGTCGGGCTTAGGAACCGCTCGACGGGGGCTTTGGCGAGCGGTTACGCTTTCGATCAAATAGGTTGCTCGGCGCCTTCAAAGGCTGGATAGGGCGCTCTGTATGAAGCGCCTCCCTTAATTGCATCCGATCTCCACAACCCAACAATCTCCCCCCCGAGGCCCGACTCAATCGTAACTTGTCTCTCCTTTTATCGTTTCAACGGTCTCTCTCTTCGCGGTAGTCTTTCCATGACCATCAAGGGCCTTATCTTTCGATTTCCAAGGCGGTTGAAGTCATGCATAACTTCAACTTCTCTAAGGTCACAACCTTAGTCAACATGTCGTGAGGATTCTCAGGCTTTCCGGATCTTCATCAAGCTGAAGATCTTGTTCTCAATGAGGTAACAAATATAATGATACCTCAACTCGATGTGCTTCGTCCTCGAGTGAAAGGCCGAATTCTTTGCCAAGTGAATAGCACTCTGACTATCACAATACAAAATACTATCTTTTTGCTCCTTCCCCAACTCACACGACAAATTCTGCAACTAAACCATTTATTTACTAGCTTCAGTGACTGCAACGTACTCTGCTTCTGCAGTGGACTGAGCTACGATCTTTTGCAACTTAGAAGCCCAAGATATTGATGTACCACAAAAAGTAAACACATACCCTGTAGTACTCCTCCTTTTGTCGAGATCATTTGATGCCAAGTCTGCATCAACATATCCTTCTAACCCAACGCTTTTGCCCTCAAAGCACAAAGCTTGTTCAGTAGTACCTCTCAAGTACCTAAGGATCCACTTTACTGTCTCCCAACGCTGCTTACCCGGATTGCCCATAAACCGGCTAACAACTCCCACCGCCTGTGCAATATCTGGTCTTGTACACACCATGACATACATCAAACTTCTAATTACTGAAGCATACAAAGTGTTTTGCATGTAGGTCTGCTCCTCTTCGTTACTAGGTGAGTCTTTGTTGGATAGCTTGAACTGACTTCCCAACGGGACCCGAACTGGATTTGCATCTTCCATACTAAATCTCTCCAAGACTTTCTTTATGTATTCAGCCTGTGAAAGATACAACTTTCCTGCCACCTTATCACGATCGATTCGCATTCCTAAGATTTGCTTGGCCTCTCCAAGGTCCTTCATAGCAAACCTTTCAGACAATTTTTCCTTCAACTTGCTCACCTCCCGAGCACTAGAGTCTGCTATCAACATGTCATCAACATATAATAGCAAAATGATATAACCATCGTCATACCTCTTGAAGTAACAACAATGGTCAGCCTAACACCTATTGATCTCAATCTCGTGCATGAACCCATCAAACTTCTTGTACCAATGTAATGGAGCTTGTTTCAGACCATACAAGCTCTTCTTCAATTGGCAAACTAGCTCACTATTCCCCTTAGACAAGTATCCCTCCGGTTGCTTCATGTAGATGTCCTCATCTAAATCACCATGAAGAAAGGCAGTTTTCACGTCCATCTGTTCTAACACCAAATTTTCTGCAGCCACCAGACTCAGATTTAATCGAATGGTAGTTAGCTTCACCACTGGAGTAAAAACATCAGTATAGTCAATACCATGTTTCTGCTGAAACCCCTTCACAACCAATCTTGTCTTGTAGTGTTTGCTTCCATTAGCCTCCTCTTTTATTCTGTAAACCCACTTGTTATGCAGTGCTTTCTTGCCCTTAGGAAGCTCAACTAGCTCCCAAGTTCCATTGGTCATCAATGAATTCATCTCATCATCCATTGCAAGTTTCCACTTGTGTCATTTCACTATGTGTGACCTCGCATAACATTCGGGTTCACCACCATCGAGTTAACAATAAATAATGAAAAGGAGGGTGAATACTATCGGAGATCTCCGATCTCTCGTGGATCTCCAATGGAATTGTTGGTGGTGGTGTACTTGGTTCTTCCTCAACAATCACCGATCATCTAGAACCCTTTGCTCCTACTCGGAGTTAAAATGTCTAACTCCACAACTTGAGACTCCAAGAACCACCTTCTTTGGATATCCCCAACCCATTTGTCTTTGTACATCACTGTTCATTAAATATGACATCTCGACTATGAATTATCTTTCGGTTTTCCTCATCCCAAAATTGATAGCCAAACTCATCACCGCCATATCCAACGTTAAAATCTATACACTTAACTAATGATTTAACATCTAATTTACTTTATTCATAGCATCAACATGAACATATGCAACACACCCAAATACTCGAAGAAAAAAGATTTACCTCCTTTCCCAGCCGGGCCTCCCTCGGTATACCATTTTCCAAAGGAGTTGAGGTCCTCTGTTTATCAAGTAATTTCTTTGTTTAGCGCCTTTTGCCCAAAACATCTTTGGCGGCCCACACTTCAATCTCATGCTTCTAAAGACGTTCACATAGGGTCCTGTTCATACGCTCGCTACACCATTCTGTTGGGGGGTTCCTCTCACTCCACGGTTTTTCTCCATTAAATTCCATTAAGCCTCCACATAATTCTTTTTGAACTCATGGAGCTCGTACTCTCCACCATTAAATTCGATCTCAAACACTTCACCTTGAGACCTGTTTAAACGAAGATTTTTACAAAGGCATTTCACTTCTCGAAAGCATTAAAGACACAAGACTTATTTTTCAAGAAATAAACTCATACCTTCCTCGTAGAGTCATCAATGAAAGTCATGTAATATGATGTTCCACCAAGGGATGTCATTGGTGCTGGACCCCACAAATCACTTCGTGAACTAACTACTCCGCTTCTTCAAAGCTCCCGCCTCCCTTAAAAAAAAACTCACATTTTTTTTTTTTTTCAAATACAGTCCTCACACAAACCGATGTCAAATCGATGTCTTGAGGTCCGGCGGTTTACCCTTCGAGCACATAACTTTCATCCCCTTTTCACTCATGTGGCCAAGGCGACAATGCCACAAATTCACATTCCCTTTTTCACTTGCAAGAGCAATGCAGACACCGGGTGTTGCCTGTCATATACAACGTTCCCTCTTTCTTTCCTCGAGCCACTACCATGACACTTTGGATATTTTCCACGAGTTACACCCAAAAGTCACCTTGTAGCCCTCATCATCAAGCTGCCCAACTGAAATCAAATTCATCTTCAATCCAGGAATATGTCTCACATCTTTCAATTGTAACACAACCCCATTTGGTGTCTTAATCAGAACATTCCCATTCCCTTTGATTTCCAGAGGCTCATCATCAGCTAGATAAACCTTCCCAAAGTTCCCGGAAGTGTACTTCTCCATTACGTCACCCTTCTTCGCATCTAATGAAACTATGCTCTAGAATCTAACACCCACGACTCCAATGGACTGCTTACACTCAGAATCAATGCATCTGAGTCCTCATCAGTGACAACGTTGGTTGAGTTGTCATTATGATCAAGTTCATGACATTTGTAACACTCAACTTTACTCTTGTCCTTCTTGGGCTTATCTTTGCCCCTTGACTTCGATCTACCCCGATTTGGCTTCCCCTTGGATTCAGATCTGCCTCTATTTCCCTTTTCTCAAAGCGGATCCCGTGGCCACACCTAACTCTTTCTGCGAATTTCTTCGCTTTCATGACCAAATCTCTAACCTCATCAAATTTTAGTTTCACCATTTGAAGCACTGTTTTAAATTCGATTATTGCCATTACTGTTCCACTCCAACTTTCTGGTAAAGAAGACAACAAAATTAGGGCTTGAACTTCATCATCCAAATCAATCTCAACCGAGCTCAATTGGGCTATGATCATATTGAACTCCTTGAGATGGTTGAAAAAACCACTTTAGATATCCTTTGCCATCCTCGGGTTGAATAACCTCGCATCGATGATGAACCTTGTTCGGCCGCGTGGACGGTTTTTCATACATCTCGATCAATATCTCCAAAGATCTCCTTTGTGGTTTTTGCTTTCACAAGATATGTTGGGCGGCGTTCTGGATAACGATTGCATCGAACCACACTCATCGCCTTCCTATCCAACAACTTCCACTCGTCGTCCTTAATATCTTCAGGTTGTGAACCCAACGATTGATACAGATCTTTACCGTACAAGTAATCCTCGATCTGCAATTTTCAGAATCCAAAATCCATTCCATCAAACTTCTCAGCAGACGATTTCCTTGACCATCATAATTGCTCCCACCGAGATCCCTTGAACCCGGATGCTCTTGATACCGGTTGTTAGGAATTAAACAAGCAATTATAGAGAAAATAATTGAACCAAGAATTAAGGAACAAACAATTTGGTTACCTTGGTTAAATCCTAGAATGACTACGTCTAGGGGCACTACCAAGCCAGAAGATTCACTATTTTCGTGTGTTTTCAGTACAAGAGGCAAATACAATGAGTCAAAAGTATTTATATAAGAGGATGGGCATTCCGAAAAACCTAAATCCGGCGTCGAGCTTAGGGTGAACCGCTCGAAACATACAATTATTTTTGGTCGGCGGTTTGTCAGAATCGATACTCCAGTAGGTTGCTCGAAGTTTAAAAATTTAAAGGTATTTGGATAGGGCTTTTCGGCGTGTGTTTAAAACCTTTCGACCAAAGTGCTTGGTCGGGCGCCTCCGATCAGATCTCAATTGGCTTGACGCATCGGTCTCCACAACCCAACACAACTCACAGTAACCAAAGAATTTCATGAAACAAAATCTAAATACGTCAACATTAACTTAATTAATTAAATAAAGATGCACGATAAATATCTTAATAAAAAACAATTAGTTTTAATTTCCAACCAAACTATTTGTTAAAATGGGATAATTTCTATCTAAAATCATGATTAAGTATATATTTTATGTTTTCTCGCAACGTTTCATATGAATATCTTTAAAATCTACGATTAGATTATACCTAAAACGATAATAAATTGTCTTGTAAAAAAGATATATATTGACTATGATAAATTGATACACACACCTAATTTATTCAATCTTAAGTTGCTTTCGTGATTGTTACTTGAGTTATTTGTTGGTTGTCGGTTTCTTGCAGCTCTCAAGTAAAATCAAAATGTAGGTAGTTTTATCATTGTTGGCGGAGTTTAATATTTGAATTAATATATAGTATAGTATGGTAGTATATGATTAAATCATCACCATTATTTTATTTTATTTTGAAAGGCAAATCATCACCATTACTACTATTACTGGGTAATGAGCTGGGCCGAATACTTGGATTATAGTCGGATAAAATAACGACTTCTGCTTATTTTTTTAAAGAATCAATGCACATCAGTGGTGTCAAACCATTCTTTTACTACCTTCCTTATCATTTTGGTCAAATATGGAATAACAAAAGCTACGTCTAATAAACAATTTCTAATATTTGCAACGAATATTAATTGAAAGCTGAAGAAGATCAATTTAGAATCTAAACACCTAATTTATTGTAAATACCCATTTTTTATAGGAAAAAAAATCCTATTTCTTTTATGAAAAAAAATTACTCATGACCAACTTTAGAGACATACATAATATATATATATAGTTTTTTTTAAAAGTGGATAGTAACTTTTCTGTTAAATTTTTTTGGGTTGTTCGTTTCAAATATACTGGTAGTTTCAATTAGTCATTCTTTTTTTTTTTTGACAGATTCAATTAGTCATTCTAAAACCTGAAATAAAGAATGGGTAAAAGATGTGCACCATGTCAAATAAAAAAAATATTTTTAATCCCTATACATACTAATTTTTTTTTTTTTTTTTTTTATGATGTGTCATATTGTAGTTAATTTGAATGATGTGTCATAAGGTTAATTTGGATGAGAGATTACATTTTATTGTATTGGTGTGTTATTTTTTTATTGGTTTGTAATAATATGTGGCATCCATTTGACATTTTAATATGTAGTTTAATAAAAAAAAATTGCAATAACTAAAGTTTGAACCATGCACATCTTAAATTATATTTATGTTACTTAGAAATTATATAAATTTTTAAATATCTTGAATATTTATTTTATTGAGCATTAACTTCCTTGTATTAACCTTTATTTTATATTTAATATCTCAACCTACTAATATGGAATTTCTATTGTTTATGTGTCGCATTATTGTAAATTTCGATGGTGTGTCGTCTAATTAAGAAATGAGAATTATGTAAAAAGTAAATAATGAGTTTGATTTATAAATAATTATGACATGCCACAATATAATTATTTTCTAATTATTTAAGTATTTAAAGTATGTGTGAATGTTATAAAATGTGTAATTAATATTTATTATTTTATTTTTTATTTATTTAACTTTATTTTATACTTAATTATCTTTGTTTAGTTCATTTTTATTTTGAATTAATTTAATATAAGTAGAATATTCAATTTAAATGTATTTTATGTTATAGTGAATTATATTTAATTATTAGTTATTTTATAATTAATTTTATTTTATTATTGTTCTTATGTATATCTTAATTTATTTTATGTAAAAAAATATTTTATATTATAATTCATTAAGTATTTTTTTTATTAATACATATTAATTAATTTTTTTTAAACGTTGTATTGTTTTTTAATTGGTTTCTTTTGTTTTAATTTGCAAGTTTCAAGTTCATATTAAAAGGGATGATTAATATTTCACATAATAATTTTATTTCAAGGTTTAAGTAAAGTTTTTAATATACATCTTAAACAATTATTAATTCATACTATTTACTATATGTATTTATATATTTATATTTTTAATTATTAAATATATTATTTAAAAAATGTATACAAAAATATATACATGAGTAATTTAACTACAAAATGAGTACATATGGATATGGAAAGGAAAATTGTACTCTTGAGACGTTTTGATATAGCTAAAGAGAGTAACGAATAATTCCTTTCATACCCCAATGCGTGTTTAAACAAAAAAGATGAAACTGAAAATTAATTGGTGGTGGAATATGGAAAAATTAGGATGAAGTCTATTTCATTTTTAAGTGATTGAAAGCTTTTTCAAAAAGATGGATATTTTCACGCCAAACCATATTGATTAATTAGATAAGAAATAAATTCTGGTAGATTTGATTATCTACTAAAATTCTCTTTTTTTTGTTTGCAGCACTGAAATAGTTGCCGTCCTATTTTGCTTGTAGTTGTTATTTCTGAAAAAAAAAAAACGTTTTTATATAGCATTAAATCAGTTTAGTAATAACTAATAAGTTTAGTTCGAAATGGTAATTGAGTTATATGCAATGATTTCAATTATTTAATTTTGAATTATTGAGTGCAGTTTACTCAATATATTAACTTTACAAATATTAATGTTAGCTTATGATTTTGTTTATTTTTAAAAAAGATTCTCTCTCTCTTTCTTTTTGAAGTCGATTTTGGGCACCTTAAAAATTACTGCAAGTTAGGATATATGCATATATATTTCCACATACATTGACAATTATATTTTTTCTTCCCTCAAGGTTTTTTTATGATGGATCAGTTAAATAATTTGTGTAAATAACTAAATATGTAATAAATTAGCATACCGTACAATCTTTAAAAATGATTACTATAATACCTTTCATAAAAAAATTACTACTATAATGTTTTAGTTAGTTATAGAGTAAATCCGAATGCTAGACGCAAACTCTAATCTTGTTGCTAAGTTGACGATATTTAAAATTAAAATAATAAAGAATTAAATTTTGGGCACCAGAAGTTGTGTGTTGGACACGTGCAACTTGTGACCAATAGCACTCTTATCCTTCCACGCCATTGTGGCTAAGATACATCTCCAAATATAAATATTTTTTCTTAATTAGACATCATCCTTCAAATTTCAAAGTCTTACCACCAAATAGAATTATGAGAATTGATTCCAATTATTTTTTCATAAGTTTATAAGTTCTAACTTTTAAATTAAGATAAAGATATTGTATAGTATCAACGTCCACGGTTTGATTTCAAATGTCGTTGAAAATAATTTCATTCATATTAATTTTTTTTTTGTTAGAGCATTCTTTTCAAATAGTTAAGTAAAAATTATTGTAACCTTCTATTTAGCGTGTGCCTTCCAGAGCGTAGAACTATCTTGAATTGTTAGCATACAATTTTTTTTTTTTTATGATGTTTTGGATATGCCTTATATTCGAACAGCCTCGTTGAAATAATATACATTTTTCCTAATTAAAAAAAAAGTTCATTGATTATACAATAACAAAATTTAGTACAGTATAAGTTTGGTTCATGCTATGAACCTAGTTCAAACTTCACTCATACACTAGAAACTGGTTAAATATATATCATTTGAGTTCATTTTTTGTTTCCTGCCTCTCTCACTTCTCCTCTGCGAAAACTACTTCTCAAACGATCAAAAACTATCATTTGAGTTCATTTCGTCTAACAAATCACGATTGGAAAGCCTGCACTGAAAATTGCCGACGTAGTTTCATTTTTTCAATGTTGTTCGTCTTTTTTTTTTATTTGTTGGTGGAATTTGTTGTTCGTCATTTATGGCGATCTCACTCGCCAACCGAAAAAACTCACTTTATTGTTATTAAATTATGATTGATATTTTTTTAAAAAAAAAGACTGTCACCAACACACATAAAAACTATCATTGTTACTCAAATTAATTATCACTGTTACTCGAAAAAACTATCACTATTATTGTATATATGTTATACTAAGTATCACTGTTACACACATAAATTATCACTGCTATGTATAAAAACTCTCACTGTAATACTATTAAATTATCATTGGTGTGAAAAAAAAACTATTATCAATACACATAAAAACTATCACAATCATTATATGCTATACTAAATATTACTATTATGAAAAAAAAGTATTACTATTATGCAAAAAAATTATCATTGTCACTAGTCAAAACACTATTTATATCCAAAAAATTATAATTGAAGCATCAACTGCGGCAACGAGTTTTAGTACTTGTTGTGAGTTTTTCCCTTCACAATCATTCATAGTGTTATTTTCATTTTACCTTTATCTTTTATTGCGTGATGTGAGGGCGTGGAAGAACGTGGTGCAGCGGCACGATGTAGCTGTAGCGTGGAATAAGATGCAACGACGCGGATTATAGTGATCATTTGGCATGAATAGGGCGAAATTGGAGTGAATGGACTACGGGTAAAAATTTGGATCAATCTATCTCTTAAAATGAGTTATATTAAATTAGAATTAATAATATGATGTGTTGTAATATACATATACAAGACTGATTCATAGTACTAACATTTTGTCAAGATTCAAATATATATTGGAAAATAATTGAGAAACGTCAAAAGGACAAAGGGAGAAGCCTATTACTATATAGTCTATATTATAAAAGTAGATTCCATGAGGATCAGAAACTCCTCGATGCTCTTCAACCTCACATCCCTCCAGAATACAATCTCTTCAATCTGGTGCTGAAGGCCAAGATGATTAACCAAATTTGGGCACAGTTCAAGTAGATACTCCTTTACCTGCTGCTTCAGAATGTATAACACTGGGTTCTCTTCATCTGGAGATCCAAGTAGTGTTCTGGTGTTGAAGGGGTTGTGAGACATTGAAACATAGAGATCATCTCTTGGCATAGTCTCAAATAGATTCTTCAACCGCCCCAATGCACAGGCGGATGAGGGTAGTTGGCTCAGATGGGTGTATTTGTGGTTCAATGGCTATATCTGATTGAGATTGAGGAGGTGTAGAAATATTTTGGTTGTTCCGTGGGTTGAGGTGCAAATGGGTTGACTGAAGGTTGTGGGATTAAAGGAATTTCCAGTTGAGATGAGGGTTGATCAGGGTGTATTGTCTCAACTGGTGTTGGATATATATTTTATGTTGGGTTGCAACGTTTGAGATGGTTCTTTAAAATCTACGGTTGACCGAGGGTTGAAGATGGGTAATGGGTTGTTTGGGGGAGATGGTAAGGGTGTATTATATTGATGGTGATAAATTGATACAGAAAGTAAATTTATTCAATCTTAAGTTCGAAATAGTGTGATTGTGTCTTGAGTTATTTGATGGTTCAAGATTTTCTTGCAGCTCTCGCAAAGGCATCAAAACCTAGGTCTTATATCATTGTTCCAGTTTAATATTTGAATTAATATATAGTATAGTATGGTGTATATGATTAAATCATCACCTTTATTTTAATTTTAATTTGAAAGGCAAACCATCACCATTACTACTTTTAACGTCATTGTCCTCGTCATGAAGACCTTGGATTATAGTCGGATAAAATAACCTTTTGACTTATTTTTTAAAGAATCAATGCTCTTCAGTGGTGTCAAACCATTCTTACTCTACCTTCCTTTTCATTTTTGTAGTTATGGAATTTGATGGGGGCTACGTCTAACAAACAATTTTATATTTGCAACGAATATGGTGTTGGGTCATCAAGAAGATCAATTTAGAATCTAAGTTCTTAATTTATTGTAAATACCCAATTTTTATAGGAACTTCTCCAAGTATTTCTTTTTTGAAAAATGTCGACCAATGATAGTTGTTGGGAAGAGACATACATAAAGGATTATATAGTTTTTGTGAATGTTGGAGATGTTCTCTGTTAAATTTTTTTTTGATTGTTCTTATCTTGGCAAACTTTTTAGTTTCAATTAGTCATTCTTTTTTTTGTTTGAATAACCCAATTCGGTTCATCTAGGGGCCTGAAATAAAGAATGGGTAAATCACATGCACCTTTTGTTTGGGTTAAAAAATATTTTAATGCTATCATACTAAGAATTACCCGAGACAATCTCAAATTGAACCGTAGTTAATTTGAATGATGTGAAACCTTGACATTTATGAGGTGTGTGATGTTCCATTGGGCCTCAATAGCACTTTTGGTGTGATATTTTTTTTTATTTGACATCAAATTGTGAACTCATTTGTACATTTTACCCGTTTTAATAAAAAAATTCCGAGATCCTCGTTTGTGACATCGATCTTAAATTATATTTATGTTAATGAGAAATTATATAAATCCATCTCCTTTATCTCTGAAAATTTATTTGATTCAATGATATGGACCTTGTATTAACCTTTATTTTCAAATGGCGATAGCGAATTGTTCGAGTCCAATATGGACTCTATTAGACATTCCAAAATCTCCCTTGATTCGGATCATTTGTGAAAAATGAATATGACATACTTTTCATCGATGACAATTTTTTTATCATGGAAGTATAATCACAACCTTATATGGCATTATAGATGAAGATTCCATTTTTCAAGGCATAAACAATTACAAAAATTTAGGGCTAAGTGAAAGAGCATAATCAATTTTGAATTATGTACATAAAAGAGCAATTAGAAACATTCATATATATATATCTATCCTTTGAGCATATAGTTCATGAAAAGAAATTTAATTTCAAGTCTCATTTGAACATGATTAATTTTAGTTTTATTATTGTTCTTATAATCCATCTTGATATATTTTTATGAATCAAAACAACAAGATGAGAAAGTTTAAGGAGAATCGATATGTGGATTTGAATTAATTTTTTTTAATCGTTGAATATTTTTTTAGAGTTAGAGAATTTTTTCGAACCGATTTGCGGTTTTAAGAAGTTTTGAAATGCGAAAGGTTTTTCATAGAGAAGGGGTATTAGGGTTTTAAAAGGATGGGAGGGAAAACATTTTTTACGTATTATTTTTGAAGATACATGAGTGTCAATGATTTAATTCATCAAGATTATTTATTAAAAGTATTAATATATTGCGGTCGGGGATTTTAAATATGGCAGACTTTTGGACTTAAAAGTTTGCAATAAATGCATTTAACACAAAAATCCATATCCGCATTTAATGCTTGCAAGACATGACATCATAAAGTATTGGGAACAATAATAGCTAACATAAGATAAAGATAAAGGTAAATTAAACAAAAATGATACGACTAATCGATATTGTGGTGGAATATGGAAAATTAGGATGAAGTCTATTTCATTTTTGGTTGGCATGATTCTTTTTTGAAAAGATGGATGATAGCCTATCCATATTAGTATTTCCCAACAAATAAATTCTTATAGATTTGATTCTCTACTACGATCCTATCTTCGATTGACGTTTGCTTCACTGAAATAGTTGCCGATCAATTCTGCTTGATCTTTTCGATTATTTAAGGTAAAAAAAAAAAAAACGATCCTTATTATTAAATCAGTTTCTTAATAACGAATAAGTTTAGTTCGAAATGATAATTCAAGTTAGTCTTGGCAAGTGTGATTTCAAAAATTTAATTTGAAATTGAGATGTGATTCGATTCCCTTTTTCGGCGTTGATAAGTTCTATCTTTTAAATGATGATAAAGACACTTTGTGATATCACACAACGTAAACTAATCCAACCATTTGTTGAAAATAATATCACATATTAATTTTTTTCCTTTAGGTGCATTTTTTCAAATAAGGGCTTTGAGAAATCAAATTTGCATTTTCATTTAGATTTTCCTTCTATAAATAGAACAAATTATTTATAATTGTTAACCCATTTGCCATACTTATCATTTCAAGTTTTTAATCCATGATGTTTGAACCCTTAATTCCAACGAGACTTCGTTGAAAAATCCTTCATTTACCCTTCTAAAAAAAAATTTTGATTTCTCAAATTAAACCAATATTTTCCTCATTATAAGCTTTCATCTTCATCGAAGGATGATCATATGACCATTGCCATGCTTCACCACCACCGAAGGTGGCGGATATCATTTGAGCAATATGGGGGTGCTCCTCCCGGCGTTTGTGCCTTGTACCTCTCAATCGATCAAAAATATCATTTAGCATCAATTTTTTTTTCGACATGTAATATGGATTTAGTTTAACGATCTTGATCGGACTGCCGGCGTAGGTTTGAATTACAATGTTTGACTTTTTTTTTATACCACTTGTGAATTTGTTGTTCGTGTTCATTTAAAGAGGGAAGTCCCATTGATTTTAGGAAAGGGCTTAGGGTTTGGGTTTATCTTTGATTCGGGTTTTTTGTAATGAAATTGTAATGAAATAAAAACCTCGGGTCTTTATCAATGAAATCCTCCTTTAATCCCTTGTTGTGTTGACTCTTTTACCTTATGCGATTGTAGCTTTAATACTTATGCAATTTTCTTGTTGAATCATGTGCTTAATCGACTTACAAAGTTTAAACATCCAATCTGATCAGTTCCCCTTTAATCTGATATTCCTTTTTATGATTAGATCTGATCAGTTGAGGTATCTTACTCAACTGATTCTTTCTATCTGGTCAATCTCTTAACCAACTGGTCAAAACACAATTTCTATCCGAAAAATTATAATTGAAGCATCAACTGCGGCAACTAGTTTTAGTACTTGTGAGTTTTTCCCTTCACAATCATTCATAGTGTTATTTTCATTTTACCTTTATCTTTCATTGCGTGATGTGAGGGCGTGGAAAAACGTGGTGCAGCGGCACGATGTAGCATGCAGCGTGGAATAAGATGCAACGACGTGAATTATAGTGATCATTTGGCATGAATAGGGCGAAATTGGAGTGAATGGACTACGGGTAAAAATTTGGATCAATCTATCTCTTAAAATGAGTTATATTAAATTAGAATTCATAATATGATGTGTTGTAATATACACATACAAGACTGATTCATAGTACTAACATTTTGTCAAGATTCAAATATATATTGGAAAATAATTGAGAAACGTCAAAAGGAGAAAGGGAGAAGCCTATTACTATATAGTCTATATTATAAAAGTAGAGGATGTCCCCCTAAGATATTAAACGACAAATTGCGCGTCAAATGTAAAACGATGTACTAGCAAGTAGTGAAAAGTGTTTCGCTTTCTCCTAATAAGTCAATATTTTAAATTTTTAGTCAACATTACTTATTATGCTCTACAAATCGTTACATATTATTTTAAATTGTAAGTTGAATAAAATTGGAGTCCGAGTTTGAATTCTCATATTAATTAATTAATATAATTCATACCCATCACTCTATTAATCCCAAATGACTCTCAATGTTATGCCCGTTGTCTATTTGATCGTTAAGTAGTCGATCGTTCATTTTTTATTACGCTAAAACCATTTGCGTGCTGCACTTTTAATTCAATATTTGTCGAGTACATAAAAAATTTATTATTATTTTTTACAAAACACATATATTTAAAAAACGAATACAAACATACACATACACGAATATGAGTGTGGTATATATAATATAACAAAGGAAAGCGCCCAAATTAATGAGGGTCGATCCTCGTGACTAGAATGAATGTGCAACTTGTGGTCTCATGGATTCATATATGATTACTACATTATCAGATTGAGGGCCAACCAAAACAACATACTACATACTACTATCTACTGCAAATTATACTAAAAATTGAATAATACAAACTCGATTTGGTTGTTTGTTATTGGGCCTCAAGATTTTAAAATCCCGAGTACATTTATAGATATAGAACTAGGGAATATTAAAGGGACATTTTGTGTGAGACACTTTCATAATATACATAAGACGAAGTGAGATGAATTTCATTTTCAATATTTTTATGACTTAAATATTAAAGTGAGAATTCGTCTTATGAGACCGTTTAATTCAAATATGGTCATATAAGAAACTTATCTAACGTACTAGACTCGTCTCATACGAATTTTTGTCTAATTAAGTGGTAGGACAATAATAATTTGAATACTCGGCATTGACCGTTTGCAAATATAGTAATAAAGCATTAATAAAAAGGCCAAAATTAGCTATATCATTGACCATTAGAAATATTCAAAATCTGCAGTTCAAATTGACTGTATATTTTCATAAATTTATTTGCAGCGCCGGATGTAATTAAATAACGTGGGCTGTCAACTTCGAATCGAATAATAATTTTGCAAGAATATGTTACCCGTCAATATTTATTATTGTCAAGCAACTGCAATAACAGACTAAGTAAAAATTATACTTAAAAAGAAATTTTGAACCCCGTCTGTGGGTCCCACCGCTCCTGTCCTATAGTAAACTCGATTGTACTCCCTCCGTCCCAGATCAGTTTTCACACTGATCTGGGACCGCAAACCAATAAAATTACACTTTATGCATTTATTCCTTTTTACAGGGAGGGCAAAGTGGTCAATTCTACTTTTTGCTAATTGAGTCATTAAGGACTCAACTCAGCAGACGCCCAATAGTAAGAGAAACAGTAAAAAAACATTAAATAAATCCAACCAGTTTGCTGGAAACAATAAACAACATTAAATAAATTCAACACTTGGCTGGAAAGTTAAAATCTGAATATAATTTTGGAGGAAAAATTTCCCTCCAAAAATTACAATGAAAATTTCCCTCCTAAATTTCTAAAAGCTGGAAAGTACAAGTGTCTAATCACTTTTTAATGGTGATTGATCCAAAATTACAAAAGGAAATTTCCCTCCTAAATTTACAAGCATTTAAGTCCACCATAAATACAACTTCCTACTCATAATTTCAGTCACCAAACAAAAACAAAGTCATAAAAACTTCATTAAATGAGGAAACATAGAAGACCCACAGATCTGACTCCATCAGAGAAGAATGTCATTGCTCAAATACTACTTGCAAACAGTACCAATGGTGTTGTTCATAGAGGTAAGCTTGCTGAGATTTCTGCATCATTTGGAGTCCATAGAAGAACTGTGCAGTATGTTTGGCAAGCTGCAAAAGATCAAAGGTCAAATGCTGGTTTAATCAATTTTCAAAGTGGAAAGTTAGGGTTGGAGCATAATTTCACCAGAAAAAAAATCTTAGACAAAGATAAAATGATGGCTATTCCATTTGAGAAGAGAACAACCATCAGAAAGTTAGCCCATGAGTTGAAAATCAGCAAGAGTACCATTTGCAGATGGGTTCAAGGAGGGGAAATCAAGGCTCACACAAATGCAATAAAGCCATCAATAACAAAGGCAAACATGCAACAAAGGCTCATGTTTGCTTTGAATGAGTTGGAAATTGATTTGAACTACAACAAAATCACTTTCAAAATCATGCACAATGTGATTCATATTGATGAAAAGTGGTTCTACATGACAAGAGCATCAGAGAGAGGATACAAATTACCAATAGAAGCTGCACCATATAGAGCATGCAAGAGCAAGAAGTTCATCCCCAAAGTGATGTTCATGTCTGCAGTTTCTAGACCAATCTGGAACACTGATGGGTCACTTTAGTTTGATGGAAAAATTGGGTTATTCCCATTCATAAAAAATGCACCAGCACAAAGGAACAACATAAACAGGGTAAGGGGCACAGTTGTCACAAAACCAATAGACAATATCACCAAGGAGGTCATCAAAGATTGTCTCATAAACCAGGTAACTATCAGAGCATTCTCATCATTTAGTTACATAAGTAAGTCTCCAAATAGGGAAAAAATCCTTTCCCTATTGGTGACATTACTAGTTACCCACATTAGTACATTTACTTTCATTTAATTTCAGATAATACCGGCAATTAAGGCAAAATGGCTTGCACATGCATCAAAGAACATATTCATCCAGCAAGATAATGTGTAGGTCCCGTATGAATTTCGTGAGGGCAGAAGTCTAGAGGAGGGTGAATAGACTTCTGAAAACTTTTTCGTGCAGATCAGGTGTGATGGCAGGTTTCCTAATCAGAGTGCGAGTGAGTCAGTTTGGACTGATATCCAACTTACTGATCACCTGATGGCATATCAATTCG
Source organism: Stenogyne calaminthoides (assembly GCA_037126765.1). NCBI lineage: Eukaryota > Viridiplantae > Streptophyta > Magnoliopsida > Lamiales > Lamiaceae > Stenogyne > Stenogyne calaminthoides. Next base: position 10,039,993 of record JBBCBC010000006.1, read on the forward strand.
GTATCTATCAGTTTAACTGATTGTGCGGAAGCTAGTTTATACCCGTGTGAAAAACCAGTTTTATCAAATCAGATTCTCAAATCAGTTTTCAATCAGCTGACCAAAGAGTCAAACTGATCAGATCAGTTGCTTGATGCAAACTGATCCTAACTCAGAATATGTATGCGATTTTAAGCAAAGTCGTGTGCGATAGTGTAAAACATTTAAGAGCAGATAAATGCACACAAGATTTATAGTGGTTCGGACAACGATCCCACGTCCCTCTTCCTATCACAAGGAGCACCAACTTAACCAACTGGACTTAGTTTATTGTGTTAGTCCAACACATTACAACCAACAGATGTTTTAAGAGTTCTCACTCAACCGATCCCAGAAATCAGAACTAGAAACCCTAGTCTGAAATCTTGCTAAACAAACTTAACCTAACTTTTGGGTTTGGGTAAAGATTTGTTGTTGTTCCAACTGGAAATCTATCCTAGTGTTTATGTAGCCTAAAGCTAGAGGATGAGATTTCTATGCTAAGAACAATGGGATGAACACATAGAAATATTCTTCAAATTTGTGTTCTTCGTGCGGAAATTTTGCTATAGTTTGAGCTTCTTGATAATTTCTGTGTCTTCACTCTGAAGAGCAATCCCATATTTATAGTGTTTGGGTTATACTGGAAAGTATGCTTTTACTTTGTATAACCAAACTGAATTTCTGTCTTAATTACTGAAATAAATTATTTATCATTGATGCTTTAAATATCATTGAATGTTACATATATTTACCGCATAGTTGTTCAATAAATAGTGCGTGTTACATTGTAGTTAATTTAGTGATACCAGATCACAGAAGATTAAATTAACAGTCCCTTGTAACTAAAAGTACGCTGTTCACGACCTAGATGGAAATGAACAATCCATCGTGAAAGGTTGAAGTGTAAGGCTCAGATTGACTTGTCTTGACCAAGAGATTACACTAGGGCATGACTGATGCACTGAATAGGACCTACAGGAGGATAAATTATTCAGCACTGAATTAGGAAGAATTAGACCTCAGTGGTTCATTATTTCTTAATCTTCGTCCCTTAAATAGGATCGTGTGTGGTTAGTAATTATTGCTTTGACTTATGACGGGTAAAGAATCAATGAGATTCAATACTTTATATCTTGGGCAATATTACCGGTCACATGTGATTGCTAAGATTTAATACGAAGAATCGTGTGCGAGTACACTTGTTTGATTTGCCCCCTTGGGAGGTTCATAAGATTTATCATACCAAATCTTGCAAGTGGAATTAGTTTCCGGTATGGATAATAATGTTGAACCGTTCCTTGACCAAGGACAAAATATATTAATTAATGGAAAGCTATTTAAGTGGCTTGAATTAATTAATGGGCTAAATAATCTTAAACACGGGAAATAATAAGCGGAGCCATATTAAATGATAATATGGGTTAAGATGGATAGTGCAATATTAATTATGTAGTGGGATTAATTAATATTTATGGACTTGAATAATATTGTGGCTCAATATTAGATATTCAAAGTCCATTAGAAGGTCCAATCTTAATTCTCCTAAAGGCCCCTCAAGTAGCCCAAACATAAAGTCCAATAACTGAAAAATGTGTTTAAAATTAAATAAAATATTGTTGCCTATTTTTCCTATTTTTCGAAAATAGATAAATAAAAGAGGGAGAAAGATTTTCTTTGAATTTTGTTATGGAATGAGGATAAGTATTCTTGGAATACAAGTTTATCTCATTAAATTGGCTATTTATCTTGTAATTTTCGAAAATAATGAAGAAAATAAGGAAGAAAATATTTTCTTGATTTTCTTGAGAATATATTATGGAAGATATGTATTCTTGGAATACAAGAATATCTCATAGATTCAAGAAGATCCCAATCTTGGAAATCTTGGACCTTATTTTAGAAAATATCCATAACAGGAGGAAGTGGGATTTTTGTGGAATATTTTAAATATGGAGAAAAGAATATATGGGATATATTCAAGATTTCTTGGAGATCAAGAAAAAGATTTTTCCATCTTTATTTCCACCAAAAATTTCGACCACCCCCTCATTATAAATAGGGGATGAATGTTTCATCCCCAGGAGAGCACGAAAATTGGTTTTTCGGAAAAATATCAGCGTCGATAAAATATTAAATATTTTAAAACGTCGACAAATTGTGTATTTTCGAAAAACTTCAATTGTGAGTGTGCAATTCCATGTGTTGGAAAAATTAGAAATCCACAAAGGTGGTGCAACATAATTTTATTTTTTTCTTTTGTTAAATTGTTCGCGAGTTCCTTCCACCTGATTGTTGAACAAAGATAAGGGAATACTTGAGAAGACCTTTTGGTGTGTTCGTGTGAACGGGATCCATCTTCTCAACGATTGTCACTTCGAGAGGTTAGTTTACGTAAACCCGTAGTAATTCCGCATGCGTAGGATTTACGTGAACTATTTGTATGCATGATTGATTGTTGAATTATTATTTGAATTAATATATGATTAATTCATGTTAGTAATAATTGTTAGAATTAAATTTGTATTTAAATATTCAACCGGAATAGATCCGGGCAATTAATTCCCCAACATATAGACCTCGAAATCAAAGAGCCGTTGGAGAGCAATTTGAATTTCTGGTTATATTTGATAGGTTTGCTGGATTGATGTGACGTGCTTCAGGAACGGCATGGCCGAAAGCGTGAATAGTTATCCTTTATAGTCGTTTGACTATGCAGCGCCGAATCCCGCATTGTCAGTTCCGTACATACGTGTCTTGTTCTCAATGGTTAACAAGTACACTTTTCAGTGTTTGTTCTACCAACTAAAGTTGACATTCTTCTTGTTCAGATCAACAACGTATGACTGGTGTAACATCAGTTGACACTTGGTGTGAGCTGAACTGATCAGATAAAACTGATCAGTCTACCTGATAGAGTCTTCTGGTGCCAGTTGTCTTAGCTCAACTAGCAGACTCGGCTGATGTAGGTCTTCTGGTCTTCTGGTCTTGATCTTCTGATAGTCATCTAATCTTCAGGTCTTCTGAACTTGAGCTTCATGTCTTCACCTGATCATCTGACTATGTGATCGTCTGATCTTCTGATCTTGTCTTATCTTCTGACTTGTCTGGTCTTCTGACTTTGGTTTGTCTTCTGACTCGTCTGGTCTTCTGACTTACTTGTCTTCTGATATTCAGACCTGACCTATACAAATTGAGTTCCCCCCTCACAATGTGACCTATCTTATACATCAGTTGTCTATACATTTCAGCTGGTCATCTTATCCTGATTCTAAATCACCAGTCAGCTAACATGCCTGACTGGTCCTATTACAACCTATTTTGGAACTTCCATCAAAACTTATTACAAATTTCCCAACAATTTTCCCCTTTTTGATGGAACCAAAACACTTAATCAGAAAAAGAGATAACATGAATGAAATGCAGATAATAAATCAGATGCACATATCAGAAGACAATGAGGCGTTGTATTAGAATCATAAATGATAGGATATTTTATTAAGATAGATGCATGATTACAGAAAATACCTATCATCTGATACTAAGATGTCTTCTTCAAACGTGCCTGAATTTTTGAAGATGTTCCGGGATTCCAAAAAGTCTGTACATCCTCTGCATCAGCTGATCCAATCTGTCTCTCACAATGATCCATCCTTTCTTTGCAAATGCATAATATGCTTTCTTAAACTGGATAGGATCAAGATTCTTATCTGGACGCAGTGGTGGAATAAGTTGTTCGAAGGGAGGAGCCTCAGGTATTAACGACATAATCTTTCCTTCCTTCATAACAATCTGGTAGAAATCAGGGTACTTTGTTTCTAACCAGTTCTGAAATTCATCATCATTGGCAACTTGGTCTTGATGAATTGGAATCATCTCCAAGATGTACACATCACAAATCCATTGCGCCCTGATCTGGTCCCACTCAGGAAGCAGATCTTCCAGAGCAACGAGGATGTCTTTAACAGTCGCTGGAAAAGCTCTCTCTTCCCAGCTAATGTCTTCTGCAGCAGCTTCCTTCTTTCTCTGCTTCCGGATGTATGCAACGTTAAGTCCTTCAACCTATGCCATCTTCTGCTTCTTAATGGCAGCTTCTATTATCTTCTGTCTTTTCTGCTCTTGAGTTTGTTCGGAAGACATCTGGCTTCTGGATTTTGTACCGGTTATCTGACCTTATCCCTGAACTCCAGTAGTTGATTTAATCACCTTTCCCTTGCCTTACTTTCTTATCAGAGATTGTTCAGATTCGGCCTGTTCATCTTCTTCTGCGAGTTTTTTAGCAAGTTCAAGGCTTTTCGCCTGATCATCAGATTTCATCATTTTTTGTACAGAAGAAGAGAAATCTTCGATTTTGTCAACTCTGGCAACAACCTCCGACAAAGTTGACTTCTGCTCCGTGATTTCTTTTCCTTGAGCCTCGATCTTCTTGTTGTGTTGCTCCACAATTTGTTTCAGTTCTTCAGAAAGAATGGCATCAGAAGGAATGACCTTAACTTCAGACGGAGTGACATCAGGTATATCAGATGAGGTGGCTTCTGGTATTTTCGCATCAAAAGTTACCATCTGCATCTATTTTTCTAGATCTTGTCCTTTCCCCTTTTTGGTTGCATCAATAAGGTGTGACAGTCTGAGATTCAGAGCCCGAAATTGACTCGTCATCTCCTCCTTAAGTTCCTCCACAACAAGAGGAGTGATCTGAACATTTGCAGAAGTAGATGCAGGACCCAGTAGCCTGTTTAATCCTGATTCAATGGCCTTCCTGGTTTGATCAACAGAACGTTCAAATCTCTTCCAGCCAAGATCCATACAGGAGTCAGTCCTCTCTAAAGATCCCCAGACACTTTCCAAGAGAACCTGCGTCTCTCCAAGCTTATCAGTCTGGATCTTGAACTTCTCAGCTAGAGGATCAACCTATTTTATTACAGAGCCGAGGATAGAATCATGCATGTGGGTGATCTTTTCAACAGTTAACATCCTCTCTCTGTCAACTAGGTGTCTCTGTTCTTCTTCGAACAGCTTCATCAGATCTGCAGTGAGATCTTGTATTTTCGATATCATAAGATCAAGAATATTATCACTCAGCACAATAGTCTGTTCAGATGTTGATGCCTTGCCAAGCTGGGTCTCATCTGCAGCACCCATACCTGGTTCATCGGCAGCTTTCTCAAAGTCTTCATCAGCTTGCGGTTCTTCTGATTCTTCAAACTCCCTGGCAATCCCAAACCTGTCATGAATTAGCCACCTGATATCATCATCAGAAGCCAATTCAACAGCGCTTTCAACCCCTGTATTCTCCAGGCATCTCAACTCCAGATCCACAAAGTAATCTGAGTCCATAGATTCCATGAGGATCAGAAACTCCTCGATGCTCTTCAACCTCACATCCCTCCAGAATACAATCTCTTCAATCTGGTGCTGAAGGCCAGGATGATTAACCAAATTTGGGCACAGTTCAAGTAGATACTCATTTACCTGCTGCTTCAGAATGTATAACACTGGGTTCTCTTCATCTAGAGATCCAAGTAGTGTTCTGGTGTTGAAGGGGTTGTGAGACATTGAAACATAGAGATCATCTCTTGGCATAGTCTCAGCAGATTCTTCAACTGCTTCAGTACCTGGGGCAGATGAGGTAGTTGGCTCAGATGGGTGTATTTGTGGTTCAATGGCTATATCTGATTGAGATTGAGGAGGTGTAGAAATATTTTGGTTGTTCCGTGGGTTGAGGTGCAGATGGGTTGACTGAAGGTTGTGGGATTAAAGGAATTTCCAGTTGAGATGAGGGTTGATCAGGGTGTATTGTCTCAACTGGTGTTGGATCAGGTATCTGTGCTTAGGTTGTTTCTGGTTGAGATGGTTGAGTAAGATCTGGTTGACCAGGTTGAAGATGGGTAGTGGGTTGTTTGGGGGGGAGATGGTAAGGGTGTATTATGTTGAGGTGATGGTGGGGTAGGTGATCTGAGAAAGTAAGGAGATTCACGACTCAGAAATAGTGTGCTCAGGTGTGCTGAGTCAGATGGTTCAAGATTTTCTTCTGCAGCATCACCAACCTCCATCTTATATGACTCCTCCATTATTGTCAGCTCTCGATCTGTACTGACTGTGTGTTCAGAACTTACAATAGTCTCTTTACCAGGTAACTCAATTTGTAGTAACCATTCTGATTCCAGAATTTCAACGTCATTGTCCTCGTCATGAAGACCCTCAGAAGGCATTCCAGTCCCTTTTGACAACATAGAGGTGAGTTTCTTCTGTCTCTTCTTACCTGCGTCAGAAGGCTTACTCACAACCTGTTTTCTCTTTGTAGTTCTGGCCTTTGATGGGGCTCTCCCTTCTGTCTGTTTAGATTTCGGCACATATGGTGTTGGGTCATCATCAGGTAGCCCAGACAGTTCTTCGTCCTTGTGTAGCAATGCCTTGAACTTCTCCAAGTATTGCTTTTGCCCAATGTCTGACCAAGGATAGTTGTTGGGAAGCTTATCATCAAGGATTATCGAGACCTTGTGAATGTTGGAGATGTTCTTGGTCAGCACCACTTGATTGTTCTTATCCTTGGCAAACTTTTCAGTTTCCTGCAGCAACCGATGTTTGAATAACCCCATTCAGTTCATGTCTGGGGCCTTCTCAATGATTGCGGCCATCACATGCTGCTTTTGCTGGGTTAGAGCATCTGGGCTGAATGCTATCCCAAGAATTACCTTCGAGACAATCTCGAAAAGCAACCGATACTTCTTTCGAAGGTAGGAAACCTTGACATTTATGAGGTGTGTGATGTTCCCAGGCCTCAATAGAACTTTCTGCAGATACTCTTTATTTGACATCCCAGCTGTGAACTCATCAGGGTAGTTTCAGCCCGTTTGAAGACCAAAATCCTTCTGAGATCCTCGTTGGTGACATCGATTCTGTTCCCACCGACGAATGAGAAAAGCTCCTTATCGTCCATCTCCTTTAGCTTTCTCAGAAATTCCAGTGATTCAATGATATGGACACTGCTCAAATGGCGATAGCAGAATTGTTCGAGTCCACAGACTCTTAGACATTCCAAAATCTCCCTTGATTCTGGATCATTTGTGACAGTGAATATGACATACTTTTCATCGATGACATTTTTTTATCATGGAAGTATAATCACAACCTCCCGATGGCATTATAGATGAAGATTCCATTTTCTGAAGGCATAAACAATTACAAAAATTTAGGGCTAAGTGAAAGAGCATAATCAATCACACAGTTATGTACATAAAAGAGCAATTATGCGAAACATTCATATATATATATCTATCCTTAGTGAGCATATAGTTCATGAAAAGAAATAAACAGTTCAAGTCTCATTTGAACATGATTAAGAGTAGTACACACAATTCTATAATCCATCATGATATGCTTTTTATGAATCAAAACAACAAGATGAGAAAGTTTACCAGAGAATCGATATGTGGATTTGAAAAGACAGATTAATCGCTTGAATATTTTTTAGAGTTAGAGAATTTTCTGGAACTGATTTGCAGTTTAAGAAGTTTTGAAATGCGAAAGGTTTTCAGAGAAGGGGTATTAGGGTTTTAAAAGGATGGGAGGGAAAACATTTTGCACGATTATTTTTGAAGATACTTGAGTGTCCTTGATTTAATTGGACGATCAAGATTGAGGCGGTTGAAAAGTAATTAAATCGTGCGGTCAGGGATTTTAAACTGGCAGACTTTTGGACTTAAAAGTTTGCAATAAATGCATTTAACACAAAAATCCCACGTCCGCATTTAATGCTTGCAAGCATGACATCATAAAGTATTGGGAACAATAATAGCTAACATAAGATAAGCATAAAGGTAAATTAGAAAATGTACCTGACTAACTGATATTGTAATCAGTCAGTTACCACTGTTGATCTGATCTGGTTGGCATGATTACTGTTGACCTTACTGATGATAGCCTATCCCTTAGTATTTCCCAACAATGTCCCACTTATCTGATCAGTCTCCTTCTGATCCTATCTGATCAGTTGACGTTCCCCCTTCAACTGTTATCGCTGATCAATTCTTGACTGATCTTTCTGATTAGTTAAGGTACCATACTCAACCGATCCTTCTTATCTGATCATTCTCTTACCTGATCAGATTTCTGCTGCTTCAATCTGATCCACTCTGATCAAGTCAAGTCTTGGGAAGTGTGCTACCGCCAAAACTTAATCTCGTGAAATCGAAGAGTCGCCTCGATTCCCTAAGTCGGCGTGATGTGACAGTCTTGCAATGATGGCCTGGACACTTTGTGATATCACACACCGTAAACTAATCCAACCATTTGTCGCGTATCACCTACGCGCTGTCCTTGCGGTGCCAATTTTTCAGAAGGGCTTTGAGAAATCAAATTTGCATTTTCACCCCCGATTTTCCTCTATAAATAGGACAAATTATTTATACACAACATAACCCATTTGCCATACTTATCATTCTCAAGTTTTGTAATCCATGTATCCCGGTGAACCCTTAATTCCGGCGAGACTTCCGGCAAAATCCTTCCTTTACCCTTCTCAAAAGATTTCAGCTTCTCAAATCAACCCCGTGCTTTCCTCATTCCTGCTTTCATCTTCATCGAAGGATGATCATATGACCATTGCCATGCTTCACCACCACCGAGGTGACGGATCTGCCTCCGGCAATATGGGGGTGCTCCTCCTGGCCGTTTGTGCCTTGTGCGCTGATCGAGATGACAAAATTAGCATCAATGGACTTTTTCTGACATGTAATATGGATTTAGTTTATACGATCTTGATCGGACTAAATCCCTTGAATTACATGTTTGACACTTGTGTATACCACTTGTGTATGACACTCGTGTTCATTTAAAGAGGGAAGTCCCATTGATTTTAGGACTAAGGGCTTAGGGTTTAGGGTTTATCTTTCGACCTCCGGGTTTATTGTAATGAAATTGTAATGAAAAATTCGACCTCCGGGTCTTTATCAATGAAATCCTCCTTTAATCCCTTGTTGTGTTGACTCTTTTACCTTATGCGATTGTAGCTTTAATACTTATGCAATTTTCTTGTTGAATCATGTGCTTAATCGACTTACAAAGTTTAAACATCCAATCTGATCAGTTCCCCTTTAATCTGATATTCCTTTTTATGATTAGATCTGATCAGTTGAGGTATCTTACTCAACTGATTCTTTCTATCTGGTCAATCTCTTAACCAACTGGTCTTGGAGACCAGTCCACCAAACATTTCTGGTGCACTTTCTCCAAGGTCCAGAAGCCCTAGCTCATTGCATAATTCTCTGAATCTGACTTCAGCTAGTGGCTTGGTTAGAATATCAGCTTTCTGCTTATCAGTATGGATCTTTTCCATTCTGATATTCTTCTTTTCAACATGATCTCTTATAAAATGATGTCTGACATCCACATGCTTGCATCTTGTATGTAAAACTGGATTCTGAGTAATTGCAATAGCACTATTACTGTCACATAATATAGGTACGTTCTTAGCTACAATGTTGTAATTTCTCACCGCCGACTTAGCGAGAGAAGTTGAGAACAATGTTTTTCTGCAACCATATATATTCTACCTTCAAGTAGTAGATGTTGCAAATGATGTCCGCTTTGAAAACCAAGAGATCAGTTTACTACCTAATAAGAACCGACATGTACCGAGGTTGATTTTCTGTCAATTCCGCAACCTCCATAATCAGAATCGAATACCCACTAAGCTCTAGATTATCATCGATGGGTAAAATAAACCAAGGTTTACTGTCCCCTTCAGATACATAAGAACCGCTTACTGCTTCGTGTGGCTTTGCATTGGATTTTCCGAAATCGCACATACACCCATTGTAAAAGTTATATCCGGGTCTGGCACAAAATCGGGTATAGTAGAGATCCAATGAGAGCCCTCTATTCTTTCTGATTAGTTTTCTGACCATTCTCATCTGGATCCATCTTGAATCCAGTCATCATAGGAATTCTGGCTTCCTTACAGTTTTGAACTCCAAACTTGGCCAACAAACTCCTAGTGTACTTCGCCTGACAGATGAATATCTCTTCTGTACTTTGCTTAACTTGAAGACCCAGAAAGTAATTCATCTGGCCCATCATGGACATCTCGAACTTCCCTTGCATCAACTTGCTGAATTTATCACATAGACTCTTGTTGGGAGCTCTGAAGATTATGTCGTCCACATAAATTTTGAACCATCAGAATATCTTCCCCATCTTCTATTCTGAATAAGGTTATGTCCACTATTTCTTTAGTGAATCCATTGTCTATCAAGAACTGAGAGAGTGTATCATACCAAGCTCGAGGAGCTTATTTCAGACCATAAAGAGCTTTTTTCTTAAAGCGGTACACACGGGTCGCCTTTTTTCAAAAGCCGATGAGGTTGTTCAACATAAACTTCCTCAGCTAGTACCTCGTTTAAGAATGCACTATTTACATCCATGTGATACACAATAAACCCTTTGTGGGCAAAGATAAGCGTAGCTTGACCAAATGGCTTCGGCGGCGAGCGGGTGCAAAGGTCTCATCATAATCAATTCCTTCTGATTGTGAATACCCCTTAGCAATAAGTCTTGCCTTATTTATGGTTATGACATTATTCTCATCTCTCTTGTTCTTGAATACCCACTTTGTGCCAATCACATCTTGATGGGTTGATGCATCCATCGATTTCAAACCTGATTCCTTTCAAACTGCTCCAGTTCTTCTTGAATGGCTAGAATCCAATTTGCATCCTGTAGAGCTTATTCTATTTCGGTTGGTTCCTTCAAAGACAGATAACAACAATACATGACACTTTCACCAATCTGATGTCTAGTTTTAACTCTATCAGATGGGTCTCCGATGATCAGATCAGTTGGATGACTGGTTATCCAGGTCCTTCTTTTCTGATTTGCATCAGTTTAGAGATCATCATCCTCTTCTGATAGTAGTTCATCACTAGAGATTGGGAGTGGTGCTGAAATATGATCCACTTGACATGGACAAGTCTCAATTGATGTTGGACTCATCATGTGTTTCTTTGTCGTCGTCAGTAGGAACATCGGTGTTCCTCCCGAACCGGATGGTTCGGTTATTATTATCTCATTTATGCGAACTTCTTCATTGTGATTTATGCGTCTTTGTTGGTCCGGTCTTTCTTGCTAAGTCTCACACGTGTTCGATGATTTTAAAAACTTTTCTTTCATCGAGGTCGGATGGGTCGAGTTGTCGATGATTTGTACGAGAAGCACAAATCGCCTCGAGTCAAAGTCTCTTCGAGACAATGATCCCGAGCTACTTTTGAAGCTTCAGATTAAGCCCAACCGAGTTCGAGTTTTATCAGAGATCTCGAAGTCGCTTGGATCGAGATAATTATCTTCTTGAACCCTCGATAGAGAGTTAGTTCAGTTTGGTAACTATCTGTTCTAGCTACTCAAGTGTGCGGAATGGATTGCCCTAAGTTTATACTCGTTTTTAGCTCTGCTGAATATCTTCCTTTTAATGAAACATTGATTAAAATTTGTGATCGGTTGATGCAAGTTCAAATGGATTGGTTCCAAATGAATATCGATGAATTATGCTTTTCAAATGAAAAACATGCAACAAATAATAAAAAGCGATGAGAAAAAAAACAACACAACAATTATAGTGGTTCGGAGGCTCAAGCTCCCTACGCCCACTCTCTCGACCTTGAGAGAAATTCTTAACCACTTCCTAAAGCTTTTACGGGCTGACCATCGCAACTTACTCACTTTTCTACTTTGAGTTTTCTGGTTGACTCACTGCAGCTTACTAACTCAACACACACAAGTGTTCAGACTACCACAAGTAGCTTACTAACTTCTTCTCTAGAGTTTTCTCGCTAACTCATCAGAGCTTACTAACTCTTTTACAACTCCAACTCACCAACAAAGCACACACAAACTACCTTACAAAGGGTTTGTGTTTTACAGTTGGTTTCCAACTAGGATGAGATATCCTTTACAATAAGAACAATGCAAAGGCTAGGATATCTCTACTAAGCTTTGGATATATCTTATCAATCTAGGCTTAGTGAATGAGCTCTCTTCAATGTGAAACACTTGGGAAATTCTTGGGTTTTCGAGTGCTTCAATTTGCAATAATACGAATGAGCTCTTGAGTTGCTTTCAAATTTCCCGTAACCTCTTAATGTAAAGGGTCACTAGTATTTATAGGTAACTTCACCAAGGTCACTCTTGAAAAACTATCCGTTGGAGGAGATAGCTTCATGAGTTTCCTCTTATGGTGTTTGATGAACGACTATTTTTAGGGTTTGAATACTCCCTTGCATGTTTTAGGAAATATGCTTTCATGTAGCCAATCACCACTTTTTTGCAAAATTATGGAACATAAGACTATCTTGACATGCTTGATTGACTGTCGCTTTCAAATGTCGATAAAAAGCATGGTGTTGTCTTCTCTGATTGGCTCTTGTCTTGATAAATGTAGACAAACATACTTGACTTTTTTGGTCAATCTCTCACGAGTGAGATAACCTTAAACAACACTTGGACTTAGTTCCTTTTATGCGCATGTGAATATGCGGGGCAATATCTATTTTTCTGAATATTCGCGTTTTTCTCAGTTTTGTAGTCTTCAGATAGATATTATTCAGTGCCTCGGAACATTCAGGTTATCTTGAGTAGTCGATATCTTCTTGAGTCTTCATAATCTCTTGGGTCTTGATATCTTACGAGTCTTGATATCTTCGAGTCTTGATGTCTTCGAGTCTTGATGTCTTCGAGTCTTGATGTCTTACGAGTCTTCTTTGTCTTGATGACATCCGAGTCTCTGATTTCATCTTGAGTCTTGATGTCTTGATAACCGGTGGCGTCTTGAGTCTTGATATCTTCGATGACTTCTGAAGTCTTGATTCTTGACAACTTCTTGAGTCTTCATTTACTTCTTGAGTCTTGATTTCTTCGAGTCTTGATGACATACCGAAGTCTCTGATTTCATCTTTGAGTCTTGATAACTTCATCGAGTCTTGATTACTTTAAACTTATTGAGTCTTGATTTCTTCATAAACTTACTTATTTCTTGATTTCTTCTTGAGTCTTGATTTCTTCTTTGAGTCTTGAGTTTTTCTTGAAGTCTTGGTTTCTAAACTTCTTGAGTTTCTTGAGAAACTTCTTAAACTTGAGTCTTCAGAATCTTCAAAATCTAACCTGATCTATATCTGCTGACTATACATGGTGCAGATAACATCCTGAACACTCTATACTGAATCCTGACACAGATTATCAAGATTATCCTGAACATGTCATACTCAGGGGTTTTGGGATCTAATCAAAATCTTCTTTATTAAATTCATCTCCCAACACGTACCTTAGGATCTGATTGACCTGGTGAATCAGTAAGATCAAGTTCTGGAACATACACTGTTACGTGATCTGATCATTTTTCCTTGATACTTAGCTGATCCATTTTCTGTGCATCAGGTACATGTTGATCTGGTACTGCATGTTCTGAGGCAGGTTTCTCTTGTTCAGAAGATGTCTCATCAAATACCACATGTGGTGTTTTTTTCACAACTAGGGTTCGCCTGTTGAACACCTGAAGGCCTTGCTGGTTGAGGAATATCCTAAGAATATACCCTCATCTGACTTGGCCTCAAAAGTTTTCAACTGGCTCTTCCCATTGTTGTGTATGAAACACTTGCACCCAAAAAGATGGAAATAAGAAACACGAGATTTTCTGTCCTTCCACGGTTCATAGGGTGTTTTAAAGTGAGTCTTAGTCAGAGAACATCAGTTCTGAGTATGACATGCAAAGGTTGATGGCTTACGCCTTAAAACGACTTGAGTTGTATGTTCAAATTTAACATAATTCGGAAAGAACTTCTTTGAGTGTTCTGTTTCTCCGTTCTGCTACTCCATTATGTTGTGGTGTTCTTGCAGCTGATGTCTCATGTTGTATTCCAAACTTAGTGCAAAAGTCAGTAATAAAGGAGTTCAGAAATTCTGTACCTTTATCGGATCTGATTTTCACTATACACCCTTCTCATTCTGTAGTTTTTTTAGCAGTCCGGGTATTTTTGTTGTTATCTCATTCTTCTTATATAAGAAAACCACCCAGGTAAACTTGGAGTAATCATCCACGATCACCAGAGTCTACTTGCGTCCGCTGAGACTAACTTGTGTAACTGGTCCAAATAAATTCATATGGAGCAGTTGCAATACTCTGCTTGATGCTAGTCCTGGGATTCCTTTGAATGAGGCTTTTACCTGTTTTCCCTTCTGACATGCGACACATGTATGATCCTTAGAGAATACCTCATTCGGAAGACCCTCAACCAAAGACATCCTTGCTATCTTGTTAAGAGTTTTAAAGTTCAGATGCCTCATTTTCTTATGCCAGAGCCAACTGCTGCTTTTGGAACTCTTAACAATCATACATGCATTTCTTGGACAACTGTTCCAATCTGCTGTATATATAGTTCCTTTCCTTGAACCAGTTAACAAAATCTGTTGAGTAGCTCGATTCTTGATAGTGCACTGATCAGTCGAGAACTCAACACTAAATCCGTTGTCGCGGAATTGTGAAACCGATAACAAGTTATGCTTTAAACCTTCGACATACGAGACTCCAGTAACCTGTACATCATCATTCTCTAAGGTTCTGAATCCTCTGGTAAAACCAAAGTTATCATCACCAAAGAGTACACGTGGGCCTTCTTGTTCTGTGTAAGAGCTAAGGAGATGTTTGCTTCCAGTCATGTGCCTTGAGCATCCACTATCGATGTACCAGATAGTTGCTTGTACACCTCCTTTATTGGCCAAACCCACGCGGACCTACAATCAAATCAGGCTTTAGGTACCCCAGTAGAATCGGGTCCTGGGGGGTTAGAAGTACCTTTCGGGATCCACACATATCTTGCACCTTTGTTAAAAACAGAGGGCCTGATTTGTCTCCCATAAACATCTACATAATCATACATCTCTTCATATGCAATATGGTTAGTATGATTATTAGTGTGAGCCTTGGATAAATCAGAAGACTTGGGCCTTTTCATTGATATCTGTCTTCTTTTAATCCAGTGGGGCTCAGGTGCAACAACCCTAGGTTTCTGATTGTAAGGGTAGGTACGACTGCTACCATTAAAAGATTCATATATTTTTGGCATAGATGGTCTTAGCAGTTTACCTTTAGCTTGCTTGTTAGGTAGCTGGACCTGATTAGGTTTCAGATCAGATTTCCCTTTGAGAGGTTGTCTTTTCTGATTCCTACTCTGCTGAACAGGTTGAGGTCTCTTCAGAAGAACATGGTTCTTCTGTTGATTCCTCAGCTGATGCTTGATAAGTTGGGGTCCATTTATGTTCCCTTTCTGATCAGACACTTGCCTTACTTGTTCAGCAGGTCTCTTTCCCTTATCTGATACAGATTTTGCTTTACGTGTATCTTGATCAGAAACTCGTTTGATTACACTTTTCTGAAGTGAACCAGACGGGGCTTTTGATGATGTAGAAGAGTTTTCATACCCAATTCCCTTCTTATTAGTTGACGTATGAAAATAGTTGTTTAGATCTTGAACGGTCTTAGAAAATTTTGTGAAAACCTCTATTTTCTTACGTAAACTATCCTCAGTTGTTTTTAGACTATCATGCAGTCGGAAGAGTTCATCAAACTTAGCCTGAAGGATTTTGAGATCATCATCTTGCTATTTGTTAATAACTAGTTGTTCTTTAATCGGTTTTTTCGATCGGAAGAATCGACTTTCGAACTTCGATTCTGCGAGTTATCTTTCGAGCGATTTTTGGTGATTTCGATTCGCCTTTTTTTCGGATATCATTTTCTTTAACAAGCTGAATATTCTCGATCCTTAGCTTGTCATTCTCAGCTTCCACTATGGTATAAGTGTGTTGGGGAATGAGTTGCACAGATCTATTCTGGGTGAATATTTAAATACAAATTTAATTCATTAATTATTACTAGCATGAATTAATCCTATATTAATTCAAATAATAATTGCAACAACATATCATGCATATAAAAAGCCACGTAAAACCTACGCATGCGGAATCTACGAGTTTACGTGAGCGTACCTCTCGGGATGGCAGTGACTTCGGTCGGAAGGACTAACCAAAAGGACTTCCCAAGTATTCCCTTAGCCCTTGCTCAACTATCCGAATTGGAAGGACACTCGTCATTTAACAATTAACAAAAGGAAAAAATAAACTTTGTTGCACCACCTTTGTGGATTTGCTAATATTTCAAAGACATGGAACATGGGAATGAATAATCATCCCTATTTATAGGAGAGGAGTGGGAAAAGAAAAATCTTGAATATATCTCCTATATTCTTTTTCCCATAATTAAAATATTCCACAAAAAATCCCACCTCCTCATATATATGGATTTTTCAAAAATATGTCTTGCAAGATTCCAAGATTTAGATCTTCTTGAATTTATGAGATATTCTTGTATTTCAAGAAATACATATCTTCCATAATATATTTTCAAGAAAATCAAGAAAATCTTTCCCTATATATTTTCATCTTTTTGAAAATTGCATATGAATAAACCATGTGGGAGATTTCTTGAATTTAATGAGATAATCTTGTATTCCAAGAATACATATCTTCATTCCATAACAAAATTCAAAGAAAATCTTTCTCCCAACTTCATCCATAAATTTCGAAATAATTAGGAAAAATTAAGCAACAATATTTATTTTATTTTAATCACCTTTTCAGTTATTGGACTATTTGTTGGGCTACTCAGGGGGCCTTTAGGAGAATTAAGATTGGACCTTCTAATGGATCTTGAATATCTAATATTGAGCCACAATATAATTCAAGCCCATAAATATTAAATAATCCCACTACATAATTAATATTGCACTATCCATCTTAACCCATATTACAGTCAATATGACTCCGGTCATTATTTCCCGTGTTTAAGATTATCCGGCCCATTAATTAATTCAAGCCCTTTGAAATAGCTTTCCGTTAATTAATATCTTTTTGTCCTTGGTCGAGGAAAGGTTCAACATTATTATCCATACTAGGAAACTAATTCCACTTGCAAGATTTGGTATGATAAAACTTATGAACCTCCCAAGGGGCAAATCAAGCAAGCGATTACTTGCACCACGATTCTTAAGATTAAATCTTAGCAATCACATGTGACCAATAATATTGCCCAAGATAAAAAGTATTGAATCTCTCCGATTCGCTACCCATGATAAGTCAAAGCAATAGTTACCAATCCCACGTGATCCTATTTAAGGGGCGAATGTTAAGAAACAACGAACCATTTCGAGGGTCTAATTCTTCCTTGTTTGGGATTTCAAGAATTTATCCTCCTCAGAGGTCCTATTCAACAAGATCATGCACTAGTGTAATATCTTGGTCAAGACAAACCAATCGAGCCTTACACCTCAACCTTTCACGATGGGTTGTTCATTTCCATCTAGGTCGTGAATGGCATACTTTTTAGTTACAAGGGATGTTAATTTAATCTTCGTGATCTAGTATCACTAAATTAACTACTGATGTAACACGCATTTAATTATTGAGCAGGTTATGCAAATTAAATATATGTAACATTCAATCATATTTAAAGCATCGATGATGAACAATTTATTTCAAATAAATAAGTCCGAAAATTAGGTTTTCGATTATACAAAGTAAAAAGCATACTTTTCAGAGATAATCCCAACAATATCCCACTTATACTCAAAGTCTGCTTTTAAGTATACTACAACATGTCTCGCGTAGTCCGTGACATCTAATGTCACCTACACGAACCTAATAATTTCTCCCACTTATACTCAAAGCAGATTGGCAACGGTCTTGACACCCATTCCACTCACATGTCTCTCGAATGTATTCAGAGGCAGACGCTTTGTGAATGGATCTACTAGGCTGTCCTCAGACGCTATCTTTGCCACATCTATATCTCCTCTCTTAACGATTTCTCG
Organism: Stenogyne calaminthoides; assembly: GCA_037126765.1. Lineage (NCBI taxonomy): Eukaryota > Viridiplantae > Streptophyta > Magnoliopsida > Lamiales > Lamiaceae > Stenogyne > Stenogyne calaminthoides. Next base: position 10,057,920 of record JBBCBC010000006.1, read on the forward strand.
TATAAGATGTCTTTCCTTTAATGTGTTTGTTTGACTCGTGGACTCTTGGTTCTCTTGAATTTGCAACTGCCCCTAGCAGATATTGCTAGACAAATTCAGAACACCATCCAAGTCCACTAAGAAGATCTAGAGCCCAATCGGTTCTTTCACTGCTTCACAAGCAGCTACTTACCCGACTTCCATGGTTGAGTCAGTGATGCATTTCTGCTTCACACTCGTCCATTTGATGGCTACACTTCCCAAATGGAAACACACTAACTGAGGCAAATAATTTATGGAATCTAAATCTGATTGGAAATCCGAGTCCGTGTAGCAGATGGGGATTGGAGTATCTGACTGATAAATCAACATTCTATCCCGAGTTCTTTTCAGACACTTCATAATGTTTTTATCTGTCGTCCAGTGCACTTTCCCTGGATTACTTTGATATCTTTCTACCATGCCTACGGCAAAGCAGATATCCGGTCTCGTACACAGCAATGCATACATAAGGTTTCCGACAGCCGAAGCACAAGGAATACCTTTCATGTCATCTATCTCCTTTTCGTCTTAGGGAACATTTTCTTGGATAGATGGATTCCAAGTCTGAAAGGTATGAATCCTTTCTTGGAATCTTGCATGCTGAATCGTTTCAAAAACCAGTGTCTATGTATTAAACTTGCGATAACCCGATCATCCTTTTCTGGCGATCTCGAGTTATCTTGATCCCAAGGATATGTCCGGCTTTCCCTAAGTCTTTCATATCAAACTGTTTTGAAAAGCCATGCCCTTACGTCTGATAACACCTTCACATCGTTCCCGATGATCACAATGTCATCTACGTATAGTACTAAGAATACCAATGCAGTTCCGATACGCTTCTTATACACACAACTTTTAAAACTCGTTTTGATCAAACCCATAAGACTTTATAACATGATCAAAACATTGGTTCCAAGCTCTGGATGCCTGTTTGAGTCCGTAAATAGACTTCTTGAGCTTACAAACAAGATGTTCTTGGCCTGTTTCAATGAAACATTGGGGTTGTTGCATATAGATTTCTTCATCAAGACTTCTGTTAAGGAAAGCTGTCTTGACATCCATTTGCCAGATTTCAAAGTCGAAATGCGCAGCAATCGATAAGAGAATACATATGGACTTAAGCATGGCTACGGGCGAAAAAGTTTCCTCATAATCGATCCCTTTCTTTCTGAGTATAATCTTTCGCCACTAGTTTTGCTTTAAAGGTTTCAACCTTCCCGTCCGGTCCTCTTTTCCTCTTATATACCCACTTGCATCCAATGGGTTTGACCCCATTAAGTGGTTCGACTAGCTCCCACACTCTATTATGAAACATAGAACCCACTTTGGCTTTCATTCATTGTTTTGCCAAGAATCTGCAGATCCTTATCTTGGAGTGCCTCGTCATATGTCCATGGGTGCGATTAGGGAATCAAGTCCGAGGACTCTCTCTATTCCCATGAATCTCTCGGACCGGTATCCAACATCCCTCCCACTATGACGAGGCTCGTTGCGAAAAACGTATCGTTTGGTATATCATCTAATCTGATTGGTTAACCGAGGTTTGCCCTCTAAGCTCATTTAAGGTAATCTCACTTTACGGGTTTTCTTTGGTTCATATAGTCTCCTTCCAAAAATCTAAAGTGGGTGCGGATGACCACCTTTTGATCTTTGGGACTATAGAACATACACCCTTTTGTTCCTCGGGGTATCCTACAACGACCAAATTTTAATTCTCGATCGAGGATCCAACTTACACGGCTTCCTTGTCCAACATGTAGGGCGGACACCCCAAAGTTCTCATGTGTCTCATACTAGGCTTGCACCGGTCCACAATTCTTTGGGAGTTTTGGGAACCGATTTGGATAGCACCAAGTTCGAGAATGTAAGTCATTTGTTTTCCAAGGTATGACCCCGAGAATGACTCGGGAAGATCCGTATAACTCATCATTGATCTAACCATTTCCAAAAAGAATTGGTTTCTTCGCTCTCTGCAACCCCGTTTTGGTGAGGGTTAGGGTGCGATGATTTGGGATACAATCCCTTTATCAGATAAGCAGTTCAAAAACTCATCAGCTGAGGTATTCACCTCCACGATCAGATCATAGAGATTTGATACGTTTTTCCCTATGATTCTCTGTTTGAGCCTTAAATTCTTAGAATTTTTCAAAGGTCTCATATTCATGCTTCATAAGGAAAATGTACCTTGAGTAATCATCAATAAAATTACTCATAACCTCCTCTTGCTTTGGTTGACATTGGACCACATACATCCGTGTGAACGATCTCTAACACTTCTTTGGCCCTATTCCCCTTGGCTCCAAATGCCCTCTTGGTCATATCACCCTCCAAACATGATTCCCAGGTTGGAATCGATTCAACTTGGAGACACTCCAGTGAACCATCTTTCACCAACCTTTGGATCCTCTTTGGATTTATATGACCTAATCTTAGATGCCAAAGAAGTATTTCGTTCATGCTCTCTTTTGTCGGAAATAGTTGATGTGTTATAGGATGCATTTCATGAGTGGTGTGCACAGTTAATTGTATAGAGATTTTCCATCAATGTCCCGTAACAGATACACTCATCATTTAAAAAATGATGTCATTCTTATTAGAAGAAACTTAGTGTCCTTTAATCAAATTTTAGAAACTGAAAGTGAATTCTTTCTAAAACCGGGAACATAAAGATAATCTCAAAAAAAAACTTTATCCTCAAAAAATAGGTGCACTTCTCCCACTGCTTCAACTGCCACTCATGTAGCATTGCAATATGCGCTACTTGCGTGTAGTATTGCAATAATCGTTACTATCGTGAGCATTGCAATATCGCCACTTACGTAGCATTGCAATGTCTTCTACTTTAAATAACGTTGTCGATTGTGATGAGGATCTCACTCCCACTAAGTTGTCGGATCATTTAGAACCCGTGAAGCCAACATGATTAGTGGATCTCGTATCAACCACCCACGAATGAGAAGTATCGCCGCTAAACAAGTTTCAACAACTAGTGTGTGAGAATTACCTTTCTTTTTCGCCCCTTTTTGGGGTTGGAGCAGCAAAACCTCCATTGTCCTCTCACCGCATGACTTAAGCACTTCCTCTTTGGATTTTCCTTGACACAACAAGCATTCCTCATCTTACCATTGCCCTTGGCTTGATTGAGTTTTATTGCTTATGGCCTTTGGTCCTCTTCTTTATCTTGCCCACCTTTAGCCTAGAAGATGAAGACAGACCACTTGCCGTCAAAGCTTGAGTTTGGTGCCTTATCAACATTTCTGCCGAGACCAAAAGCTTACAACAAATTAGCTAGCGAGGCCAAAATGCTCAAAAACTTTTTGGGCAGAGAGTGAAGTACCAAATTCATCCGAGTCTCGGATCATAATCACTTTCGAGAATCTCAAGTTTGTTCAGATGGGCCATCTATTTTGAGGACATAATCCCTTACGGGTTTGCCCTCCACCTTTTTCAGCGACGACATCTCTCGCAAGGTGATCTGACGAGTCCCGCATGTTTTGACTGGTCAGTTGGCTCATCTGATTTTGGTATGTCAAAAATCCACTTGTGCTTTTGTGCAGTTAGGACAATTAAAAATTTTCGTTTCCAATATAGTTTCCATACATATTGTATTGACTTTAAGTATAATGATAGTGGATTAAAAGGGTAACGACATGCTGAACTGAAACAAACAACTATATGCAAAAGCACAAGTATATCACAAGATTCGATCACATGCATCATATTTAAAATCTCAAAAAAAATATGAACAATACATCAGCCAACATCTCAAAACAGTTTAAATAAGACACGTTGGGTGGGTCATTATTTAAACTCATTCAAGCAGGTTACAAACAAGAACAGTTATAAATCTTTAATATCCAGATTAATAGTTGGCTCCCACTTGACCAATATAAAATTGACAGGGACTTCGGGGAAGTATATGCATATCAATTTTATACCTAAGTAATAACCATGATTAAATCTGAGGATTACTATTTCGCTTTGATCGAGCCTCGTTGGGAGGGTCATCGTCGCCACTAGTAATAACCCACAATCATCCGTTTGGAATTCATTCATGTGAAACCTATCTTTTGACCGTCCCGTTGGGGGAATTTCTCCAAAAGAATTCACAAATAAATAAATCATGGAAGTCAAAATTAATTCAATTTTATTATCCGGAATAAAATTGTCAATTAATTGTTTAATCATACTTAGTAATTTTGAAGGTGAGATTTTTCCATTTGGGCAACCCCTCATGCAAAACACATTTAAACAAATTAAATAAAGCATAAGATAACACAAATAAATCAAGTTAAACAGTAAAAAATAAACATATTGGGCACAAATTATCCAATTGTCATGGTTTGATTTTTTCTTGGCTTGATCTTGAAGAAACACGCCTCGAATTTCTCCCACTCGTTCGTCTCGAAAAAAAAAACTTCGAAATGCCACGCCAAGCTTCGCGGTGGCAAGGATGCACGCCCACATCCGGCGGCCACTTAGCCACAGGGCGGCCTCGGCGGCTTTCGGCACCGCCCGGCGATCCACGCCCGCGTCGGTGCCGCGACCGCCTCGGCGAGTGTCGGCCGGCGTCAGCGAATCTCGGCGGCGGCAGCGCATCACGCGATGCGAGCCAGTTGCGCTCGACGCCTTCGCCCCGACCTCCGCCTGCGCCAGCGACCTCGCGCGGCGCCAGCGTATCGCCAGCGTGCATCCGCCCCGTCATTTCGGCACGGAACACGCACCGCCCGATGCCCGCGGTCCTTCTCCTCGCCCTTTCGGCGCCCGAGCCTGCCACTGCGCCCGTGCGTGCCAGTAGGCGCCGCGCCGCCCCGCTGGTTGCAGATTTCGTCTTTAATTCGCCCGTCTCTTCGTTCCGATCCGGTTATAATTTATTTACAAAAATAAATAAACCTAGATCTGAACTAGTCTATTACATTGATCCAAATCAAACAAATCCTAGTCTACTCATGGATTTTCTCCACGAGAGAAAACAAATCGAACGAATCGAATTAAAAAACCACGGTTTATATGCATGCAAAAATAAACATTAAAATCCATGACAATTGGATACCCAAAACAGATCTAACAGGTTCTACTATCCAATTTCAAATTTAATATCCACTTAATTAAATTACAATTTAAAATTGAGCAAACCAGTGGCTCGATGCGATTGTTGGGGAATGAGTTGCATGAGATCTATTCGGGTGAATATTTAAATACAAATTTAATTCATTAATTATTACTAGCATAAATTAATCTTATATTAATTCAAATAATAATTGCAACAACATATCATGCATATAAAAAGCCACGTAAAACCTACGACGCGGAATCTACGGGTTTTTCGTGGCGTACCTCTCGGGATGGCAGTGACTTTGGTCGGACGGACTAACCAAAAGGACTTCCCAAGTATTCCCTTAGCCCTTGCTCAACTATCCGGTGGAAGGACACTCGTCGAACAATTAACAAAAGGAAAAAATAAACTTTGTTGCACCACCTTTGTGGATTTGCTAATATTTCCAGCACATGGAATTGTACTTGGGAATGAACTAATCATCCCCTATTTATAGGAGATGGAGTGGTCGAAATTTTAGTGAAATATCAATGTGGGAAAAGACTTTTCTTGGTCACCAAGAAATCTTGAATATATCTCCTATATTCTTTTTCCCATAATTAAAATATTCCACAAAAAATCCCACCTCCTCATATATATGGATTTTTCGAAAATATGCCTTGCAAGATTCCAAGATTTAGATCTTCTTGAATTTATGAGATATTCTTGTATTTCAAGAAATACATATCTTCCATAATATATTTTCAAGAAAATCAAGAAAATCTTTCTTGCCCTATATTTTCATCTTTTTCGAAAATTGCATATGGATAAACCATGTGGGAGATTTCTTGAATTTAATGAGATAATCTTGTATTCCAAGAATACATATCTTCATTCCATAACAAAATTCAAAGAAAATCTTTCTCCCAACTTCATCCATAAATTTCGAAATAATTAGGAAAAATTAAGCAACAATATTTATTTTATTTTAATCACCTTTTCAGTTATTGGACTATTTGTTGGGCTACTCAGGGGGCCTTTAGGAGAATTAAGATTGGACTTTCTAATGGATCTTGAATATCTAATATTGAGCCACAATATAATTCAAGCCCATAAATATTAATTAATCCCACTACATAATTAATATTGCATTATCCATCTTAACCCATATTACGGATAAATATGGCTCGGCCATTATTTCCGTGTTTAAGATTATCCGACCCATTAATTAATTCAAGCCACTTTGAAATAGCTTTCCGATTAATTAATATCTTTTGTCCTTGGTCGAGAACGGTTCAACATTATTATCCATCTAGGAAACTAATTCCACTTGCAAGATTTGGTATGATAAAACTTATGAACCTCCCAAGGGGGCAAATCAAGCAAGCGTGCTTGCACACGATTCTTCAGATTAAATCTTAGCAATCACATGTGACCAATAATATTGCCCAAGATAAAAAGTATTGAATCTCTCCGATTCACTACCCATGATAAGTCAAAGCAATAGTTACCAATCCCACGTGATCCTATTTAAGGGGCGAAGGTTAAGAAACAACGAACCACCGAGGTCTAATTCTTCCTTGTTGATTTCAAGAATTTATCCTCTTGTAGGTCCTATTCAAATAAGATCGGTCATGCACTAGTGTAATCTCTTGGTCAAGACAAACCAATCTCGAGCCTTACACCTCAACCTTTCACGATGGGTTGTTCATTTCCATCTAGGTCGTGAATGGCGACTTTTTAGTTACAAGGGATTTGTTAATTTAATCTTTCGTGATCCGTATCACTAAATTAACTCTGATTGTAACACGCATTTAATTATTGAACAGCTTATGCAAGAAATATATGTAACATTCAATCATATTTAAAGCATCGATTGATTTAACAATTTATTTCAGTAAATAAGTCTGAAAATTCAGTTTCGATTATATAAAGTAAAAAGCATACTTTTCAGTATAATCCCAACAAAGTGTCTACTGCATTAGAGAGATCATCAAGCAATTGCTCACTATAGAGTTGTTCTTCGGTCAATCTCTCCGGCGGTGTCTTGTCAGGCCAAAGGTGGTGTGGAAACATAAAACACAGAAGGTTTAGAAGATACCTCAGATTGGTCTTCTTCTTTAGCCATAAGACAGATTTCATCATCAGAAGAGAACATCAGATCATCGTAGTTGTAGAAATCATCAGCATTGCTCATCAGGCAGAAGTCTTCTACGGATGAGTAACCTGAATCCTCTGAAGGCAGATAAGAATCATCAAGCCCATATGTATCAGCAACCATGACTTTCCTGTCTCTATATCGTTGCTCTCTTCTGTTCCGATTGTCTTCTCTTTATTTCGGTGTCAGGTCCGGGCAATCTGCACTGTAATGACCTGGTTTCTCATAATTGAAACATACTCCACGATCCATGGAACTTCTTCTGCCAGGTGAGTCATTTCGTCTGTAGAATCTGTCAGGTGACTTTCCTGTTTGCCTGTAATCTGAATTTCTTCTTTCAGATCTGTTGTCTCTCTTTTCGTCAGATTGATCATCTCTTTTCCTATCTTCTCTGCGATCTTCCCTATGATCATCTCTTCGGTCATCAGATATGGTTCTTTCTTGTGATTTGTCAGTTGGCCTCCTATCTCTTCCTCTGCTGTTCTGATAATCTCTGTAGAATCTTCGATATTTACCCAGTTGAATGTTGGATTTTTCAAGTTTTCTGGTCAGCAAAGCAATCTGTTCTGTCTGACTTTTGATGTTTCCAACAGGTTCAGTAGACTTTGAGTTGCTGCCGGTTGCTTTGAATGCAACAGCTTTTGATGGTGCAGGAGTGACTTCGGCAGACGACTCATCATCTTCTTCTTGCCCTCTTTCAATCAGATCAAACTCATGGGCTTTAAGACTTAGAAATAGGTTGCTTGGCTTCATCTTCACAATATCTTGACAATCTTTTATCACTGTAACTTTCATATCCCACTTCATTGTCAGGGATCTCAAGATTTTGTAATTAATGTCTTTGTCTGACATTTCTCGTCCTAGTTCCCGTAGCTTGTTGATAGACATGGTGATTCTTCCATCGAGCTAATTTATGGTTTCATTTGGCAGCATCTTATGTTTCTCAAACTTCACCAGTTTGGCTTGCAATCTGCTGTCTTTAATCAAATCATTTCCTTCGCACATCTCAGCAAGTGTATCACACATCTATTTGGCTGTCTTGAGATACTTGATCTTCTCTCTTGTGATCTTATCCATTGTCTTCATGATGATATGTCTCGCAACCGTATCCAGAGTTGACAGCTTCCTTTCTTCAGCATCCATCAGAGATGGACTCTTTCTGATCCGAGTGCCAACTGGAAAATCTAGATTATCACCTTCAGCTGGGTTGTTGTGGTAGATAAGGATAGGTACTTGTTCAAGAACTTCCATCATCCTGCTGTTGATGGCTCCCAGATGGTTGCTCATGATTATGGTCCAATCTGCATACTCATCAATAGAAAATTTTGGCAGATCATGATACATACAGGATGTATTATCCATGCTTAGTGAGTTTTTGATAACAGATGAATTTTAAAAACATTTTTTCAAGATCTGTTCAAGTGACCACAAAGGTTCTTCCTCAAGAACCGATGATATTCAAAGTCAGTGGTCCGTAGAACCACTGCTCTGATACCACTTGTAGGTCCCGAACGGGTTTCGTGAGGGCAAAAGTCTAGAGGGGAGGGGTGAATAGACTTCTGAAAACTTTTTCGTGCAGATCAGGTGTGATGGCAGGTTTCCTGATCAGAGTGCGGGTGAGTCAGTTTGGACTGATATCCAACTTACTGATCGCCTGATGGCATATCAGTTCGGTGTCTATCAGTTTAACTGATTGTGCGGAAGCTAGTTTATACCCGTGTGAAAAACCAGTTTTATCAAATCAGATTCTCAAATCAGTTTTCAATCAGCTGACCAAAGAGTCAAACTGATCAGATCAGTTGCTTGATGCAAACTGATCCTAACTCAGAATATGTATGCGATTTTAAGCAAAGTCGTGTGCAATAGTGTAAAGCAGTTAAGAGCAGATAAATGCACACAAGATTTATAGTGGTTCGTCAACCAGTCCTACGTCCACTCTTCCCTATCACAAGGGGCACCAACTTAACCAACTGTACTTAGTTTATTGTGTTAGTCCAACACATTACAACCAACAGATGTTTTAAGAGTTCTCACTCAACCGATCCCAGAAATCAGAACTAGAAACCCTAGTCTAAAATCTTGCTAAACAAACTTAACCTAACTTTTGGGTTTGGGTAAAGATTTGTTGTTGTTCCAACTGGAAATCTATCCTAGTGTTTATGTAGCCTAAAGTTAGAGGATGAGATTTCTATGTTAAGAACAATGGGATGAACCCTTAGAAATATTCTTCAAATTTGTGTTCTTCGTGCGGAAATTTTGTTATAGTTTGAGCTTCTTGATAATTTATGTGTCTTCACTCTGAAGAGCAATCCCATATTTATAGACCTCAAAATCAAAGAGCCATTGGAGAGCAATTTGAATTTCCGGCTATATTTGGTAGGTTTGCAGGATTGATGTGAGGTGCTTCAGGAACGGCATGGCCGAAAGCGTGAATAGTTATCCTTTATAGTCGTTTGGCTATGCAGCGCCGAATCCCGCATTGTCAGTTCTATACATACGTGTCTTGTTCTCATTGGTTAACAAGTACACTTTTCAGTGTTTGTTCTACCAACTAAAGTTGGCATTCTTCTTGTTCAGATCAACAACGTATGACTGGTGTAACATCAGTTGACACTGGTGTGGAAATGACCGATCGATAAAACCGATCCATCTACGATAGAGTCTTCGGTGCGGTTGTCTTAGCTCAACTAGTAGACTCGGCTGATGTAGGTCTTCTGGTCTTGATCTTCTGATAGTCATTTGATCTTCAGGTCTTCAGAACTTGAGCTTCATGTCTTCACCTGATCATCTGACTATGTGATCGTCTGATCTTCTGACCTTGTCTTGTCTTCTGACTTGTCTGGTCTTCTGACTTTGGTTTGTCTTCTGACTCGTCTGGTCTTCTGACTTACTTGTCTTCTGATCTTCAGACCTGACCTATACATATTAAGTTCCCCCTCAATATGTGACCTATCTTATACATCAGTTGTCTATACATTTCAGCTGGTCATCTTATCCTGATTCTAAATCATCAGTCAGCTAACAGGTCTGATTGGTCCTATTACAACCTGTTTTGGAACTTCCATCAAAACTTATTACAAATTTTCCAACATAATGCAAGGCCACATATCAACAACAATGATCAAGATTTTAGGGTTGTTGCAAGTTCAGATGGTTTCAACATCCAACTGGTGTATCAACCACCCAACTCTCAATGATTTGGGGTTTTTAGAAGTATTCAATCATTACAAGTAGACACAACATCATACAATGTGGATGTGTTGCTGAAGAATGTGAGGGAAGCATATGTGAAGATGGAACCCTATAACATAAACAAGGTATTCTTAAGTTTGCAGACTAACATGATTGATATTACGAAGATAAAGGGTCACAATCAATATGAGCAAATGCACATGGGCAAAGTGGAGGGACTACCTTTTTGACCAACTTGTGAGAGAATGAGTTAGGACAGATTGAAGGAGCAACAATATAGCTTTTATGTCAAGTTTGTGATTACTTTTTTGTTCATATTTACTTTTTGTTCATGTTTTACAAAGATAAACATACAACCAAACAGTCATCTAGGATTTTCTTAGGCTGTAAACATGGAATCTGTAAGGCCCTTTTGCATGTAATGCCTTAACAGTTTAATTTAATGCTTACCTTTTGCAATCCCTCATAATTGATTGAATTTTAAAGTCATAATAAGTCTCCAAAATAAAGCAAACATGCAATTTACTTCTATGGTGACATTATTAACTTAATTTGGTGATACATTCATCATTGGGATTATGAAGAAGCACATAATTACCACCAAAAAACAAAACCCAACCCATACAATCACAGAATAAACAATCAATCAGTGATCCCACAGAATCTCATCCCTCAAACCAAGTAATTCTCACTTTATGCCTATATTCATTTTTTCAGGGAGGGCAAACTTGTCAAATCTACTTTTTGTTAATTGAGTGATTAAGGAATCAACTTAACAGGCCCCAAATTAAATCACCAAGGAGTAAGAGAAACAGTTTAAGACAGAACAATGTCATCATCCACAAGATCACAACATAATCATCAAAGTCTCTCAGAACAATGTCATCATAGGGAGGACATTAAGTCTCCTAAATCAGAGAATTACTCACAATTGGTTACATTAATGCAAGTATCACAAACAAACAGTTTATAATCTAAATTTTCCCTCAAACAATATGCAAGTATCAACATCCACAAGATCAGAATATGCAAGTATCACCATCCACAAGTCTCACCATCCACAATATGCAAGTATCAAATCCATAATATCAGAATATGCAAGTATCACCATCCACAAGATCAGAATATGCAAGTATCACCATCCACAAGTTCAACTCAACATCAGTATGCAAGTATCAACAATAAACATCATAGGGTATCACAGAGGGTCTCATAACATAATAATCATTTCCCTCAGAACAATGTCATCATAGGGATGACATTAAGTCTCCTAAATGAGAGGATTACTCACAATTGGTGACATTAATGCAAGTATCACAAACATGCAGTTTATAATCACATATAGCCACATATTTACCCTCAAGTAGTATTCTAGTATCACCCTCAAAGAATATAACCACATATTTCCCCTCAAGCAGTGCAAGTATCACCAAATAAACATCATAGTGTATCACCAAAGGATCTGAAATTATACCTAAGCACAGCAGGACACCATACCCCAAGGATCTTCATAAATTGATCATTTTTTTCTAGAGTCCACCTCCACGCAGCCGGATACCCCGCATGCCAATCATTCTCCACCGGAGCCTCCAAATCCACTCCATCCACCGGAGCCACAAAATTTTTCAGCAGAAATCTGAAAAGAGTAAGGAACAAAAAAATATCACGAACTATCACAGTTAAACATTGATTTAACATGGACAACAACATAGAATTTACCCCTGTAATTTCAGATGAATCCACTCCATCGAACGTCGCCGCCTCCGATAACACAACATCCTCCATCATAGCCATCGACGGGTCTGGAAATTCGGTTTCACCCACTATAAACCCTTCGGATTCATCATAAGATCGTTCTTGTGTGTCGTCTAGATCCTCTAAATCGGCAATCCACCCACAATCGAGTGCCTCCGAGTCGATATAAACACGAGGTACATCAGATATATGGGTAGGGTTTTTGATAGGGTCGGTGGAAGTCGATTTTTTGTATGGGTGGGGTTTTCTAGAGCATCGGACTGAGAATAGCCTGTGTGGGGGGAGGCGATCGGCGGAGATTGGTGGTTATTGCGGATTTTCTTCGACATAGATGGAAAACTGTGGAGATCGGTGGATAGCAGCGGAGATTGGTGGATTGGGGTTATTATCGGTGGAGATGGGAGAGGATGGGTGGTGATCGGCGGCGTGGAGGGAGGGGTGAGATGATCGGCGGTGGAGATTGGTGGATTAGGGTTTCTCAGCGGCGAAGAACATAGGAGAGAGAAGAGAGGATATAGAGGAGAGAAGAGAGAGGAGAATATAAAAGACCAATGATCGATTTATGGTTTTGTTTTGTTTTTGGGTTGGGTTCTGTTTTTAATTTTGGGCTGGGTTAGTTGTTTTAATTAGCAGGTGTATTTAATTAGTGGGTTGAGTTAGGTAGATAAGTGGGTTTAGTTAGGTTAATTTAGTTAGAAAAAGTAATGACATATGGGTAAATAAGTGTATTTTTTGAGGGTGAGAGTTGTGTAAAAAGTTTCTATTTTGGGGTGTGAAAACTGATATGGGACAAACGAAAAAGGAAAGTGTGAAAACTGATGTGGGACGGAGTGAGTAGTACTTTTTATGGGAGCTCTTGTCCTATATTAACAATAATTAAGCTGAGATCAAATTACATCTTATAAAAGAAATTAAGCTCGTAAACAAATTAACATTGGTAGCGTGCAATTGTATTCATGAATGTCAAAAGTGGCTTAACTCAAGTGGTTAGAACACCACTAATCTAGGTCCTGGGTTCGAGACATGCTGCCCTCTTTATTGTGATTTAATAGGGATTTTCCACCATTTATGCCCTCTATATGGGGATGAAAAAATATGTGTCATGTGGTAGAAGGAACACATTGTAATTGATTATACATTGAGATTTAATGGGGATTTTCCACCCCTTCTATATGGGGATGAAAAAAGATGGTAATAGATTATACATTGGGATTTAATGGGGATTTTCCACCCTTTATGCCCTCTATATGGGGATGAAAAAAGATGTGTCATGTGGTAGAAGGAACACATTGTAATAGATTATACATTTGTTTGTTAAAATAAAATAAAATTGTATTCATGAATTATTACTTGAAAATCGGAGCTTAAAACTGAACTTGTTTTTTTTTTTCGTCCACGTACATTTTCATGCTCTTGTGAGTTAAATTTATTTAGGTATGTGATTAATGTTTGAATCAATTATCATTTTGCGTAAGTTCGATTCAATGAAATTATTGAGGACAATTTTTTTTAAAAAAGACTTAATTTTATCACTTATTGTACTTTAAGGATCAAAGTTTCATCTTTTGTAGGGTAGATACCAAACTATGAAATTGTTGTAAAAGAATGACTTTGGGCAATTTAAAAAATAAAATAAGGGGTATTTTTGTCAATTCCTATCGTGTATATACTTATCTATAATTTTTTTTTTAAATGTTAGTTGCTTTATTTTCTCAACATACATCAACCTCCACCTAGTGTATATATGAAACTTAAAAAATATAGTATATTAAAAAGGGATCTAAGCACATTATATTTGAAATAAGAATACACACTTAAAAAAATAAACAAGAATACAACAACAAACACTTATTTATGATTTTTTGCTCGAAAATAATAATAAATAATATCACCATTACTTTTTATTTTATCAGGAAATTAATTATATATATGAAACTGCAACCAATTAAGAATATAGTATTACCCAGTGCAGAAAAGAAGTTTACACCTTAAAAATTATGTGGCAGCATATACTCGCCTAAATTTATAAAACCAGAAAGAGTCATCCTAATCAAAGTAATTAGATAACAACAGACTCCACACCGAGTACACAATTATTTGCAGCAGTTTCTTGAATTGATCATCCATGCCCACATCACCATTACTAACCTAGATCTCAATATAAAGTATTATTCTCCACTTATTTTATAATAATATTAATCACACATTTTAATCAACTTTAAATAAGAATATTCACTCTTCATATTCTAGAATTTTATTACTGAGACCTCCTGCAATATTGATACTTCATATTTTTCAATCCATCTAACATCTGAAAAGGAGAATAACACAAAGATGGAGAATGTATGGAGTGAACTGAGTTGTGTTTATCGTGAATCCATGATGACTAATGACCGATGAATTGTGTAATTATGTTTGATGTGTTTGTCGTGATGTTTTTTTTTTTAATTTAGGGTTGTTAAGGCTTCAAATACAAAATTATAAAGATATCTCTTATTTTATTTTTAAAATTGTCCAAAGTTTTTTTTTTTTCAACAATTTCATAGTTTGGTACCTGCCCTGCAAAAGACGAAACTTCGATCCTTAAAGTGTAATAAGAGGTAAAGTTAAGTCCTCTTTTTACAATTTGTCCAATTATTGAATATGAAATCGAGTTTGAGTTCGTTTCACTTAAATTGACAAACGTTTCCATAAAAAAATTGTTTCGAGCCAAAATCCAAATAATTTATTAATTCATTAATATTTGTTATGTATTTTATAGATGCATGTATTAAATCGTATTTGAAAACTTTATATTATTTAAAATTTTAATTAAATAATTTGTTGGAAAAAAAATTAAATAGATTTTGCGGTAATGACAAATAAACAAATTTCTTGAAAAAAAGTGAAATGAACGTATAAATTTTCAAATAAGTAAGTATATTCGATATATTTCCCGGATAGAAATTAAGAATCAAACTGATATTAAAAGAAAAAGATTAAATAAATAGAAAAATATTAAAATAGTTTCCATAAACAATGAAATATGACGATGTTTAATTCGATTGTTTTACCAATGTACCCCAAATTGTCTTTAAAACATTTGATATCCGTTTGTTGGATTAAGAGCGCAAAAGTATAGTGGGGTATCACTTTAGGTATAGTGGGAGCATTGAGCTATTAAATGTGGCTTAGCTTAGCTGTGAATAATAATAATTCTTGGAATCTGAGAAATTGACCCCAACCATATTACTAACATTTTCAGTGCTCCAATACCTACCTAACTCACACAAATAAATCAGATTGCACCATTAATGTGATACAATATAAATAAAACTAATTAATAGAATTATCAAAATTGGATTTCCCAGAAAGGCATATCAAAAGAGGAATATAATTCATCGTCTTGCAAAATTAATTGTATAAAAATAGTAATGAGTTACTTATTATTTAAAAATATAACACAGAAGGAGGAATTGCAGTTGAAGCTTTCAATTTCATCAAGCTCCACAGGCTGTCAAAGTGGGCGAAATCATTGGTGCATTCTTGAAACTAAGTACCAAAAAGTCAAAATGCTATATATTTAGGTAGTTGTGAAAATTGATTGATTTTAAGATAATTAGTTGATTTTCCAGAAGACGAAAAAAAATGATAAGAGGGTCAGTCTGTCTTTACTATCGAGTTTTAGCGAGCTAGTTGTTTGTTAGTATTTAAAATAATAAAATATTTAAAAAAAAACATATAATAAATCTATCATAACTCTCCTTAAAAATTATTTTATTATTTTAAATATTAATAAATAAAAAATCACTAAAATACAATAAAACAATAAACGTGCACTTTATTTCGCCCTAGTAGTGGTGTTTCGTAATACGTATACTTTCATGCTAAATTAGTCGTTGTAAAGAAATAGATAAAATTACAATCACCGTCACGTGGGACCCATCTCCAGAAATATAGCTTGGAAAATCTGCTCTTTTGTTACATTTTATTATATGCTAAATTATGCTCCATAATAATGGCCAATTTTTTGTCTTATTTTGTTGATGATTGAGCACAATACTCTCAAACTCATTGACATTTTTTTTTTAAAGAGAGATCAATATCTCAATCTGAGAATGTATTTTAATGACTTTTTCCATTGAAAAGTTCACTAGAATAAATAAATAAATAAACAGATGAATAATACATGTAGTTGGTCAAAACTTCCAATTTCGACATTGGAAAGTGATCAAATCCTAATGACAAGGACCACTTTAATTAATCAACTCCTTCATGAACCAGTTGAAATATTCAATTCAAGAAATAGCTATTTTTTGCATTAGTAAAACTTGGCTAATTTTTATGGTTTTATGCTCCAGAAAAGCAAAAGAGTGAACCATACTCAAACTCAAATTACTCTGTTGAATTAATGCACCTAACTTGCTTACGCTTTTCCAAAAACATTAACGATTTCTTACCACATAAGTTGTGTGCAAACTGCAAGCAAAGATTTATATTCTACGCTAAAACCCATCATTCCAACAAGCACAACAATACCCAAATAAGGATGTAAAATCAAACAAGTTGTGAGAAGAATTCTAATTAGATATATTGAACACTTCTTTTAATCATTCGATAAATTTTAATACGTCCCACGAGAAACTTTCATAGTAGAAAATATCTTATATTCATACAATCATATTCAATTCAAATAAAGAATATTTACATATTCAGCTGTCTCAATTGTTGACACATCATAAAATCTTGAAAATGAATTTGTAGGCTCAGGAATTATTAATTAATATTTCCTGATATTACCATCGTCAGAAAAACAAAATGGGCCTGGACTCCACACATACAAAACAACAATTTAATGAATTCATATGGCCATAAAGCCAAGGCCCAAATAATCCATTTTCCAGAGCACAAAGTGTAGGTGCATCGCATTGCAATTCACAACATATCATTCATTCATATAATAAAATATCAACAAAATTAGCAGCAGTATAGGACCAATATATAAGCTGTTCCTTAAGAGTGAGCTATCTTGCTAGTTAGGACTAGGGGATATATACCATATGCTACTATAAGAGAATAATACTCAAAAAGAGTTAGTCATCATCAGATAAGCAAATAGAATTTACTGCAACAGAAGAGGTCAAGTTACCATGCAGACGTCGGAGTCTAGCCAAGTGGGATTGCTCCAATGAACCAAAACCCGAATTGATTTGAGACGGGGCACAATTACCGGATATGTTGGCTCTATCATCCATGTTTGAAAAACCCGGTGCTGATAAGGGCGGATTTAACAGAGCTGGTGGCTGGCCTTGAGGTTGAGACATATTCTGAAAGGTTGATGGCTGCATTGGAGGTGGTGTAGGTGACTGTAAAGGTTGGGAAGGCTGAAGTTGGAGATTTTGATGGAATGATGGGAGAGTGGGAGTGGGCATGAAGGAGGAAGTAAGAGGTTGAGCTACAGAACGAAAACCTCCACCAAACGAGGGATTAGGTGTGGGAGCGATGGCATCGGCAAACAGGGATCTGAGGGGTTGGGAGGTAGAACCCAACGAGAAATTAGGAGCATGTTGGGTGGTTTGTACAGGTGGAGCTGTGATGGGGCTGTATCTTGCAGTATTAGATAGTTGTAGCTGCTGCTGTATTGCTTGAATATTTAGATGTGTAATAGGAGTGGGCATGGAGGCAGCATGAGGTTGTAGGTGTGGAGCTCCAACATTTCCACCAGCACGGGGATTACTTGTGGGAGTGAAGGCATTGTTGAAGAGGGGTCTGACGGGTTGGGACGTAGAAGTAGAACCGAAAGAGAAAGTAGGTGCATGCTGTATCGCTTGAATATTTGCAGTTGTTATTGGGTGGCCTGAAACCAATTGGTGACCCATACTCATTTGCATAGTAGGTCTCATCATATTCTGCTGTGTTTGATGCTGCATGGTACTACTACTGGATGAAGCAGCTGTAACAAAAAACCAGTAGTACATTAAATTCGTAAGCGCTTTATTATACAATTATAAGCATTGGTGCTTAGTAGCTAGCATTAAAATGTAAGAAGCAAGTGGTAAAGAAATGACTACATGAGGGCTGAAATTTTAGATCTAAAATTAGTGGAAAGAGGAAAGACAACTTCACTCCGATACCACCTCAAAACAGTGCATTAAAATCCCCCAGAGGACGACTTGGACGACAAAAACAAACTCCTCATGCGAAGTTACAATAATCATGTGATCCGAAACAAGGTGAGTTATTACCATCTTTAAAGCTAAAAGCCCCCACCCTACCCAAAAAGAAAATTTTAATAATAATAATTTGTTTTGGTTAGTTAGCCAAGGGTACAACACCACAAACTTCATTCTGCAACCAGTTCTTCAAATGTGTAAACCAAATGAATGCCTGCAAGATTTGAAGTCCCATGACATACCGTGTCGTGGACATTTTTTATTTTTTAACACAGAGCCAACCATTTTCAACAAAGTATCCAAGACACCAGCCTAAACTGCATTCTGACATACAATCAATTTGCCTGGACCAGGATTCAGGATATAAACCGTAATACAATATGTTTAAAATGTTCAACGATAGTAGAGATAACTCAGCAGTCACTTTGAGAGATATATATGGACAACAAAATGAAAAATCATCAACTTGGTTCACACGCAAAATTATATTGGGTCATTTTCATGGAACAATTTTCTGGACTGCTGAATTCCACGAAACCGAAAGAGATCCACACATACAGCACTGAAACATTCAGCCAATAATTGATTCATGAGAATTTTGCTCCAATCCTTTTCAAGTCCATACTTTTTATAACTATATTTCGCTTCAGCTTCCTGATCTTTCAAGTCATATTTATTGTTTAGTTGAGCCAGAAATTCCTGTAGCTCTTTCTCACGATCAGATTTTAACTGTGATTTCTGTTGAAGAGAAAAAGATTTGTTGAAAAAAAAATACAAAACGTAGTAATAGAATATATTTTACAAATGGAATATGTTTAAAAGATCTGTTGAAGAAATTCAGATTCTGACCAGGTCTTCATGACTCTTCTGTAATTGCTCAATTTCTTCGCTCTTCTTTAACAATGCATGTTGAAGTGGTACACCATATAAAGGTGGGGAACTCAAAGAAGTGACTTGATGACTGGAAAATTGATTCCCAGATGCATAAAGATTGCCTACACTTCCCAGCTGCAGACCAGTTTGACGTGGAAGTTCTACAGTATTTGCTACTATCTGGGACACATTCACATTATTCTGGGAAGAGGTAGACATCTGAACACTTGTTTCATGGATAACTTGACTTTCAGATCCTGTACCAAAGTGATTGCTCTGTAATTCCTGATTTGCCCCTAGTTGAGAAGTAGATTAGTGCAAATGCAGTACATTATCTGTAATCTCAGCAGTTTGAGAGGAGATTCTTTCTGGATTAAACTGACTTCCGGATCCAACACCAAAGTGGTTGTTCTGTAAATCCTGGTTTTGCCCTGATTGAGAAGCAGATTCATGTGAAGCCACTACAGTGTCCGCAATCTCAGCAGTTTGAGAGGAGATTCTTTCCAGATTAACATGACTTCCAGACCCAAGACCAAAGTGGTTGCCCTGTAAATCCCGGTTTTCCACTATTTGAGAATCAGATTCACGTGTAACCACTACACAGTCTGCAACCTCAGCAGTTTGAGAGGAGCTTCTTTCCAGATTATGGCTTTGAATTTCAACTTCAATGGACAGAGGCTCGTTGCAGCTGGGAAATACATCAATTGACACAAGCTCCTCGCAGTTTTGAATTGCTGGTGCACCAACATTGCTGGACGGCACCGGGACTACAATGTCAACTGGTTCAGCGTTTGCAACTGTAACACTTGGAGGGGCTTGATCTTCTAAAGCTGTTACATCTTGGTCTTGCAATTTTTTGATGGATTCTTAATGTGCAGCGTTAATGGCATCCAAGTTTGCAACTTCTGGCTCATCTTGCTCATGTAGTTCGATATTAGGTTTGCTCAAATGGAGAAGTGTTTTGCTCTTGTACCACCCGTGCACCTACGTCTTGTATATCATCAGGAGTTGAACTGCAGGGTACCTTCTGATGCCTGCATCAATCGTAATGGTTACTCCTCCAGTATTACTTAAAAAATCTTCCAGATTCTGCAAAGCAAGCTAGTATTCACATAGAAAGGGAAAATGAAAAGTGGGGGGATAGATCAGCACCCCACAAATTTGACATTGAGATACTAAAATAAGAAACAAACACACACATAGAGTCCTATACATGCACACGTAACAGATTCTTTACAAGAACATCTCATCTCAAAACATTTTGTTGATTCTCATGATTAAACCAACAGATGTCAGAACAATCAGCTTTTGGCAAACTAGTTGTTCAATTGTTTCTAATAACTAACATAAGAGCAAAGAAGAAAATGAAGCATATACAATTGCAACAGTACATAGAAAATGAAGCATATACAATTGCAACAGTACATACTTGTGGCAGTAACAAGGTACAAGGATGCGGGGTCCAGGAAGCTTTTGTCTGCTCAGAAGGTTCCAATATTTGTTCAACTGAATCAGTTTCGTCTCCCACGTTCATCAAAGCATCAGGCAAACCAATGACATCCCCATCATCAATCCCTTGATCAGAAGTACTGTTACTCAACTCCACAGGGTTAAAATAGCCCACAATTTCAGTAGGAAAAGGTTCAGGCACCTCTGGTGGATCAGTACTTAAAGAATTACTTGAATCACAACTAACTTCCTCAGAGTCCAAACGAAGAGACTCTGGTCCATGATAAGCCGTTGATTCGCCAGAGTTGCACTCTGCCAGCCATCGAGCTCTCTTTTGTCTCTCCTCATTCCTAGCAGCTAATTGCTCTGCCTTGAGGTTTTTAAGCTCAATTTCCTTTAGGAGATTGTGTTCTTCCATTTTCTTTTTAAAAATATCATCCAAGTGCTTGAGTTTGGTGTCTGCTCTTTTTGTGCCCTTACCATATATAGAACGAGTTAGCGACATCCCCAGTTTGTGATCTGTTTCCAGATCTAACCTCTTCTTCTCCCAAATTCGGTCAAACTCCTGGCGTATCACCCCTTGTTTCTCAAAGAGTTTGGCCATTCGTTTGGTACATTTTTTTTCTATTTTATCTCGCAAACGAATTACTTCATTCTCTGCTGAACCTTTATCCTTCGCTGCTTATCATAACAGCAAACATGTGTCATCAAGCATTCAACTAAGTATTGGTCATTTATCATGAGTACAATCCAGAGGCCCGTTTAACAAATAAGCAACAATTTATGTTTGAATCTCTTATACTAGAAATGGTTCGACTTGAGTACAGGAAGAAGTAAGCTAATATAGAGATCTATGTACCTGGTGCAATCTCGTTTTTGATCTCTCCCTTAATACTGTGTCCAGACGTTCTCTTTCTCTTCATAACAACTGGTTCCAGGTGAGCTTCAGGATTTTCAGATTCCATTGCTACCGATTTGAAAAAGTAATTTTTCTCCTTTTGTTCTTCACATTAGTTTCAGAATCTGACACATTATGTTCCACACATAGCTTGGAAGAACTTAATGGAAAACTTCCACTACCAATGTAAGACATCCTTGGATGGCTCGAAGGCGGTGTAGCTGGATTTACTGAGCCAAAAAATTACGAATCATCGTCATACAGAAAGAGCACTTTACTTGTGAACAAAAGTAAAAGGAAATTTGAGAAATAACGGCATTGCAATTATTGCATGTGGCAGAATCTTAACTTCTCCAGATATATGATAAAGCGACGCGGAAAATTGCATGTAGCAGTAAATGATTTTGTACGATCAGTTCAGTGGCAGATAAACAACATTCAGCAATCTATAATCTTGCATTTTAGAATTTTTGAGCATCATTGGAAAACAGAACCACAAAATACTTATAAAAGGAGAGGAGCATTATGTTCTTCTATTTACTAGCTACTCAAGTGTGTGTTCAATAATTATCTAATACAAAACTGCAGAGGAATGCATAGTTTTGTCATCCATGAATGCATGTATTGAAAACCATATATTGGTTACACTCACTTCATGTACACCAACTTTACCAAAAGGGAAAGAAAGCTCCACGCAATCCACATATATCATAGTCATTGCATTATTTAGGTTGCATTGAATCTATACGAGCAAACACTTGCACGCCGATTTATTCATTTATTCAGATACTTCTACCAATAACAACAAAGTGTGGAAAAATAAGCAAGTGGGAGCCGAAAGGCACCGACCAAGGATGCTCATACCATTCAATCCCATTCCTATTGCCCAAAAGAAATACCAAAATTGCCAATAATTGGTGAAATTAATGAACCAAGGACAAGGTAACTAACTCATATATAGATAAGAAACCAGTATAAAAAAAAACTAAAACGCCATAGAGAAATGCTAACCTATGCACATAAAACAGTAGACCCATCACGGATTTTCAGCGTACAATTGCTGTGTTCGAGCTTTTGCATACACAAAATATGAAAATAAATCATCAAATAAAGATAAAATCCATAATCTACAGAAACCAGGGCTCCTTCATAATAATATCAGTGGCGAGGCACAATTTTTTCATGAAATCGCACCAGACATTGCAGCGATAGCGTTGTCACTGCTTACAAGCACTAAAAACAACACATTCAACCGTTGATCACAAGAAAACCATCATCACGGTGCAAAATTTCTTGGTTTATTTTCAAATTACCTAATAAATAAACAACGAGCAAATGGAAAAACGTCCAACTCATAATAAAATAGGAGAATACCTTCAACTTTCAAATGCATATAACCCCAGAGTTTAGCACTAGTGTCTGGAAATATTTGGGGGGAGAATTTCGGTTTTAGTGGAAGAAACTTTGAAATGGCAGTGGAAATAATCAAGAACAGTGTATTAAACAGTGATTTTTATTTTTTTTAAAAAAATTACTTTTTCTTATAATGAGTAGAGGCTTTTATGAGAAGCCAGCCGAAAAGGGGTTCTGCTTTTAGAAGATTTATGAAATTTC
Source organism: Stenogyne calaminthoides (assembly GCA_037126765.1). NCBI lineage: Eukaryota > Viridiplantae > Streptophyta > Magnoliopsida > Lamiales > Lamiaceae > Stenogyne > Stenogyne calaminthoides. Next base: position 10,081,067 of record JBBCBC010000006.1, read on the forward strand.
CGAGAAATTATCATGCGAATCGGTCGAATTAGACGCAGGGTATTTTTGTTGTATTGGGTTTAGCATTTCTAGATTGTATAACATCATTTATTAATTTTCGATATTCCCTCCCGTTCCCATGGTTAAAATATGTTTTACGAAAAAAAAATAAACTAAATGGGTGTTTATAAAAAAATATTCTTTTAAAAAAATTATCAAAATTAATGATTATAAAAAAATTGATTAATTGTAAAAGTTGATGGTGTTTGTAAAAAAAATTCAAAGTAAAATTGATAGTATTTACAAAAAAAGTTAATAATACTTAAAAAATGTTTATAAGCTACCAAAAACATCCACTTTCAATTTTTAGCTTATAGTTTTTGAGAGCTTATTTAATTTAATAAAAGAGAAATAAAATATTTCAAATTGATTATGCACACAATTTTAGAATACTATAATCATTTATAATTTCTTGCAAACCCCACTAAATATGTTTATGTATCTTAATCGTTCAACGGTCACTTATTTATTCAAATTCTCATTATTTTTTTACTCATAATTAATTATATTATTCGTAAATAATTTAATCTACGATTTTCGTAAAATCTATACCTACTCTTTTGAGCATACTTTTGAGTGAGGGATAGAGGGAAGGAGTATATTTGTATGCTATATTAATTGGAGAAAAGCAATCAAAATCAAAATTGAATAATGCAGAGACTGAGTACGAAAGAGAAATCATAGCCAAAAAAAATAATAAAAGTTGGCTTTTCCTTTTTAAGGAAATTTTGCTGTGATCAAATTAAAGGCATACCCAACTTTAACCAAAAATGGTGCATAGTCATGTTGGACATTAAATTAATTTAAAGTTGGACTGATATATAATGTCTTGCATTGAAAGTAACATTTTTGGAATAATCTTCACATCGAGTGAGGGATTGCTTGCAAGATCTAAGAAGTAGTTGAAAATTACTTATTTTAAAAATTGTTAAAAATATATATATTTTTTAAATAAATATTTTTATTCTTTGAATAAAGTTTGCAAATAAACAGGTATGAGATGGGGATATTTGCACCTCAAAATTGTAATGCATACTTGCTATCCACTTAATTTAGTTAAACGTGCTACAGGAAATTAAAACTTCTCCCTAAGTAATTTTATAAGTTAAAAAGTGCTCTTATGATTTTAAGTGTTATACTATCTTTCATTTAAATTTCATTTTTCTTCTCATTTTCAATTTCAATCAATCTTGAAAATAGAATAGTTAGATTGACTTTTATACTATTATTTTCAAGATCGAAAATTAAAAAAGAAAAAAATAACGACCGTAAAATGAAAGATTAAAGTCGTTCGAACCTACCAAGTTACAATGAACAAAATCAGAAAAAATAAAATTTCAGCGTGCATCACGGTTTATAAACGAAGTTATAAAAGGCATTATTGGTATAATTTTTGAAATTTGTACTATAAAAAATCGATCTGTATCGTAGACTGAAATTAAGTTTAAGAAGTTCAAAATTGCCATAAACTACTTTATTGGTTTCTCTTGATAAAATTGCAGTTTGAAATGTCAAATATGCATCTATTAAATCGCAAGTAGCAATTTAATTTGAAATTACTTATAAATCATAAATTAAATTGAACCGTGATCGCTCATGTAACTGATGCTATGAATGATTCATTTGCCTTGATAAATTCAATAAATTCATATGACAAGTAACAGCATAACAACTAATCATAGTGGAGTTATTGAGAGAATTAGTGGTAATTAGTGCATTCCTCTGTTTGTTTCAGTTTTTGTTTTTACAATTACCTTTTAAAAATTAAAAATTTCAACTCATTTGTTAAATTGGACTTTATAAAATTTGGCAATGTCTTCTGTGCAAATGAGTCATGCAATTCAAGTGCATATTTCAAACATACTATTTGTTTAATTTAAATACGTAATTTATATATATTGAAATGTATAATTTATTTTTACTAACATTTAAAGACGTAAAATCTCTATTAATTCTAACCATGTAAATCTAAGGTAATTGCATAAAATATCACAAAAGATTCATTTTTTGTATGTATCAATTATGACTATTTTTAAAATTTACAATTCAATGCACAGACTTTTTCGAATTGAGTATACTTTACATTAAAAAAATTGCAACTATATCGTGTGAGTATTCTCCAAAAACTTATGCTAACGTGAAAATCAGAAAAAGTCAAAAAACTTGAAACATTGTAAATAAATTTACGATTTTTTTTTATCGTTTCATTTTAATTACACTTACAATCATTTTTCCCCCAATTTCATACACTTGTTGAAAATAGTTAAGGATTAACTGAAACGTTGATATAATGACATGTCTCCATTGGAATATATCGTACATGCAATAGTTCGTAATCATAATTAAATTATTAAGTACTTTCTCTGTCCTAATTTTGATTGACCACTTTTCGTAAATAACGTCATAATTTTTTTTGATCATTTTCTAAAAAGAAAATAAAACAACTTTCAATACTATTATTTCCCTCCACCAAGCTCACTTTACACCATTTAATACTATTATTTTTCCTTCCACCAAACCCACTTTACACTATTTAATATTATTATCTCTTATTTTTTCTTAATATTTAGGACGGAGGTAGTATCAAAAGTGGAAGTTGAGTAATGGACTGGGAATCTGGGATGGCCTTATTTGGTAATCAATTAATTAAAGTTTAAATAGTTGTCTGCCTATAAAAATTGGTTGGTGGAAAATTGGATTATAATTTATAGGGAATAATTTCTTAAGCGCGCGTAATTATCTAAATATTAAATGGATAATTTATGAAAGTCACATCGAATATAGTGCACGTCTGTTATGTTTTATTGAATTATCTAAATTAGAGTACTTCATTATTCCATGTATATAAAAAAAAATACTTCATTATTCCCTTGTCTTTTAAAGCTAATGGATATCCCAAGTGGGAATCAAACCACGTAACAAGTTACATCACTCAGTTATTAAAAATACATTTTGTATATATTACATGACAAATTGTATTTATTTATATTCCAAGTGGAAATCAATCACACTACAAGTTACATCACTCTATTATCAAACCACATGACTAGTTACATCAAACAATTGTTAAAGCTACATTTGCTCACATGCATGTCTCAGGTGGAATCAAATCACATGACAAGTTACATCACTCCATTATCAAAATTACATTTCGTATAGACCACATGACAGGTTGTATTCTTTCCATATTTCAAGTGGGAATCAACCACACGACAAGTTACATCACTCCATTATCAAATCACATGACGAGTTATGTTACATCAAACCATTATTAAAGCTACATTTGCTCACATGCATATCTCAAGCGAGAATCAAACAAATTGAAATGTTACATCATTTCATCATACTTACACCAAAATCCTTATCTTTACCCTTTAGCTTCATCTCAAATATAATTACTACCTTAAAAAAAAATATTACTACTCATTTGTCTTACCTATTAAATTTTACAAATGTGTCTCAATGAAAACCCTCGGTAGATTCAGATTCAAACTCAAGTTCAAATTCAATAAATTTGAATGATCTTGATGAATGGCAAGAATGGAATGTTCGGGCAAAATTGTGAAATAGATCGCATGATCGAGGATATGGTCTTAAGCAATTTTAATTGAACCGGGGGTGATTCTACTCCTAGAGTTAGAAGAAGGTATTGTGAAAGAGAACGCGAGTTTGGTGAGGAACACATGATAAATGACTACTTTGTCGATATGTTGACATACACTCTCAAGATCTTCCGACGCAGATTTCACATGAGAAAATATATATTCCTTCGTATAGTGGAGACCATTACTGCCAATGACGAATATTTTTGACAAAAACCTAATGTCATGGGTCGACTAAGTTTTTCACATTACAGAAATGTACTAGTGTTATGAGGGTGTTAGCATATGGAACATCCACCGATGTTGATGAATATTTTGCACATGAGTACAGTAGTAACAAGACAATCTCTCATCCATTTTGTTGAAGGTATCATTTCCTACTTCGGTGAAGAGTACCTCAGAAAGGCTTAGGAGTATAAAATAAATAAATATAAAATACACTTGTTCACTGAATGATAGTAGCTGCCTATACATTTTCAGCTGAACAAATTCTAGTGAGGCAGATACACTAATCCATGACTCTACATATGATTCTTCTACCCGTTGTCACTAATTGTTAAGCCTAAAATCAACAAAGTATTACAAATAACTGTAATAAAAGTATTTGTTATATACCATTGAAGTATGATACACATTAAAGTATTGCTTATTTTCCATTAATGCATTGGTTGATTTTATATATACTAGAGGAAGGAGGCCTCTCAGAATTTTATTCGAACACCGTGTGAGCACTTCAACAATACGTTGTTTGGTTACCTTTACTTAATGCTTCGCTGTAAAGCAAAACAATCATAAATCCTTGTCAAATAGCTTCTTAACAACAACATGAGTTCATCCACCAAGACTCCCACATGAAGAACACAAACAAGTTACAGGTACAAGACCATTGGTTCATCTCCAAATTTGCAACTAATTATGAGAGGGAGAGGGAGAGGGGGGATGGTTTTTTTTACCATATAACCACAAAAAACGAGTAGTGTCAAGTGTTGGATCCGTCTCAAAAGAGAGTGCTTCTTAGAGTTGTAAAATAGGCTCGCCAAGAACCGGTTGGTAACCCATAGCCATGGGGGGAGGTCCTCTGTTTAATGCTGCATGTAATGCATGGTATTGGATGGAGCAGCTGCAACAAAAAACCAGAATTATTCAAGCATTCAATTTAACATATAAGTGCTTTATCATACAGCATGATGATAGTAGAGATAACTCAGAAAGTTGAATTTGCAACATTTAATTTATATGGGCACTTTGCAAAACGTATACTGAACAGAATGAGAAACTTCCAGCTTAGTTTACAAGCAAAATAATATTGGATCACAAGAAAAATTAAGGTCAATATCAAAATTCAAGCCCAAAGCAGAACCAATTATCTTGACTAGGTATTGAGAAATATAAAATATACCTTGATGAATTCCTCAAAGCCAACTAGAACCGAAACTTTCAGCCAATAATTTATTCAGGAGTAGTTTCCTCCATTCCTTGTCAAGTCCATTCTTTTTAGAAATTAATTCTGCTTCAGCTACCTGAAGTTTCAAGTTATATTTATTATTTAATTGAGCAAGAAATTCCCACATCTCCTTCTCACGATCAGATTTCAACTGTGACTTCTGTTAACAAGAAAAAGATCTTGTTGGAAAAAGTGCAAAACACACAAATAAAAATATGTTGTCAAGAAGAAATTGAGATACTGACTGTCCTCGTGGCTCTTTTGTAATTGCTCAATTTCTTTGCTAATCTTTCCCAATTCATGTTGAAGTGGTGCAACATGGAAAGGTGGGGAACTCAATGAAGGCGCTTGACGATGGGAAAACGGGGTGCTAGATCCATAGAGATTGCCTGCACTTCCCAGCTGTATACCGAAGTGATTGTTCGGTAGTTCGCGATTTCCCCAAAGTTGAGACGTAGTATCACTTGAAAGCAGTACAGTATTTGTGATCTCAACAGTTGGACAAGAGTTCCTTTCCAAGTTAACACGACAATCAGATCCTATATCAAGATGATTGCTTTGTGTTTCCAAATTTCCCCCTAATTGAGAAGCAGATTCATGTGAAACCACTACAGAGTCTGTAATCTCAGCAGCTTGAGAGGAGCTTTTTTCTAGACTTTGGGTTTGACTTCCAACTTCAATGGGCGGAGGCTGGCTGCAGCAGGGAGATATATCAACTGACACAAGCTCCTCACAGTTTTGAATGTCAACTGGCTTGGGGTTTGCAACTTCAACCAGAGAATTAGCTTGATCTTCTAAAACTAATGCATCTTGGTTTTGAGAATTTTCACCGAAATCCTGACGTGCATTGTCAACAGTATCCAAGTTTGCAACTTCACCCCGTGAAGTATCTTGGTCATGCAGTTCGATATTAGGTTGCACAACTGTTACAGTCTGAACATGTACTGAAGCAGCCACTTCAAATGGAGAAACTTTGTGCTTTTCAACCACCTGTGCATTTTGATCTTGTACAGGGTTCACAATGTCAATTAGTACCGAGTTTGCATTTTCAATCTGCAAAGTGTATTGATCTTCTACAACAGATGCATTTTTCCCTTGCAGTTTTACAATGGACTCCTTGGAGGTTTCAGTGTCCGTGATACCTATGGTTGCAATCTCAGCAGTTTGAGAGGTTTGAGAGGAGCTTCTTTCCGGATTTTGGCTTTGACTTTCAAATTCAATGGATGTAGGCTCGTTGCAGCAGGGATATTCATCATCACATTTGGATTGCACAGGGTTTACAATGTCAACTGGTTTGGAGTTTGCAACTTCAACCCTCGAAGTAGCTTGACCTTCTAAAACTGATGCATCTTTATCTTGAAATTTTTCACTGAATTCCTCATGTGAAATCTCAATGACATCCAAATCTGCAACTTCACCATGGGAAGTATCTGGTGCATCTAGGCCTTGCAGTTTTACGATGCACTGCTCAGGTGTTACAGTATCTGTGATACCTGTGGTTGCAATTTCAGATATAATTTTACTTTCTATTTCTGGCACATCTTGGTCTTGCAGCTTAATATTGGATTGCAAAACTGCTACTTCAACTGGAGAAGTGTTTTGTGCTTCAACCACCCATGCACCGATATCTTGTATAACATCAGAAATTGAACTGCAGGGTATCCGATCTTCTGATTCCTGCATCAATCTTAATTGTGTTATCTCACTAGCATTATTTAAAACATCCTCAAGATTCTGCAAACCAAGCTAGTATACACATAAGAAAGAGAAAACCAGAAGTGGAGGGATAGATCAGCTCCACATGAATTTGACAGGCAGATACTAAAATAAGAAACATACACGCGCACATGCAACAGATTTTTACAAGAATATCTCATCTCAAAACATATTGTTGAATCTCATGGTAAAAGCTAATCTAACCAACAGATGTCTGAACTGTCAGCTTCGAAAAACTCGTTGTTCAATTGTTTCTAATGACTAGCGTAAGGGCAAAGAAAAGAATGAAGCATATATAATAGCAACCCTACATACTTGCGGCAGCCGGGAAACTTTTGTCTGCTCCGAAGGCTCCACTATTTCTTCAACTAAAGGTAAACCAACACGCTCATCTTTTTCGTCTCCCAGGTTTACTAAATCATCAGGCAAACCAATTGAATCCCCTGTACCGATCCATTCATTAGAAGTATTGTTAATCAATTCCAAAGGGTTAGCATAGTCCCCAATTCCATTAGGAACAGTTTCAGGCACCTCTTGTGGAACCTCTTTCTTCAGCTCAACAGCACCGACTTCAACAGGAACACTTTTTCTGGAAGCAGGTAGGGCACAAGCGATTTGGCAAAGATCGTCATTTTTCGTTTGCTCAAGTTCATTTTGTGGATTACCACTTGAAGAATTACTTGAATTTCCAAAAGGGACGCCGGCCCCAACTTCCTCAGAGTGTAAACCAAGAGACTCTGGTTCATGATCCGCCGTTGCTTCACCGGAGCGGCAGGCTGCCAGCCAGCGAGCTTCATTTTCTCTCTCCTCATCCTTGGCAGATAATTGCTCTTTCTCAAGCTTGTTAAGCTCCACATCCTTTAGGAGATTGTGTTCTTTCATTTTCTTTGTAAATACATCATCCAAGAGCTTGAGTTTGATGTTTGCTATTGTTGCACCTTCACCATGTATAGACCGAGTCATGGAACGCTCCAATTTGTAATCCCTTTCCAAATCTGACCTCTTCTTCTCCCAAATTTGGTGGAACTTCTGTGTTTGCTCCTGTTGTTTCTGGAAGAGTTTAGCCATACGTTTGCGACAATTTTTCTGTATTTTATTTAGCAAACGATGGAGATCACTCTCTTCACCTTTATCATCAACTGCTTGTTTCTGCTCTGAAAGCATCTGGTCTTCAGTATGTTCTTCCTTAAAAGAATCCTTCCGAAAACTATCTATTTGACTCCCTTCACCTTTATCGGTCACTGCTTGTTTCATCCGTGAAAGGATCTGGTTTTCATTATGTTCTTTCTTTGCAGAATCCTTTACTATCTTCCTCTTCGGATTTTCAAGCTTTATAGCTGAAGAGAGAGGCCTCTTTTCCTTAACATTAGAAGTTTCTTGGTTGATATTCTTTCCAGCTACCAAGCGATCTCTGCCCGAGTGAATAGTGTTAAGAGAACCCTGCTTGTCCATCCTCTTCAGGCACCCCTCCCTAGAATTAACAGACTGAAGTTGTTCTTTTTCTTGATAACTTGTAAGCTTCTCTGTTTGGCCCAGAGCCAATTCCACTATTACAAGAGCAAACACGAGACAGTTAATCCAATCCTCTGATTTGTTACAAGCATTAATCTAAGGCGAATCACAAGGTCAAGAAACATCACATATGTCATCAGGCATGCAACTAATTATTGGTCATTTATAAGTAGCAACCAGACACCCGTTTCACTGAGACTATAACAGATAAACAACAATATATCTTTAAAACTCTCATACTAGAAGTGGCTCGAATTAAGTACAAGAAGAAGCAGGCTAATATTGAGACTAATGTACCTGGCACAATTTCGTCTCTGCGCTGTCCCTTGAACTTAGCCTTGTAACTGACGCCATTACCTGTCATTCTCTTTTTCTTCACAACAACTGGAGTTGAAAAATTAACTTTTCTCTTTTTTATCATCTCAGATTCTGACACATTATGTTCCACACGTAGCTTAGAAGGAGAAAAACTTGAATGCAATCTCTCATTACCAGTGGCAGACATCCTTGGATGGCTCAGAAATATTATGTTTAAGCAATTTTTATGCACTTCACCTCATCTGCAATAACAGGGTTGAGCATTAATTAGCATAATTAAAGAGAGCTTTATTCCATAATAAGTGAACAAATATTAAAAGAAATAGTGGCATTGCTATTCTTGCATATGGCAAATGTAACTTGTCCAGATATATGATAGGACGATAAATTAAATTGCACATAGCAGAAAATGACATGCTCATTTTATTGTATGATCAGTTAAGTGGTAGACAAGCTACATTCAGCAATCTATAATATTGCATTTGAGAGCATCAGTAGAAAATAGAATCACAAAATACTTTTAAAAGAACTACACAACTGCGTGTTCAACAATCATCTAATATAACACTGAAAAGAAATGCATATTTTTGTAGCACAATACAACTATACAAGGCATATGATGGAAACTTATTTTAGCATTTATTCGACTAGAAACAACCAGCATAAAGTTTTATCAAGAAATACCCATCTAACAAATGCTAGATACTGAGTATTAAAAACTATCTATGCCAATATTTACCAAAGGGAAAGAAAGCTACAGGCAATCCACATTAATTAAAGAGTCCTTTTTCTTTAAGTTCCAGATAATCCATACAAGCAAACAATTGTTGCACGTGAATTATTTAGTTATTCAGAGCTTCAACAAATAAGAAAAAGGTTCAGAAAATTAAGCAAGTGGGTGGAAAGCCTAGCATAAGGAACCCAACAAGGATATGCTCATTACTCACACCATTTAACCCCTATACCCAAAAGAAACACCAACCATAACTGGTGACTTCTATGAAAAACGACCCTCAAAGGTATAGAAAAGCTAAAATATCATATAGAAATGGCTAACTTGTGCACATAAAACATTAGGCCCAACATACTATCATCAATAGAGAGTAAAATTTCAAGGACCAAACAATATCATACAGAAATGAGGGATTCCTTCAACTAAATGTTTCCAAGTAATACTCCATGATTGCCAGCAGACAAACTCAATTTTTTAAGAAATCGCACAACATTGCCGCTATAGTGTTTTCACTGCTCACAAAAATACGATCACAAGGACCCCATGAACACAATACAAAAAATTCTCAGGCTTTCCAGATTACCCAAAATGTGTACGAAACGTGAATATCCGATGAAAAATTCAACAGAAAAACTCGTACTCATAGAGAAAAATTCACCGGCCGGCGCAGTGTATGAAGAATTCGTGTATCGGGAACAAAATGCAGAAGGAAATTCCCAACTCAAAAGAAAAATCAAAATAAATTAAAAGGAGTATACACTGTCTCACTTTCATGCGCGTATAAAACTCCAGCTTTCAGCACAAGTTGCTCGAAAACATTTGTGAGATATTTTCACTTTTTTGGAAGAAGTAATTTTGAAATGATCGGAGGAGATTTTCACTTCTCCAAAACTGTATTAATCAGTATTCAGTAATACGATTACAATTTACACCAAACATGAAAATGGAAACGAAAATCAGTGCTACAAACAAACTTTGGAAGACGCAACCTTTGTATTTTTTTCCTTGTTAACGAAATATTGCTCTGCTCAATTTAAAAGTGTGGCCACGGGCCAAATGGTGCATTAAATTTAGGTTTTGGGGTATTGACCATGGAGTCTATAGAATTTTTTTAGGCTTTCAAAGTCTGTGGGTATTCAATTCGAATTTTTAAAATTCTTTAAAAATTTTAAGGTATTCAATACGGATTTTAAAAAATCTTAAAAAATCTTTAGGTATTCAACGGTTTATGGATTTTAATACTCTATAGATTTTCTTTGATTCTCTTCCAAAAATATAAATAGATTTCACTCTCCAAAATCTATTCTAACAACCAGAGATTTTTATGTATTCTCTCAGAGAACTCTGAAGACGAAAGGTCAGAAGAAAAAAACCTTCGTTGTATCTTTAAATTTTCTCAATATTTTTATTTATTTTAATTTCTAATTAAATATAATCTTATCTTAATCATCTCTTCTTTGTATTTATTTCAAAAGAATTCTTTCATTAGCGATGGTGTTTAATTCCTATTATTCAAATATTTTATTTTTTTTCATTTTTTCATTATTTGTATTTTTTAATTTTTAATATATTGAAATCTTATTTTAATTGATTCAAATTTTAAATTTTCTCATTATTTCTCATTCTTAATTTTTTAATTAAAATTTTCAAATTTAATATTATATTAACCACCCTAAGTAATCCCATCACTCTTCTTCTTTATTCTTTAATTTTTCTTCATTTTATTTTGAATTAAATTTTAATTAAAAATTTCAAATCTAACCATCAGTATTAACACTCGATTATTAAGAATCAAATATATCTGCTTCAATTTGTTTTGGTATTAGAATTTCAATATTAAAGATTCAAATATAATATCCATAACCAATTTTATATATAGTCAAATTAAATATTTAGATAGTGAAAGTCAATATATGAATTAATGAACTTTATTAAAAATTATTAAGAAAAAATATTGATTGTTCTAAAAATTGAATCATGTTAAAAAAAAATTAAAATTGAAGAGACGAACATTACAATAGAAGAAAATCAGATCATATTCGATGAAATAATATTTAAATACGAGAAGAGATAAACACAAACACTCGTTACAAAAGAAGATACATATGTTGTAAACATTAAACGAAACTTGATAATATGTCATTGACGACTTCATTGTAGACACCACATCATATTTATGAATTGTAGACACCACACCACACCTTCATGAATTATAAATTTGAAAAAAAAAAAGTTCATTTGCATCGATAGTTCCAGCGTTGGAGTCTATGAAAATCCATGTAAATCAATAAAAAAAGTGTATTCCACAATCCTGTCAAATCTATGAAAATTCATGTAAATCAATAAAAAAAGTCAGTCAAACTCTGCATGGAGTCTATAAATTTTCTAGATCCACGGACTTTTTAAAGTCCAAAAAAATACAATAAAATTCCAATTGAATACACCCTCTCTAAGTGAAGGAGGACAAATATACCCATTTTAACAACAACAAAAAGATATATACCTATTCCATGAAATGAAAAAGAAATATACCGATACTACACTTTCAACCTAAAAATACCCTTTAAAAGTGAAAATGGGACCACTCCTATTCTATCTTACTTTCTCACGGCAAAAAATCCCCTCTCTCATCTTCCAAAATTAATTTTTTCCACATGTCAAAATTAAGTTCCTTCCATTCATCAAAATTAAATTTTAATTAAATATTACATTTAAATGAGTGTATTTGTTCTTCTTTACAAATGGGAACAACAGATATATATCCACTTGCATATTGTAAATTTTAAAATATAAATATTACAATTAAAGGAATAAAGAAAAAAAAAATATTATTTAATAAAAATCAATATTTAAAATGATTTATTCAATTTAAAAATAAATTAATGGATTTATCATTCTAAAGAATAAAAAAAGGCAATTGACCCCACAAACCTTAATTATTTTTTAAATTTATTATTTATTATAAAATTTATATCGTGTATATATTTGGGGCTCCAATATTATAAAAATTATTTTATTAATAAATACTAATAAGTATCCTAAACACTAAAATTTATAAATTATCATTATTTATAATGAAATAATAAGTAATTAATAGAAATAATTAAATACTAAAATTTTAAGCAATAAATTACAAATAAATAAAATTAATTATTAAATAATGTGGGTGGGGTGGGTGGGGTGGGGACAAATTGAGGAAAAGCTGGGCCAATTGATGTACACTAAAATTGTCTAAAGAAACACTTTTGGAATTTGTCCTCAAAATGTCCCCAAAAAAAATGTCCTCGAATAAAATTTTATTTAGAATTGTTTCACTATGTTTAGTTAAAAGTGGTTTAAAAAAAAAAGAGTTTAGTTAAAAGAAAAATATAGTTTGTAAGAAGTCTTTTTCTTTTTTTTTTTTAAGATTATCAAATACTCCCTCCGTCCTATAGTTTATGGCTTTCTTACTGTTCATTTTGATTTTGTGATAAAGTGTTGGGGTAAAAAAAATTATTTATTTTATGTGATAAAATAATTGATAGTTGGGGTAAAAATAATTATTTATTAATAATATTTTATGTGATAAAGTGATAAAATGATGGGTAGTTGGAGGTAAAAATAGTTGTTTATAAATATTTTATGTGATAAAGTTAAAAAATGATAAAAGAACTTTATCATAAACTATGGGACAAAAATAATGACAACTTTACAATAAATTATGAGACGGATGGAGTAATAGTTGGTTTAAAAATAAATACTATGAAACATAATTTTTTTTTAAAGGTAAATATGAAACATGATAGTGAAGCTATTTTGATGCTATTGCCAGTTGTTAATGAATACTCCCGTATTTGGAGTTTTGTTGTGGAGTTATTAGTTTCTATTATTTTAATTTTTTTTAGACAAATTAAGTCTAGTGTGGAAATTTGTATAAATACAAAAACTTTAATTTTCAACCAAATTCTATAATTGATGAATGTAATACAAAATTGAGTGGTTCATGGTTCACTCGGCCCGACTAGTTCATGGTTCACCCAACTCAAATATGTCATAATTTAGGGTTAATTATTTAGTGTTTAGGGTGTAGTTGGTTGATTTATGATAATTTTATAGATTTTCATCTATACAAATTTGCACACTAGACCTACTTTTTTTTTTTATATTAATTGTTATGATAAAAATTAATACGAGTATATTTTTATGATGATAAGTGATTAAGTGACCAAGGATCAATTGGGATGTTGACTTGTTTTATCTTGTTCCATTAATGCAATGTATAGCGTACGTGCAATAGTTTGTAGTCATTTCTCTTTAATGGAAGGATTGTGTTTGTAATAAATTAAGTAGCAAAAAAGACGAAGTTTAGGGGTTCACTATTTAGCCTAATTTATATATGAGACACACTTGGATGAGAAGGTCTCACGGTGAGACGGGAAATAAGTTGGACATTGACGCTTTAACACTATGGAAGGAGTGGATGTGATTTGTATTTGGTTGCACCTGTCTCATACATGAAACCGTCTCAAATGAGTTTTTGTCACTAATATATTGCTTGATAATTACTCCATCCGTCCCAAATATATAGGATTGTTTGACTTTTCACACAGATTAAGAAATTGTATTGGAAAAGTAAATTAAACAACCAAAATTTCTATTATATCCCTATTTAATGATTGTTATAGTTTTCAACATAATTAATGCATAAGGTTATATTGGTAAATTAATTAGAAAAAATTACTTTATGTAGAAACAAGCCTATATATTTGGGACATCTATAAAAGGAAAACAAACCTATATAATTGGGATAGAGGGAGTATTTAATCGAGTAATAGCAATGCAAACACCAATTTTATAGTGATTGACCCCTTAATAATATTCATTATCATTTTCATTATAAATTCACACTAGGCGGACCTCCAGTTCATAAAAAAAAAGGGTATGATGTACGCACGACTTAGCTAGTTTCAACCAGGGATGCAGAAATCGCGCCTACGCCCCGGTTGACCGCGGCGATTTTTACAAAATCGGCGATCCTGGGCGTTTTCAAGGCTAGGGCACCGCCTAGGCGGTCTGTGAGGACAAGGCGACAAATCACGCCTAGGCGGCCGATTTTTTTTTTAATTAAAAACACTACTTTTGAGTTCTTATTTTGTAATTTAACTATGATTTTATGTTAATTGTTGTGATTTTTTATTTTTCATGTTGAAAATTTCAGAGTAAAATTAATATCTGGAGAAAAAAAAAAAACTAGGCGGCGCCTAGGCGCTAGGCGGCCAAGAAACGTCCGTCTGGCGCCTACCGATTTCTGCACCCTTGGTATCAATTATGTTTTAATAAAATATCTTGAGTAAGTTACTCTAAGGTCCAAAACCCAAGTGAATATTACTAGTAGGTCTATCTTATTTTTTTCATTACTCTTAGGTCCAAAAGACACATGCTGCAAGGAAAAAATGAGATACAACATGTCAGATCAATCACTCCAAAAGCTCCCACCGTCCTTTTCCTTTCTCTCTCTTTCCTTGTTTTGAGGAAATCTCACTTTTTTAATTTGGAAGTATCCCACCAGGTTATTCCATTAACTATCATAGCATTTTTTTACATTTTACAAATTTACATACATTTTTCATATCTCAAAATTAATTCATATAAAAGTTAAAAAATTACATAATTTTACATATCAAAATTGAAAAATATCAGAAATTTACATATCTACAATCTCAAAATTTTACATATCTAAAATCCCAAAAATTACAAAAATAAAAAAATAAAAAAATAACATTTTCATCAAAATTTACATATCCTCGTCTTCATTACGACATGAACATGTTCATCAAATCACGTGAACATGTTCATTGTTCATCTCCGATTTCAAATGTTCACCCTCAAAAATCGTCAAACCCAGATCTTCATAAATTGAATCTTCAAATCTTCAAATCTTCAAAAAAAATTCCATATCAACAACCAAGTTCTTCAGAAAACCCAAATCTTCATAAAAATCTTCAAATATGCATTTTCACGCAATAACCTCCCGCAAATCAAATCGAGCTCTTTTTGAATCTGTAAAAATCGAATTACATTTTCACGCAATAAACTCACAACTTTCAGATTCAAATTTACCAACTCTTCAAACTAAACATTCAAGAAATTCGAGAACCAAGAAATGTACCTCTTAGAACAACACCACAACCACCACACTAATAAACAGAGAAATCATTGTGTCCTCTTGGAATAAATTCTCACACTTGATAGCCCCTGAATTTTTCCAATTTCGTCGCATAATTTCCCATTCAAAAGTCGGATTTTTTTCCAAACACCATTATTCATCAATTTCGCTTAATCCTCCGGCCCGGAAATAATTTTTAGAAAAAAAAAAAATAAATTGGGTGAAAAAATTGAAGAGATATAGATGATTTAAAGAGGTTATCATGGTTCCAAACACCACATTTCATCAAATCTAATTAGAGAGAAACCCATTAAAGATATAATCCTCTGAATAGGAAAATAATTTTTTAACAAAAAAAAATAAATTGCTAGGTTTTTTGAAAAATTGTGAAAAAAAATATAGATGATCACGCAAAATAAAGGGAAATACGGCCCATTCACAAGATTCTACCAAAAATAATTCAAACACCAAAAAAAAAAGTCGAAAGACAAAAATTACTAGAAAAAACATGCAAACACCTTCGTCCTCCAATCTTTCAAAATCAAGGTTTTCTCTCTCTCTAATTAGAGATAAACCCATGTAAAGATAATTAGGATATCACCTTTAATGAGGTGATGAGATGATATTCCACTATATATAAGGATACAATTACAACAATCAAGACCAAGAATTAAGGAAAGGTCAAACAGAATTAAATACAAGATCTAATCTATAATTACAAAGCAATTATCATTAATATACATATCAATTATCCTTAATACCCCCCCGCAAGCGTTGCGTGGGGTGAAGACAAACGCGAAGCTTGGAACGAAGAAGCTCAAAAGCAGGTCGAGACAAATCTTGGTGAAAATATCTGCCAGCTGAAGATGAGATGGAACAAAACGCGTGGAAATCTTCCCAGAGGAAACTAGTTCACGAACAAAGTGATAGTCCAGATCAATGTGTTTTGCTCGTGTGTGAGCAACTGGATTCTGACTGATAAAAATAGCACTCTTGTTGTCACACAAGAGTTCAGGACGGTTGGAGATTTTTACCCGGAGCTCACCGAGAAGATTGGTGAGCCAAACAATTTCCGCCGCTGCATTTGCCATAGCACGGTATTCAGATTCACAACTCGAGCGAGCCACTGTAGGTTGTTTCTTTGCACTCCAAGAGATGAGATTTCCGCCAAGAGAGATTGAGTAACCGTACGTGGATCGTCTGGTTTCAATGCAACGAGCCCAATCAGCATCAGAGTACCCAATGACAGCAGACTCTGGATGCCGAATAAAGGATAAGCCAAAGTGGACTGTACCCTTCACATAACGTAAAATCCGCTTAACAACATTAAAATGATCATCTGTCGGTGAGTGAAGAAATTGACTAACAACATTCACAACATACGATAAATCCGGGCGGGTAATAGTCAAGTACTGAAGAGCCCCAACTAAAGAGCGATATAAGGTGGGATCGTGGAACGGCGAGCCATCACTTACCAAAACCTCTCCAGCTGGCAAGGGGGTGGAAACTGGTTTGGAATCTAATAGTTTTGCCCGTTCCAAAATGTCAGTAGCATATTTCGCCTGGCCAACAAAAAGACCATCTGAAGTGTACGAGACCTCAAGACCAAGGAAATAGTTAAGACGCCCCAAATCCTTAATAGCAAATTCCTTATGCGTGCGTGCAATGAATGTTTTGAGCATGTCACCATCATTTCCTGTGACAATTATATCATCTACGTATAAGAGTAGATAGAGAATAGAAGTACCTCGAATGGGATAGAACAAAGATGAGTTAGATCGACTCTGGCCAAATCCCAAGCTGAAGAGATATGTACTAAATCGTTGAAACCAAGCAAGAGGGGCTTGTTTCAGACCATACAACGCCTTCTTTAGACGGCAAACATGATCAGGAAAATGTGGATCAACAAATCCCGGAGGTTGAGCCATGAAAACCGGCTTGTCAAGAAATCCATTGAGAAATGCATTCTTGACATCTAACTGATGCAACAACAATCGAGATCGCATGCAAGAGCAAGAATAACTCTAAGCGATGGCAGACTTGACAATGAAATTTGAATGTATGATGAAAATTAGCCCCGGGAACCTGAGTAAACCCCTGTGCCACAAGACGAGCTTTATGACGTTCAATAGTGCCATCGGAATGAAACTTGGTCCGAAAAACCCACTTCGAACCAACAATATTAGTACGTGGAGGACAAGGTACAAGATCCGCGTATTATTACGGCGACGAGCATCGATCTCTTCTCGCATAGCGCATACAACCATTCTCGGAGATTTGGCAATGGATTTAAAACCCCAGTTCGAGCTAGCGATCGAGGATAGGAAAGCAAAGGTCTGAAGATCAAGCAAATCTAGGCTTGAACAAGAGAGATCGCACGCGCCACCATAGGGAACGGGCCGCGGCGGACGGTGGATCACGCCACCATAGGATGGTTCAGAGCGGATTGGCCGAATGGTGGATCATATTGGCTGGTATGCGGATCACCGCGGCAAGTGGGAGCTCTTCCTCATCGCCCAGAGGAATGATTGGGGACGAAAACAACGGCGATGACGGGGCCGGGTGGATGACGGCGGGCGGGCACGACGATAGTACCATCCAAAAAACTTGAGAAATCCAAATTGGACAGCGGTGATGCAGACGAGTTCTCGAAGAAAGGAAAGCATACTTCATCAAATTGAGCATGCCTCGATAAAAAGACCCGAGAAAAGTCGGATCGAGGCAATGAAATCCCTTATGAAAGTCTTTATTGACCCAAGAAAGATCTAAGGGACTTTTGGGTGCCAACTTATGTTCAAAGATAGTCCATCAAAAATGGATAAACTTGACAAGAAACGGTTTAAAATTGGCATAGTTTGGAATCGATCCAAAAAAGCTCAAAAAGGGAGACTTGTTAGTTCTGATGAGGGAAGGATTAATAACATAAACTTCATCAAAAATCAAACCACAGCATGCAGGAGCATGAAAAATAACATAGAAGAAGAAAATGGATCGAGGCAACGTTACGCCCCCCATTATGAGTGCTATTGTATGGACACGAAGGCGATGAAGAATGCCATGTAGTGACATAAATTCACGGACTCTAGAATTCACAAATTTATGCCACGCGTCACTTTGGAAAACCTTGTTTTTTAGGAAAACCGAAAGTGCGGAACAAAAGCATGAAATTTCACCAAAATATCATAAAATTCAGACTTAGCACGAAGGGGATAAATCCAAGAGAAACGAGAATGATCATCCACAAAAGCAACATAATATTTAAACCCATTAGACGAAATAAGCGGGGCGGGCCCCACGGATCACAATGGACTAAGTCAAGCCTTTGCATCAAAGCCGTTTTTTTCATTTAAAAAAAAGGTAAACGTTTGCTCTTAGCCAACTGACAAGAGGAACAAAGTGTAGGAATCGGTAATAAAGAAGTAATAGACAACTGGCCTAACTTTTGCAATAAAGAAATAATAGTAAACGGGACATGCCCCAAACGAAGATGCCATAAATCAAAGCTAACCTTCAAGTCTTTATTCTTAATTGCTGCAACTAGCGCCGGGACACCCCGATCAAGCAAATATAGACCTTTATCACACCTTCCCTGAGCCATAATTTTCTTTGTCACCCGGTTCTGAATGGCAAAGAACTTATCAGAGAACACAACGTCAACAGGGTAATTAGCAGTCAACTTAGAAATAGATAATAAGTTCTTAGTAATATGTGGCACAACCAATACATCCAACAATTTTACATCCCCAGATAATTTAGAGATGCCAATATGCGAAATATTTAAAGCAGAACCGTTACCAGTATAAGGTCCGAAGGATTCAAGAGCAGATGTCTGATTCGTCATATGCGCAGAAGCACTAGAGTCCAAATACCAATCAGGAGTGGAATCAGAAACCTGACATGAGTGATTAAAGGCCTGAGCAAGATTGGCAGAAGAAGCAAAGATTAGAGCATCAATAAATTGAGGGCATTTATTAGCATAATGTTCACCGCCATGATATATCGATAACGAGGGTATAGGCACGACGACCCTATTTCCACCACGATTACTTGGGTTTGCTACCGAATTACCACGAAACCCTGTAGACTGCGAACGATTGTTAGAATGCTGAAAGTTTCGGCCTCTGTTGTTGAACCCCTGATTGCCCGAAGAGAAACCAGAATCTCCCTTAGGATGACTTTGTCCACCTGAGAAACGGCCACCACCTGCACGGCCATTGCCCGAGTTTGCAGCCGTGAACGCCGCCGAAGATGGAGAACCACCCTCCATAGCACGCAACATCATCTCAAACTGACGAGCTTGATGAAGCAAGGTGCGAAACACAGGTAATGTGGTCAGCGCCATTCGCGTGTCAGCAAACGAGGCAAATTGAATGCCTAACCCTCGTAAGAACCAATGGCTTTTGTCAGTTTCATCAATAGGGCGACCAATTGCCGAAAGTTGATCACATAAGTTTTTAAATTTCCGGCCATAGTCGTCCACCGAGAGATCACCCTTCCGAAGAGAAAGCAACTCCTCACGTAGTTGATGGGTGTGAGAAGCGGATGAGTCGGAGAACGCCGCAAGAAGCGTCGTCCACGCCGAATGGGAGGTTTGACAATCGAGAACCTCGGATGCCTCATCCGGAGTGAGCGACGTGAAGACGACGCTAAGCAATTTCTTGTCTTTCATACACCATGCAAGAAACGCCGGATTAGGTTGTTGGGCACCAGCAATCGTGATTGTAGGGGATGGAGCCCCAACTGATCCATCAAGAAAACCCATTAGATCGAAGCACTCGGCCATATGAATGACTTGACGATACCACATCAAGTAAGTAAAGGGTTCCAGTTTGATCGGTACCATAGAGAGCATGGTGTTAACAGGTAGAGGGTCGGGAGTTGCAGCGGCCATCGGAGAAGAGAGGATGGAGCGTTGCGGCGAATTTAGGGTTGCAGAGGATTAGGGTTTGGGAGGGAAGGGAGAAGAAGACAGACGGAAATCTTGCTAGAGGAGACGAGTCTAGCAAAAACGGCGCGGCAGAGGGGACCAGTCCGGCGGGCCTGACGACGCAGCAAGGGAAGCCGCGGTGGTCGTCTGAAATTTTAGGTACTAGAATCGGAGGCTTGATACCATGTAAAGATAATTAGGATATCACCATTAATGAGGTGATGAGAGGATATTCCACTATATATAAGGATACAATTACAACAATCAAGACCAAGAATTAAGGAAAGGTAAAACAGAATTAAATACAAGATCTAATCTATAATTACAAAGCAATTATCATTGATATACATATCAATTATCCTTAATAACCCATCAGGCGGCGGCGCACAAAAAACCCCCAAAAATCAGACATTCTCAAATCGCATCAAATTAAAAAACACACCAGAAAAAAAATCAGATTTCAAAGAAATCAGATCTAAAAAATTAAGACGACACATTTTTGGGGAGGGAGGGGGCGTGCGGCGCGAGGGAGGGGGCGGCGGCTCGAGCGCGGAGGTGTCCCTAACCACGCCATTCTGTTTTTTTTTTTTTTTTGGGAGGGAGGGTGCGGTAGCGCGCTTGAAGGCGGTGGTGGTGGAGGTCGTATCCTGGTTTCAGGGTGTTTGCCTGTTAGGAGATGGCGGAGGCAATTTTGGGTTGAAAGCTAGAGAGAGTGAGGGAAGGAGAAGTGGCGATGGATATTTTGCAGAGCTTTTGTCATTTTGGGGTGTGAAGGAGGCCGCCGTTTTGATTTTGGGTGGAGGGATGGTGGCCGCAACGGCCGACGAATTGAGAGAGAGAGTGAGAGTGATTAGGTTTTGGAGAGAGAGGAAAAAATTAAATCTGAATTATATGCCCAATTCGTGTTATATGCCCAATTCGTGCTTGTGGAGAAATAAGAGCCTAAAGGAATTTAACACACATAATATGGACCTAGGAGTAATATTATAAAGGGATGGACTAGGAGTAATCCATACCCTTGGAATGGACCTAGGAGTAATTCAATCAAATATCTTTATGTAAAGAAATTAATAAACTAGATTTTGGAATAATAATTATTGACTTAAAGTAGATCTACATTAAAGAAAAAGGCTAACTGGGCATATCAATCCGTTTAATATTTCTACTTGACCATGTTTAGTTTGATATTCTATCAATCAAATATAAATATGAACTCTTAGGGTAAATTCACATTTATTCCCCACTATTGAGAAATCCATGTACCACTATTAATTAGATTTAAAAGTATTTATGATGGATATTTAACACATGAACTTAAAATATGGTTCGTTAATTTTTTTATTATTTCACATATCATTCATAAATATTATAAACTACAAATTAAAACACAAGTTATGAAGTAGGTGATCTCATAACGTCTTTTGTAACATGCCAATGCATGCATGACAATGATGAAGATGGCAAAAACAAAAGGTGATGAAATTGAAACAAGACTCAAAATAGGAAGGAAAACATAATAATAAATAAATAAACAAAATAAACTTCATTTTCACTATAGTAGTTGAAGGTTCGGCAAGGCAAAATTACAAGAGGAAACATTCCAAACCCACCTTTTTCTTTCACTACAACCTCCAATCATCTTCTGTATAATTTGCCGGCCAAGTAGCTCTCATTTCTTCATCACCATTGTAAACCAACAGCAACATTCAACTTAAATTAATCACACAATCTCTTTTAACTCCTCTTTCACCATAACAATGTAATATTCTTTGATCTAGCATGCTCTTTCAACCAAACCATATCTTTCTCAATGAAGATTCCTCTCTGTTTCTTGATGTGTTCATGGTTTCATCTGACCTGCAGCAGCCAACAGTACTACGATCAAACCTCGTGTTCTTCGGATTTGAATTTCAATCCAGGAACAAGGTACATTTGCAGCAGCTCCTCCAGAAATCAATGCAGAACATTCCTTGTGTTCAGAGCTAATTCTCACTTTTCAACAATCTCCAACATTTCAACTCTGTTCAGAACAGAGTCGAATACCCTGCTTTCGATCAACGAAAACGTGCTTTCTTCGACTCAAATTCTTCCGCCAGGGCACGAAGTGCTCGTGCCAGTCGAGTGTTCATGTTCTGGAAGATTCTACCATGCAAATTTCACCTATATAGTGACTCAAAACGCGAGGATTTCGACAATCGCTTGCGATTTTTTTCAAGGGTTGGTGAAATCCATCACATTAGCAGAGGAAAACCTCGTGCATAACAACGTCCGTGTAATTAATGCAGGCTTCCTTCTTCGCGTGCCGTTGAAGTGCGCTTGTCCTGATCAAGTAGGATTTAAGTACCTTGTGACGTACCCCTTGATAAAAGGAGATAACACTGAGAAATTAAGCGAAAAGTTTAATGTTTCTGTTGAAGAAATATGGAGAGCAAACCACATGGATCCAACACCAACCGTGTTTCCAGACACAACCGTTTTAGTCCCGTTGAGAAACGAGCCCGTTGTGAATTTCAGCGTCCCGGATTCTGATCCTCCGACTGGCCCGTTTCTCCCAACGAAGAAAGTCGAAAGAGGCAGGGGATTTCTCTGTTTCAGAAGAATGTCTACATCGCTGGTTCTGTTCTTGGTTTTTCTCTAATTGTGGCTCTTTTTGTCACTTGCGGTTTATACATCAAGATTAAGTTCAAATCCGAGAATAACATATCCTCGATTAGGGTTAGCTCGTTGAACTCTTGCTCGACTCCATGGAGCGCGAATTCGTTCCTTTCGCCAGATTTGCTCGTTGGGATTAAGTACAATCTAAGCAACTACACGGTCGAAGAACTCAGACAATTGACGGATAATTTCAGCGAAGAAGCTAAGATTAGTAGGTCCATGTATAGAGGATTGGTTGATAATGGAGAAGTGATTGTAAAACAGATGAGTTTTGAAAAAATGAAGCAAGTGATCGATTTCCATTCGAAGATTAATCATGTGAACATTGTGAAGCTGCATGGAGTTGGGTATGGCGAGGAAGAGTCGTCTTATCTTGTATTCGATTATCCTTCGAATGGGAGCTTAAGGGACTGTTTGGCGTGCTCAAATTCCGCTCTTCATTGGCATAGAAGGACTCAAATCGCGTTTGATATAGCGACGGGGCTTCATTATCTGCACTATTCTGTTAGTCCAGTGTGTAGTCATTTGAGCCTAAGTTGTAAAAACATATTCTTGAGCTCAAATTGGAGGGCTAAAATCACGGTGTTTGGAACGAGGAGAGAATCGGACGGGGTGGGGGGTGAAAAAGTCGATATCTATGCGTTTGGAATGGTGATTTTGGAGCTGATATCGGGGAGAGAAGTCGGAGACGGGGAGTGTGTTAGGTTTTTGGGGGGAGGGGATAATGAAGTGGGGTGTTTTGATGAGTTGAGGGGTTTTGTGGATCATAGTTTGAAGGATGATTATCCTATACATGAGGCCTTATGTTTAGCAGTTTTGGGTGCATCATGTGTTGATGATGATCCTATGCATAGGCCATCTATGGATGATGTTCTTAAAGTTCTTGCTAGAATGGTGTGATTCTGATTCAACATTGAAACATGTATGTGGAATTTGAATGCATGGATTTCATTTCATGGTACTAAAACTATGTAGATGAAAAACATGCATGATTCCTCTAATTAATTGGTCTTTTCTGGCGAATGATCTATTATAATTGATTATATATGTAGGTATGGTTTATTGAGTATGTTTGTTTGTTGTAGAGGGATCACTATTTTATGGACAAGATCTGAAATATCCAGTGAAAAACTCTTTTTTACCTTAATGAGGGAGGACTTGTAAAAATAAAAATTTCTGATTGAAATATAAAACATGCAAGAGGATAAAATCAAATTATATTAACAAAGTTTTGGGTTGAATTGAAGAGCTTAATTGAGTCTGATTTTTCATATTTAGGCGTTGAATTCCGCATATCTTATTGTTGAATTTTTACAATTGCGCTCATCGGTGCATGATATAATTATGTATCCCGTGGATTCAATTGTTGCAGTGTAAAAACAACACAAATTCAATTACCGTATACACATCATGTTTTGAAAATAGACAATTTTTTAAATGGATAAATATCAAGTTTTCGTAGGATAAAACAAATTTTACGTATTAGTCAATTGTTATTATGTTATGGTAGCTAGAGTAATGGAGTGTTGTTGTTTATATACTTGGCAGTTGGCATCCATTTCAACATCCAATCCATACATATATGATATATACCAAGTATATCCCAATTCATACATTAATTGATGCATCCCACCGCCCACTCCAATGTGGCAATGTACGTACATAGAAATTAGAAAATTGATATTATTAGATAATTTATTTTTTAATATATTTCCCAGGTGCATCATATTTTGTGTGACCCATGGCAGATCATCAGAATTATTAAGTTAATAATGACACGTATGAATTAATTATAAGGATTATGATATCAAATTAATTTCAATACTAGGACTTTTTTCAAACAAAGAATACTTGAAAACCTGTGAAACAAAAGTTTGTACTGTACTTTAGGAACCTTAAGTCGGGGTGGTTCGGTGTATCATACCGAAAATTTCAAGTTATACCACTACCGTATCAAAATTTTAGGTATTAAAAAATGTATACCGATATCGTATCGAACCAAATCATATATCGATATATCGTTCTATACCGAAATAGTTTTCCATAAATTTGTATATAGAAGGCGGTGAACTGCTGACACTAACCCCACCCTCTGAACCACATCGACCGCCTTCATTCTTCGGCCGTATCAATGCCATGAGCCCAAGGTTGTTGCTGAAGTAGAGAGGAAGAGGGAGACAAATGACGACCACCCAATTCTCCAGTAGTGTTTCGTGGAGAGACAGGGAAGAAGAGGCTTCTCGTGTCGGAAAATAAGGAATAGAGATAGATGCATGAAAGAGATATCTGAATCGTTGGAGGTCGTTTTGATTTAATTAGCATTGAGCCATTGATGAACTGCAATTTAATTTATTGGGCAATACCCTATTGATGGACTTTAATATAACATAATGGAAATTGAAAAAAACCAATTAAATAAATTTAAATTATATAAATTTTTTTTTTTTAAAGATCAGTATTTCGGTAGTATATATGATTTTTATACCGTTACCGTACCAAAACTTTCAAGACACAAAAAATATTCCATTAAATATATCAGGTACCGCGGTATAATATATCAGTAGCAATTTAAATTCAAGACACAAAAAATTTCCATTAAATATATATTATGATAACTCTTTATTTATATATGAAAAAATGAATAAAACAATACAATAGAACTTTAAAAATATGTAGAGCACCATGCAACTACAAATACATGGTACAGAAAAAGAAAAAGTAGACGAACGAGTATGTTGATAATACATACTATATAATACTACAATAGAGCATAGACGATCATTTCAATTGTTTGGATCCTTCGGTCTAAAGAGTTGCATCGAACGCTCATTCAAAGGTTGGAGTGGCCTGGAGTTAACTTCAGATTCCTGTACAAATAATCAAAATTAAAAAAATTATTTAGATAGAAACTTAATTATATATTAATTCATGTAATCAACATTCAATTAGGTAACCAAAAATTTGTGTAATTAACACTTACATCATGAACAGCACTGCGAATCAAGTGGACTTGTTCTCTTGTCACTGTCCTCACCTAAAGAATAATTGTGCAACAATAATTATAAAAATATTATTTTTAAAATATTGATTAGCTAGGCATGCATTATTGATGATTAAAATTTAGGGAGAAATAATGTGTTATTACACATACCTTTCTTACAATTGTCCAGATGATGTTTTGAGTACAAGGAGGGATTGTAAGTGAACCGATGTACCTATAGTACTTTCTGCTCCCCAATTTTATCAACTCTGGATCAATAACACCCATCTCTTTTTCTACATCTTGGACATGAGTGAGAGCTTCTAATTCGCGATTTATCTACAAATGTCCACGATAAAAATGCATCAAATTACAAATTTATATATTCCAACTTTATAAGAATAAATTGAGAAAATAGGCAAAAATGTCCATTTTAAATTTGCATCTCTCTTTTTTGTCTTAAACTTTTTCAACTCACAATTGTGCATTTTTTTTTACTATTCTACCCTTCATCCTTAATCTCATCCTATCCCTTAATCACATCTCAATCCCACCACAATTTCCAACATTCAAACAAGACCTGGACCCAACCCAGCCCAACCTGACCCGGTCCAACCCGAACCGTCCCGGCCCGAACCCAGCCCAAAATGGTTCATAGTTCAAGGTTCGGGTTTATGATTCAGGCTTTAGGGTTCAAGATCGTGTTTAGATGGTATATAATTAAATGATGAAATGAGATAAAGATGTGAAAGAGATGAGATTAAGAAGGAAATAGAATGGTGAAAAAATGACATATTTGTGGGTGGAAAAAGTAAAAGGGCAAAAAAGAAAAATACATATTAAAAAAGGCAAAAAAGAGTTTCTCCCGAATAAATTTCCTAGACAGAGAGTTTAAATTTACGTACGGTGGATAAGAAAGAGTCTTGACGCCCGATTTTGTACATGATTCCGATCACAGCTGTACGATTGTCGCTACTCTCATGTACCAAATGAACTTCCAAGTCAAATCTGCAATTGGATTTTGATTTTGTTAGAATTATTTACTGCAGTTGGGTTAAAAAAGTAAGTTATTAAGAATTAAATTGGTGAAATAAAAAAATTACCTTCTTCCATTTAGAGTGTGTTCAGAAGGTGAGTGCCAGTGGCATTGCCTAAGGTAATACACGGTTCCATTCATCTGGATGTGTCCTGCATCTCCTGTCCATCTTAACTGCACTCGTAATTAATAACCACATTAATTAATAATTAAATACTTAAATATTAATACTAGATAATTAAGTACTTATTTTGTGAAATTTGATACCGTTACTTATAGGAAAAGTTCAAACAAAACTTATATATCTAATTTATTTGTGATTTTGTAAGAATCTAGAAAGAATACAGAAATTACTAAGATTTTACTTTGAATTCGATTCAAGAAATAATACAAAATATAGAATAATTGAGAGAAAGATATATGCATGATGAAATTTGATAAGAATTGATGTCTTGAACAGTTAAAACTGTTGAGAGAAATTAAATAAATAGATTATTCCCGACCCTCCCTACAAGCTCGAACTTTTAGATGAGACGAAATTCTCTCATGGTATCGAGCCCGGGTTGTGGGTTCGATTCCGTGGAAGCACTCCACCCATTTAAATTGTCCACTCTGTTGGGCCTCCTCTCCGAGAGAGCAGAATGGCAGATGATTCTCCCAGGAGTGATGATTCTACCACAGTGGGAGTGTTGAGGGAAATTAAATAAATAGATTATTCCCGACCCTCTCTACAAGTTCGAGCTTTTAGATGAGACGAAATTCTCTCAAAAACCATCGCAATTATAATTTGTATATATAATTGTATTTGTACTTTCCCCTAAGAACATGAAAACTTATAGACATAACAATATGAACTTTTTTATGAGATGATCAGTCATGAAAACTTGTACAAATATGAAAAAATTATCGAACAATTAAAACTTAATATAGTTAAAACTATATATATATTTAGATAAAATGGTGACTTAAACACATGATCTCGTTAAAAAAATATATATATATATATATATACGTACCATCATATCATGGCCTCGATTGACAAGGGTGGCATTAGCAGGGTAGTAATTTCTGTTAAGTGTGCCCAAATGTGAAACTATTTGAACCCTTTTATTCAGCAGATCAATCGGCGATTGCATTTGGCCCGAATTACAGTCCTTCCATTCGGGGTGGATTTTGCCCCAATGGGCCGGCCCGATCTCGCTGTCTTTCGCATAACTAAATTCTCTCTCATTCTCTGCAATTATCATCAACAATTAATTAAAATATATAAACATATGAAATGATAAATTACATAACTAGAAGATGAAAAGAAGTCAATTTAATTATTAGACTTACCAACTTCTTGGGGAGTCGCAAAGCATGCAAATGAGACTAGAAGAAGAAGAAGAATAAGTATGAAGGAGTTCATTGTGTTGTATGAATATCCGAATCTGGATTTGTTGATTTGCAATGGTTTATTTATTTGAATAATGGGAGTTGGTGAGTTGATGGTATGCCTTATATAGGAGCAATTTATAACTGTATATAATACGCAATTATTTCAATTGAAATTGAATGAATTGAACGGATGTGAACGCTAAAAATTAAAGTTACTTAAATGGACTTTTATCTATGAAATGTCAAACGAACGTATCAGAATTTAATGCATTAATTAGAAATTGACAGGAAAATTACATCATGTGTTCTCATGCTATAATAACAATCTAAAGATGACGGAAAAAAATTGCATCACATATCAATTGGTTCACTTTTTATTTTTATAATAGAAAAGTTGTTCCTTTTAAAGCTTTAATTAAAATGACATATTTTACCTTCTTTCTTTTTTTAAAGTAATAATTAGAAAGTGAAACTGGCCGCATAATTAAACGAACTCATGCAGGAAACTATATTTTTTAAAATCGATTTTAACTGGGGTTAATGAATTTAACAATACAACTTCAAATTTATAATTATAAACCATGTGATGCTGGGCGTTCTTAGTACATTTTACAGTACGTCTCGAAAGGAGAGTATCTGTGTTGCACGGGTACGGGTGAGGGGTGCAGATACAATACGATTCGGGTGCAGGATTTAGAGATTTTTAAAATTTTAGGATACGATAAGGCGAGAATACGTCAATTTATTTTTATTTAATTATATATAACACCTGTAATAATATCAATAAATTTACTATAATTATATATAACACCTGTAAAAATACCAAGAGTATTTAAAACACATGTACTAATATCAAGAAATTCATCCCATAAGCAACAAAATAACAATTAAATCAAATATCATTAACCTGTGTAGTGTGTGCGTGAATAGTAGGTTTAATTTAGTAAGTTTTAGAGTGTGTCCTTCAAATTATTAGTAAGTTTTAAAATTTTACAAAAAAACCCCAAAAATTTAATAAATTTTACAAAAAAAAACCCGATACGTATCCGATACGCGTATCCTCGGAACAGGATAAGCGTATCCGATTTAAAAAAAAATAAAAAAAATTGGGATACGCCACGTGGCGTATCCGGTGCGAATCCCAGACGAATCCCACCCGAATCGCACCCTCGGCGAATTCGATACTGCATAGCATACTGCTGATTTTTTAAGAATCCATGCATTAGAGGAGAGTATTAATACTTAAAGAGATACTCCCTCCATCCATCAAAATTGTGCTCATTTCATTTTGACATGTTATACGGAAAGGTAAATTAAGTACGTTTATGGACACAATTTTTTTTATCTTCATCGTCCAACAATCACTTAATTACTCAATTTATCATTATATTTTACTCACAATCAATTATGTTATTCATAAATGGACTTAATTTACCTTTATGTATAATATATTAAAACGAAATGAACACAATTTTGATGGACGGAGGAAGTATAATATTACTAATCAAAAGGTGTGTGTTACAATAATTCAACTGACTTCTATTTATAATAAATAAAATGCAGGCTCTAACTTCCTCCCAAAGAATGAGACTAAAGTAACAAAGAAAATAAATCAGACATATTAATTAGGTCGATTGTTAAAAAGAAATACGACAAGGCGAAGGCGATAACTCATGCTAGTTGGATTAGATGATTTCATATTATAGATAAACTTGATTCATGTTTCCTTTTATTTTTAAATAAAAAATCTAATAACCAATAAAAAGGTTTTTATCCAACAAATTTTTGACAAAGCATATATTATACTCCTTCCATTTCATTTAACTATCATTTTTTGACGTTTCACATAAATTATGAAAATAATTTAATACACATAATTATTTGATAAAATAACCACTGTACCCATTTTAGTTGTTTACATAAGCCTATATCCCAATAAATGGGACATATTATAAAAATTAAGAAAAATGATAAAGTAGAAACACTATAAAAAAGACGGTGTTTTACGACAGTTTTAGCGACGGTAAAAATTGTCACTACAGGAAGTGGCGACGGTTTTTCAACCGTCGAGAAAACGAGGGTCGCTAACATTTAGCGACGGTTTTTTCCAATCCGTCGCTAACTAGCGACGACTTTTATCCGTCGCAACATAGAGATGGTTTTGTCGACGGTAATATGGGCCCGGACCCGGGTCAGAAAACCCGTCGCTAAACCGTCGATAAATTGTCGACGGTTATGACGTCATAAAACCGTCGGTATTAGCGACGGCAATATCCGTCGAAATGTGCGACGGTTATAAGCCGTTGGTATTAGCGACGGTTATTGTCGTCGCTATAACCATTGTTAAATCGTGAATTTTTTTTTAAAAAAAAGGCTCACGGTGGTTCGAGCCCGGGCCCGGGGGGCGCCCGGGTGGGCACCGAATCACCCGAGCCATGGACCATCTCGAACCCAACCACCAAACATCTCATATATAAGCCACCAAACCTCCAAATTAAATGAGACAATTATTCGCTCCCATAGGGGACCGAATACGGACCTTGGGTGCCTGAGCGGGGATCAATTCCGCTCGTGCACTTGCTTTCTTGCGTTTACTTAATAAAATTAATTCTATATGTCCTAAAAATCATTTTTTTTTATAATTTTTTTTTTAAAATTCTTTATTTACATTATCTTATTTATTAATTCAATCACATTTTTATATAATAATTTATAAATTTTATTTATAAATTTAAATTATATTATATTATATTAAAATTGTATTTTTTACTTATTTTTAATAAAATTAATTTTATATGTCCTAAAAAAATTGTTTTTTTTTCCAATTTTTTTTAAAATTCTTTATTTCAATTATCTTATTTAATGATTCAATTACATTTTAATATAATAATTTATTTTTTTATTTACAAATTATGAATAAAGGATTATAGTTTTTTAAAATTGTATCTTTATTGGATAATTACCAAAAAATAAATTATGTTAAGCAATGTTAAATAACTTGTAATATGCAAATATAATCGTCAACATGAAATATTACAAATGAAAGACAATATAATTATTATTCGACATCCACATCGTTGCCCCCATCTGTATTATCATCATCCTCCTCGTCGTCGTCGTCGTCCTCCTCCTCATCCTCCTCCTCTTCCACACCATCTTCGTTCTCATTCACATCATCATCTTCATCATACTTGTTATCCTCCCTGCCGCTGTCAATCTCTATCAAATCTGGATTTGCAGTTGTTAAGTCTACGAAAAGATTGAAATCTCATGTATGCACTTCAGTTTGAGCCTCAACTTGTTCCGTTTAGAATGAAGTGTCGTCAACTGCGGCCATTGATGCCGTTTTAGGAACTTGCACCAGTGATCTCGTCTTTACTTTGCAAACAATCTCCCATTCATTATTTGCTCTCGAACCTAGATACGTGCAGTAGTATACTTGGGATACTTGAGCAGCAAACACAAACGGATCATATCCCGTATATTTTCTTCTTCTAAGAACATCGACCAGTTTGTATTCGGGAAGAATCCTTATTCCTGAAGTAGATGGATCATACTAATCACACTTGGACAACACAACAGTCTTCTCAGGGAACCCGGATATCCTACTTCAGCAACTTCTTGCAGGTGTCCGAAGTAGTCACGACTTTCTCCATTGAACATTACACTGTTAATACAAACACCATTGTTTGCAGTAGATTTGGTCGATGCATACTCCACCGTATGGAATTTGTATTATTATTTACATAGTATTCTTGGTACGTGTTGACCTGACGTAGTGGTCCTCTACTGAGATCCCGCATAAATGGGTTCTCAATGTGTTGATTATAACCCTGTGACGGTTTTAGGTTAAATATATAATTGTAAACATATAATATGAATTAATTAATAAACGGTGGTTAGATAACACTCACATAGTTTTGGAACCACTCTGGAAAACCACGAGTAATATTTTCTCCTACTTGTGCATCTGAGATGTTTGGATGTATACGGTGTAGCTCTTCAGTATAGATCCTAATTGAAAGCAATATATTATTAATCAAATATTATATAATAAATATGCTAATTCATCACAATTGAAATACTTACTGAATGCACGGTTCGACTTCATCACAATTGACTAACACATATTTATGTGCAACTTCAATCTCTTGTCGGTTTAACCAGGGTCGTTCAATACTTTTTCCCAAACATCGACCTAGAAACTTAAACATGAACAAGTTGCCCTTAATATCATCGCAACATTGGATGTGCCTCTACGGTGTAATTACGAGGCTCTTTTTCTCAACCTTGTTCTAACATGATCCTCGAAATAGTAAGAACAAAATGTCGTAACCTCCTCACACAAGTAGGCATTAACAATTGATGCTTCAACTTTTGTCTTTTGTTTAGCATTGAGCTTCAAGTTATGAAGATACCTATAGATATATAATTATAAAAAAATTGATAAGAGCAAAACATAAATATATATATTTGTATAAATAGATGTAAAGTGAAGGTTTACCTCTCAAATGGATACATCCACCTGTATTGCACTGGGCCAGCAATTTTGGCTTCATATGCTAAGTATACCGATAAGTGCTCCATCGAATCAAAAAAGCTGGGAGGGAAAATGAGCTCCAACTTGCATAAAATAACTGGAATGTCTTTCTCCAAACGGACCATGTCGTCCCACGTAATCATTGTAGATATTAAATCTTTGAAGAATAGACTCAATTCAGTTATGGCCCTCCAAATATTATTCGGTAGGAATTCCCGAAATGCGAGGGGCAACAGTCGTTGCATAAACACGTGACAATCGTGGCTTTTCATCCCAGACACCTTCCCATTTGATCTGTTTACACAACGACTCAAATTGGAGACATAGTCATCTGGAAATCTCAGCTCTTCAATCCAATTACACAAAGTCACTTTCTGTCTCTTATCAAGTGAGTAATTGGCTTGGGGATATCTTCTTGTACTCTCATCCCTCTTCAAGTGATCACGCTTGCATATCTCGTTCAACTCATCACGTGACTTTGAAGTGTCTTTTGTCTTGCCCTACGTATTCATGATTGTGTGGAACAAGTTATCGAACACATTCTTTTCGATGTGCATCACATCCAAGTTGTGCCGAATAAAAAGTGAGCCCCAGAATAACATGCAATTATTGATACAATAATCAATACTCTCTACAAGTAGACCCATACTCTTCAACAAATTCTTGGCTTGATATTCTGTAATAGACACCTTATTACCGGGAGGACAAACCTCATTGAACAACTTATTAATCTGATTATAGGCTCTTTGAGAAAGTTTGTTCTCAGCCTTGATAGCCATGAGTCAAGCATTGAATGACAACAGAGAGTGAGTTTGACATACATCATACAGATCTTCGTCAGCTGCTTTGAGTATTCTGTAAAAATTAGATGCTTCATCATTTGGATCCTCCTCCATAGCCTCATCTTGAAACCCATCACCTTTCATGATCATCGTATGATACATATCCGGTGTATCCACTGCAGGTGTCTCGAACTGTACTCCAGGATCATCAACTCCATGATCATCGTGTGTCTCATTGTATTCGAAAGCATTATAATACTCTTCAAGATCATTGAAATCAACATTCAATCGATCTTCACCATGACGTGTCCAATTGTAGTAATAAGGAACAAAACCATTCACGATGATATGTGTTTGAACATCGACAATCATCCTGTATAACTTGTTCTGACACTTTCTTGCATTACACGGACATCTTATACGACCTTCTGAATCTATTGCACCATGATTAGTTGCAAAGTAAATGAAGTTATTAACTTCATTCATGAACGCCGTATTTATACATTCGTTGATAAGTCGATGAGTCGAATACATCCACTGACGATTTGGATATTCCATCTGTTTCAAATCATATCAATATGTTAATTCTACAAAAAATTGGACAGAGTTTCGATTGTATATGTAAATATCCAAATATATTCTTCTATCAAATAACATCGAACAATTATCCACCAAATAATTATTTATGACAACATGCATTTAACATAAACTATCTGCACAATATATATCAACACCAAATACAAAACAAACTTATCAATTATATACATTACAATATATATTTTTAAACGGTAGAAATGTGAAAACGTACGGTAAAATTGTCCTCGATTGTGAAATGCTTCTACTACACAATATGCACTTCAAAAATGATTTTCGTCTCTATCTACATAAATTTTGGTGTTGGTTTTGGAAAAAAAATGAGTTGGCTCGACTGTTTTGTGTAAAATGAAACTGCTGATTTTTTTGACAGATTTTAGCGACGGCTTCAGCGACGGTTTTTTGAAATCATCGACAATAGCGACGGAAATTTCCATCGTTATTAGCGATGGAATTCAAAAATCGTCGCTGAAACCGTCGCAAAAAATAGAAATTATTAAAAAAAACAGGAATTAAAATTGTTCAACATAAAATAAATAAAATTAAAATTGTTCAATCATTCATCAAAATAAAAACATAAATTAAAATTGTTCAATCATACATAAAACATTAAAACTTAAACAGAAATCATAAATTGTTCAGAAAATTACAAATTGTTCACATAATTAAAATAACAATATTTAAAATGGATAAGCCCTCCAAACAGCCACAATTGAGTCCCATACTTCCGACCCAAGTTGTTCTGATAGGTTCAGCCCTTCATCCGTCCACCGACTACGCTAGTCGTACATCATGTCATGGTACTGTCGTTGAGCAACCTTATAAAATGTCTTGTAAACGTCATTGGTCTTGAGATCGGGACTCCACGTAATTTGTTTCTATATTTCGAATATAATACGACAAATTAATTAATTGTAATAAAAATATATTGAAATAAAATATAAATTAAATTTTATATCGTAAACTCCTTGAAATACATCTGACGTTGGTTAGTTGGCACGTATTTCCAGCTGTGAGCGCTGACAGCAATTCCCACACACATGATGCTGCGTTTGGCTATAGAAAAAGTCTCGTGATCGGGTACAATATTGTTGGGAGATGAATTTAATAAAGAAGTTTTGATTAGATCCCAAAAACCCTGAGTATGACATGTTCAGGATAATCTTGATAGACTGAGTCATGTTTTAGTATAGAGTATTCAGGAAGTTATCTGCACCATGTATAGTCAGCAAATATAGATCAGGTTAAGCGAAGACTCGATGAAATGGCGAAGACTCGATGAAGTTCTTTGAAGAAACCGAAGACTTCGATAAATGGCGAAGACTTCGATAAGTTTCAAGAAGAAACTAAAGACTCGATAAATGGCCGTCAAGAAACTAAAGACTCGATAAATCAAGACTCGAAGAAGTTCTTCAAGAAATCAAGACTCGATGAAGTTCTTTCAAGAAACTTAAGACTCGATAAATAAATCAAGACTCGATAAGTTCTTTCAAGAAGCGAAGACTTCGAAGTAAATCAAGACTCAAAGTTAGTTCTTTCAAGAAACCGAAAACTTCGATGAAGTAAATCAAGTCTCAATAAGTTCTTCAAGAAATCAAGACTTCGATAAATCAAGACTCGGGTTAGTTGTCAAGAAAAATCAAGACTTCGATGTAAATAATCAAGACTCAAGATGTCACTAAAGACATCAAGACTACGCCGTTGTAGAATTTCGGCGTCCCGGATTTCGATCCTCCGACCGCCCGTTTCTCCCAACGAAGAAAGTCGAAAAGAGGCAGGGGATTTTCATTTTCGAGAAGAATGTCTACATCATTTGGTTTACATTCTTTTTTTTCTCTAATTGTGGCTCTTTTTGTCACTTGCGGTTTATACATCAAGATTAAGTTCAAATCCGAGAATAACATATCCTCGATTAGGGTTAGCTCGTTGAACTCTT
Source organism: Stenogyne calaminthoides (assembly GCA_037126765.1). Classification (NCBI taxonomy): domain Eukaryota; kingdom Viridiplantae; phylum Streptophyta; class Magnoliopsida; order Lamiales; family Lamiaceae; genus Stenogyne; species Stenogyne calaminthoides. Next base: position 10,117,403 of record JBBCBC010000006.1, read on the forward strand.
GCTCGACTCCATGGAGCGCGAATTCGTTCCTTTCTTGATTTGCTCGTTGGGATTAAGTACAATCTAAGCAACTACACGGTCGAAGAACTTCGGACAATCGACGGATAATTTCAGCGAAGAAGCTAAGATTAGTAGGTCCATGTATAGAGGATTGGTTGATAATGGAGAAGTGATTGTAAAACAGATGAGTTTTGAAAAAACGAAGCAAGTGATCGATTTCCATTAGAAGATTAATCATGTGAACATTGTGAAGCTGCATGGAGTTGGGTATGGCGAGGAAGAGTCGTCTTATCTTGTATTCGATTATCCTTGAATGGGAGCTTAAAGGGACTGTTTGGCGTGCTCAAATTCCGCTCTTCATTGGCATAGAAGGACTCAAATCGCGTTTGATATAGCGGACGGGGCTTCATTATCGCACTATTATGTTAGTCGATTGTGTAGTCATTTGAGCCTAAGTTGTAAAAACATATTCTTGAGCTCAAATTGGAGGGCTAAAATCACGGTGTTTGGAACGAGGAGAGAATCGGACGGGGTGGGGGGTGAAAAAGTCGATATCTATGCGTTTGGAATGGTGATTTTGGAGCTGATATCGGGGAGAGAAGTCGGAGACGGGGAGCGTGTTAGGTTTTTGGGGGGAGGGGATAATGAAGTGGGGTGTTTTGATGAGTTGAGGGGTTTTGTGGATCATAGTTTGAAGGGTGATTATCCTATACATGAGGCCTTATGTTTAGCAGTTTTGGGTGCATCATGTGTTGATGATGATCCTATGCATAGGCCATCTATGGATGATGTTCTTAAAGTTCTTGCTAGAATGGTGTGATTCTGATTCATCATTGAAACATGTATGTGGAATTGGAATGCATGGATTTCATTTCATGGTACTAAAACTATGTAGATGAAAAACATGCATGATTCCTCTAATTAATTGGTCTTTTCTGGCAAATGATCTATTATAATTTATTATATATGTAGGTATGGTTTATTGAGTATGTTTGTTGGTTGTAGAGGGATCACTATATTATGGACAAGATCTGAAATATCCAGTGAAAACTCTTTTTTACCTTAATGAGGGAGGACTTGTAAAAATAAAAATTTCTGATTGAAATATAAAACATGCAAGAGGATAAAATCAAATTATATTAACAAAGTTTTGGGTTGAATTGAAGAGCTTAATTGAGTCTGATTTTTCATATTTAGGCGTTGAATTCCGCATATCTTATTGTTGAATTTTTACAATTGCGCTCATCGGTGCATGATATAATTATGTATCCCGTGGATTCAATTGTTGCAGTGTAAAAACAACACAAATTCAATTACCGTATACACATCATGTTTTGAAAATAGACAATTTTTTAAATGGATAAATATCAAGTTTTCGTAGGATAAAACAAATTTTACGTATTAGTCAATTGTTATTATGTTATGGTAGCTAGAGTAATGGAGTGTTGTTGTTTATATACTTGGCAGTTGGCATCCATTTCAACATCCAATCCATACATATATGATATATACCAAGTATATCCCAATTCATACATTAATTGATGCAACCCACCACCCACTCCAATGTGCCAATGTACGTATATAGAAATTAGAAAATTGATATTATTAGATAATTTATTTTTTAATATATTTCCCAGGTGCATCATATTTTGTGTGACCCATGGCAGATCATCAGAATTATTAAGTTAATAATGACACGTATGAATTAATTATAAGGATTATGATATCAAATTAATTTCAATACTAGGACCTTTTTCAAACAAAGAATACTTGAAAACCTGTGAAACAAAAGTTTGTACTGTACTTTAGGAACCTTAAGTCGGGGTGGTTCGGTGTATCATACCGAAAATTTTAAGTTATACCACTATCGTATCAAAATTTTAGGTATTAAAAAATGTATACCGATATCGTATCAAACCAAATCATATATCGATATATCGTTCTATACCGAAATAGTTTTCCATAAATTTGTATATAGAAGGCGGTGAACTGCTGACACTAGCCCCACCCTCTGAACCACATCGACCGCCTTCATTCTTCGGCCGTATCAATGCCATGAGCCCAAGGTTGTTGCTGAAGTAGAGAGGAAGAGGGAGACAAATGACGACCACCCAATTCTCCAGTAGTGTTTCGTGGAGAGACAGGGAAGAAGAGGCTTCTCGTGTCGGAAAATAAGGAATAGAGATAGATGCATGAAAGAGATATCTGAATCGTTGGAGGTCGTTTTGATTTAATTAGCATTGAGCCATTGATGAACTGCAATTTAATTTATTGGGCAATACCCTATTGATGGACTTTAATATAACATAATGGAAATTGAAAAAAACCAATTAAATAAATTAAAATTATATAAATTTTTTTTTTTTAAAGATCAGTATTTCGGTAGTATATATGATTTTGATACCGCTACCGTACCAAAACTTTCAAGACACAAAAAATATTCCATTAAATATATCAGGTACCGCGGTATAATATATCAGTAGCAATTTAAATTCAAGACACAAAAAATTTCCATTAAATATATATTATGATAACTCTTTATTTATATATGAAAAAATGAATAAAACAATACAATAGAACTTTAAAAATATGTAGAGCACCATGCAACTACAAATACATGGTACAGAAAAAGAAAAAGTAGACGAACGAGTATGTTGATAATACATACTATATAATACTACAATAGAGCATAGACGATCATTTCAATTGTTTGGATCCTTCGGTCTAAAGAGTTGCATCGAACGCTCATTCAAAGGTTGGAGTGGCCTGGAGTTAACTTCAGATTCCTGTACAAATAATCAAAATTAAAAAAATTATTTAGATAGAAACTTAATTATATATTAATTCATGTAATCAACATTCAATTAGGTAACCAAAAATTTGTGTAATTAACACTTACATCATGAACAGCACTGCGAATCAAGTGGACTTGTTCTCTTGTCACTGTCCTCACCTAAAGAATAATTGTGCAACAATAATTATAAAAATATTATTTTTTAAAATATTGATTAGCTAGGCATGCATTATTGATGATTAAAATTTAGGGAGAAATAATGTGTTATTACACATACCTTTCTTACAATTGTCCAGATGATGTTTTGAGTACAAGGAGGGATTGTAAGTGAACCGATGTACCTATAGTACTTTCTGCTCCCCAATTTTATCAACTCTGGATCAATAACACCCATCTCTTTTTCTACATCTTGGACATGAGTGAGAGCTTCTAATTCGCGATTTATCTACAAATGTCCACGATAAAAATGCATCAAATTACAAATTTATATATCCCAACTTTATAAGAATAAATTGAGAAAATAGGCAAAAATGTCCATTTTAAATTTGCATCTCTCTTTTTTGTCTTAAACTTTTTCAACTCACAATTGTGCATTTTTTTTTACTATTCTACCCTTCATCCTTAATCTCATCATATCCCTTAATCACATCTCAATCCCACCACAATTTCCAACATTCAAACAAGACCTGGACCCAACCCAGCCCAACCTGACCCGGTCCAACCCGAACCGTCCCGGCCCGAACCCAGCCCAAAATGGTTCATAGTTCAAGGTTCGGGTTTATGATTCAGGGTTTAGGGTTCAAGATCGTGTTTAGATGGTATATAATTAAATGATGAAATGAGATAAAGATGTGAAAGAGATGAGATTAAGAAGGAAATAGAATGGTGAAAAAATGGCATATTTGTGGGTGGAAAAAGTAAAAAGACAAAAAAGAAAAATACATATTAAAAAGGCAAAAAAGAGTTTCCCCCGAATAAATTTCCTAGACAGAGAGTTTAAATTTACGTACGGTGGATAAGAAAGAGTCTTGACGCCCGATTTTGTACATGATTCCGATCACAGCTGTACGATTGTCGCTACTCTCATGTACCAAATGAACTTCCAAGTCAAATCTGCAATTGGATTTTGATTTTGTTAGAATTATTTACTGCAGTTGGGTTAAAAAAGTAAGTTATTAAGAATTAAATTGGTGAAATAAAAAAATTACCTTCTTCCATTTAGAGTGTGTTCAGAAGGTGAGTGCCAGTGGCATTGCCTAAGGTAATACACGGTTCCATTCATCTGGATGTGTCCTGCATCTCCTGTCCATCTTAACTGCACTCGTAATTAATAACCACATTAATTAATAATTAAATACTTAAATATTAATACTAGATAATTAAGTACTTATTTTGTGAAATTTGATACCGTTACTTATAGGAAAAGTTCAAACAAAACTTATATATCTAATTTATTTGTGATTTTGTACGAATCTAGAAAGAATACAGAAATTACTAAGATTTTACTTTGAATTCGATTCAAGAAATAATACAAAATATAGAATAATTGAGAGAAAGATATATGCATGATGAAATTTGATAAGAATTGATGTCTTGAACAGTTAAAACTGTTGAGAGAAATTAAATAAATAGATTATTCCCGACCCTCCCTACAAGCTAGAACTTTTAGATGAGACGAAATTCTCTCATGGTATCAGAGCCCAGGTTGTGGGTTCGATTCCCGTGGAAGCACTCCACCCATTTAAATTGTCCACTCTGTTGGGCCTCCTCTCCAGAGAGCAGAGGCAATGATTCGGCCCACGAGTGAGGGGGAGTGTTGAGGGAAATTAAATAAATAGATTATTCCCGACCCTCTCTACAAGTTCGAGCTTTTAGATGAGACGAAATTCTCTCAAAAACCATCACAATTATAATTTGTATATATAATTGTATTTGTACTTTCCCCTAAGAACATGAAAACTTATAGACATAACAATATGAACTTTTTTATGAGATGATCAGTCATGAAAACTTGTACAAATATGAAAAAATTATCGAACAATTAAAACTTAATATAGTTAAAACTATATATATATTTAGATAAAAAATGGTGATCTCGTTAAATATATATATATATATATATATAAATATATATATATATATATATATATATATATATACGCACCATCATATCATGGCCTCGATTGACAAGGGTGGCATTAGCAGGGTAGTAATTTCTATTAAGTGTGCCCAAATGTGAAACTATTTGAACCCTTTTATTCAGCAGATCAATCGGCGATTGCATTTGGCCGAATTACAGTCCTTCCATTCGGGGTGGATTTTGCCCCAATGGGCGGCCCGATCTCATTTGTCTTTTAGATAACTAAATTCTCTCTCATTCTCTGCAATTATCATCAACAATTAATTAAAATATATAAACATATGAAATGATAAATTACATAACTAGAAGATGAAAAGAAGTCAATTTAATTATTAGACTTACCAACTTCTTGGGGAGTCGCAAAGCATGCAAATGAGACTAGAAGAAGAAGAAGAATAAGTATGAAGGAGTTCATTGTGTTGTATGAATATCCGAATCTGGATTTGTTGATTTGCAATGGTTTATTTATTTGAATAATGGGAGTTGGTGAGTTGATGGTATGCCTTATATAGGAGCAATTTATAACTGTATATAATACGCAATTATTTCAATTGAAATTGAATGAATTGAACGGATGTGAACGCTAAAAATTAAAGTTACTTAAATGGACTTTTATCTATGAAATGTCAAACGAACGTATCAGAATTTAATGCATTAATTAGAAATTGACAGGAAAATTACATCATGTGTTCTCATGCTATAATAACAATCTAAAGATGACGGAAAAAAATTGCATCACATATCAATTGGTTCACTTTTTATTTTTATAATAGAAAAGTTGTTCCTTTTAAAGCTTTAATTAAAATAACATATTTTACCTTCTTTCTTTTTTTAAAGTAATAATTAGAAAGTGAAACTGGCCGCATAATTAAACGAACTCATGCAGGAAACTATATTTTTTAAAATCGATTTTAACTGGGGTTAATGAATTTAACTCTACAACTTCAAATTTATAATTATAAACCATGTGATGCAGGGCGTTCTTAGTACATTTTACAGTACGTCTCGAAAGGAGATTATCTGTGTTGCACGGGTACGGGTGCGGGGTGTAGATACAATACGATTCGGGTGCAGGATTCGGAGATTTTTAAAATTTTAGGATACGATATGGCGATGATACGTCAATTTATTTTTATTTAATTATATATAACACCTGTAATAATATCAAAAAATTTACAATAATTATATATAACACCTGTAAAAATACCAAGAGTATTTAAAACACATGTACTAATATCAAGAAATTCATCCCATAAGCAACAAAATAACAATTAAATCAAATATCATTAACCTGTGTAGTGTGTGCGTGAATAGTAGGTTTAATTTAGTAAGTTTTAGAGTGTGTCCTTCAAATTATTAGTAAGTAAGTTTTAAAATTTTACTAAAAAACCCCAAAAATTTAATAAATTTTACAAAAAAAACCCCGATACGTATCCGATACGCGTATCCTCGGAACAGGATAAGCGTATTCGATTTAAAAAAAAATAAAAAAAATTGGGATACGCCACGTGGCGTATCCGGTGCGAATCCCAGACGAATCCCACCCGAATCGCACCCTCGGCGAATTCGATACTGCATAGCATACTGCTGATTTTTTAAGAATCCGTGCATTAGAGGAGAGTATTAATACTTAAAGAGATACTCCCTCCATCCATCAAAATTGTGCTCATTTCATTTTGACATGTTATACGGAAAGGTAAATTAAGTACGTTTATGGACACAATTTTTTTTATCTTCATCTTCCAACAATCACTTAATTACTCAATTTATCATTATATTTTACTCACAATCAATTATGTTATTCATAAATGGACTTAATTTACCTTTATGTATAATATATCAAAACGAAATGAACACAATTTTGATGGACGGAGGGAGTATAATATTACTAATCAAAAGGTGTGTGTTACAATAATTCAACTGACTTCTATTTATAATAAATAAAATGCAGGCTCTAACTTCCTCCCAAAGAATGAGACTAAAGTAACAAAGAAAATAAATCAGACATATTAATTAGGTCGATTGTTAAAAAGAAATACGACAAGGCGAAGGCGATAACTCATGCTAGTTGGATTAGATGATTTCATATTATAGATAAACTTGATTCATGTTTCCTTTTATTTTTAAATAAAAAATCTAATAACCAATAAAAAGGTTTATATCCAACAAATTTTTGACAAAGCATATATTATACTCCTTCCATTTCATTTAACTATCATTTTTTGACGTTTCACATAAATTTTGAAAATAATTTAATACACATAATTATTTGATAAAATAACCACTGTACCCATTTTAGTTGTTTACATAAGCCTATATCCCAATAAATGGGACATATTATAAAAATTAAGAAAAATGATAAAGTAGAAACACTATAAAAAAGACGGTGTTTTACGACAGTTTTAGCGACGGTAAAAATCGTCACTACAGGAAGTGGCGATGGTTTTTCAACCGTCGAGAAAACGAGGGTCGCTAACATTTAGCGACGGTTTTTTCCAATCCGTCGCTAACTAGCGACGACTTTTATCCGTCGCAACATAGCGATGGTTTTGTCGACGGTAATATGGACCCGGACCCGGGTCAGAAAACCCGTCGCTAAACCGTCGATAAATTGTCGACGATTATGACGTCATAAAACCGTCGGTATTAGCGACGGCAATATCCGTCGAAATGTGCGACGGTTATAAGCCGTTGGTATTAGCGACGGTTATTGTCGTCGCTATAACCATTGTTAAATCGTGAATTTTTTTTTAAAAAAAAGGCTCACGGTGGTTCGAGCCCGGGCCCGGGGGGCGCCCGGGTGGGCACCGAATCACCCGAGCCATGGACCATCTCGAACCCAACCACCAAACATCTCATATATAAGCCACCAAACCTCCAAATTAAATGAGACAATTATTCGCTCCCATAGGGGACCGAATACGGACCTTGGGTGCCTGAGCGGGGATCAATTCCGCTCGTGCACTTGCTTTCTTGCGTTTACTTAATAAAATTAATTCTATATGTCCTAAAAATCATTTTTTTTATAATTTTTTTTTTAAATTCTTTATTTACATTATCTTATTTATTAATTCAATCACATTTTTATATAATAATTTATAAATTTTATTTATAAATTTAAATTAAATTAAATTATATTAAAATTGTATTTTTTACTTATTTTTAATAAAATTAATTTTATATGTCCTAAAAAAATTGTTTTTTTTTCCATTTTTTTTTTAAATTCTTTATTTCAATTATCTTATTTAATGATTCAATTACATTTTAATATAATAATTTATTTTTTTATTTACAAATTATGAATAAAGGATTATAGTTTTTTAAAATTGTATCTTTATTGGATAATTACCAAAAAATAAATTATGTTAAGCAATGTTAAATAACTTGTAATATGCAAATATAATCGTCAACATGAAATATTACAAATGAAAGACAATATAATTATTATTCGACATCCACATCGTTGCCCCCATCTGTATTATCATCATCCTCCTCGTCGTCGTCCTCCTCGTCCTCCTCCTCTTCCACACCATCTTCGTTCTCATTCACATCATCATCTTCATCATACTTGTTATCCTCCCTGCTGCTGTCAATCTCTATCAAATCTGGACTTGCAGTTGTTAAGTCTACGAAAAGATTGAAATCTCATGTATGCACTTCAGTTTGAGCCTCAACTTGTTCCGTTTAGAATGAAGTGTCGTCAACTGCGGCCATTGATGGCGTTTTAGGAACTTGCACCAGTGATCTCGTCTTTACTTTGCAAACAATCTCCCATTCATTATTTGCTCTCGAACCTAGATACGTGCAGTAGTATACTTGGGATACTTGAGCAGCAAACACAAACGGATCATATCCCAGATATTTTCTTCTTCTAAGAACATCGACCAGTTTGTATTCGGGAAGAATCCTTATTCCTGAAGTAGATGGATCATACCAATCACACTTGGACAACACAACAGTCTTCTCAGGGAACCCGGATATCCTACTTCAGCAACTTCTTGCAGGTGTCCGAAGTAGTCACGACTTTCTCCATTGAACATTACACTGTTAATGCAAACACCACTGTTTGCAGTAGATTTGGTCGATGCATACTCCACCGTATGGAATTTGTATTATTATTTACATAGTATTCTTGGTACGTGTTGACCTGACGTAGTGGTCCTCTACTGAGATCCCGCATAAATGGGTTCTCAATGTGTTGATTATAACCCTGTGACGGTTTTAGGTTAAATATATAATTGTAAACATATAATATGAATTAATTAATAAACGGTGGTTAGATAACACTCACATAGTTTTGGAACCACTCTGGAAAACCACGAGTAATATATTCTCCTACTTGTGCATCTGAGATGTTTGGATGTATACGGTGTAGCTCTTCAATATAGATCCTAATTGAAAGCAATATATTATTAATCAAATATTATATAATAAATATGCTAATTCATCACAATTGAAATACTTACTGAATGCACGGTTCGACTTCATCACAATTGACTAACACATATTTATGTGCAACTTCAATCTCTTGTCGGTTTAACCAGGGTCGTTCAATACTTTTTCCCAAACATCGACCTAGAAACTTAAACATGAACAAGTTGCCCTTAATATCATCTGCAACATTGTATGTGCCTCTACCGGTGTAATTACGAGGCTCTTTTCTCAACCTTGTTCTAACATGATCCTCGAAATAGTAAGAACAAAATGTTGTAACCTCCTCACACAAGTAGGCATTAACAATTGATGCTTCAACTTTTGTCTTTTGTTTAGCATTGAGCTTCAAGTTATGAAGATACCTATAGATATATAATTATAAAAAAATTGATAAGAGCAAAACATAAATATATATATTTGTATAAATAGATGTAAAGTGAAGGTTTACCTCTCAAATGGATACATCCACCTGTATTGCACTGGGCCATCAATTTTGGCTTCATATGCTAAGTATACCGATAAGTGCTCCATCGAATCAAAAAAGCTGGGAGGGAAAATGAGCTCCAACTTGCATAAAATAACTGGAATGTCTTTCTCCAAACGGACCATGTCGTCCCACGTAATCATTGTAGATATTAAATCTTTGAAGAATAGACTCAATTCAATTATGGCCCTCCAAATATTATTCGGTAGGAATTCCCGGAATGCGAGGGGCAACAGTCGTTGCATAAACACGTGACAATCGTGGCTTTTCATCCCAGACACCTTCCCATTTGATCTGTTTACACAACGACTCAAATTGGAGACATAGTCATCTGGAAATCTCAGCTCTTCAATCCAATTACACAAAGTCACTTTCTGTCTCTTATCAAGTGAGTAATTGGCTTGGGGATATCTTCTTGTACTCTCATCCCTCTTCAAGTGATCATGTTTGCATATCTCGTTCAACTCATCACGTGACTTTGAAGTGTCTTTTGTCTTGCCCTACGTATTCATGATTGTGTGGAACAAGTTATCGAACACATTCTTTTCGATGTGCATCACATCCAAGTTGTGCCGAATAAAAAGTGAGCCCCATAATAACATGCAATTATTGATACAATAATCAATACTCTCTACAAGTAGACCCATACTCTTCAACAGATTCTTGGCTTGATATTCTGTAATAGACACCTTATTACCGGGAGGACAAACCTCATTGAACAACTTATTAATCTGATTATAGGCTCTTTGAGAAAGTTTGTTCTCAGCCTTGATAGCCATGAGTCGAGCATTGAATGACAACAGAGAGTGAGTTTGACATACATCATACAGATCTTCGTCAGCTGCTTTGAGTATTCTGTAAAAATTAGATGTTTCATCATTTGGATCCTCCTCCATAGCCTCATCTTGAAACCCATCACCTTTCATGATCATCGTATGATACATATCCGGTGTATCCACTGCAGGTGTCTCGAACTGTACTCCAGGATCATCGACTCCATGATCATCGTGTGTCTCATTGTATTCGAGAGCATTATAATACTCTTCAAGATCATTGAAATCAACATTCAATCGATCTTCACCATGACGTGTCCAATTGTAGTAATAAGGAACAAAACCATTCACGATGATATGTGTTTGAACATCGACAATCATCCTGTATAACTTGTTCTGACACTTTCTTGCATTACACGGACATCTTATACGACCTTCTGAATCTATTGCACCATGATTAGTTGCAAAGTAAATGAAGTTATTAACTTCATTCATGAACGCCGTATTTATACATTCGTTGATAAGTCGATGAGTCGAATACATCCACTGACGATTTGGATATTCCATCTGTTTTAAATCATATCAATATGTTAATTCTACAAAAAATTGGACAGAGTTTCGATTGTATATGTAAATATCCAAATATATTCTTCTATCAAATAACATCAAACAATTATCCACCAAATAATTATTTATGACAACATGCATTTAACATAAACTATCTGCACAATATATATCAACACCAAATACAAAACAAACTTATCAATTATATACATTACAATATATATTTTTAAACGGTAGAAATGTGAAAACGTACGGTAAAATTGTCCTCGATTGTGAAATGCTTCTACTACACAATATGCACTTCAAAAATGATTTTCGTCTCTATCTACATAAATTTTGGTGTTGGTTTTGGAAAAAAAATGAGTTGGCTCGACTGTTTTGTGTAAAATGAAAGCTAGCGATTTTTTTTTGATGATTTTAGCGGCGAACCGGCAATGACGGTTTTTGAAATCATCGACAATAGCGATGGAAATTTTCGTCGTTATTAGCGACGGTTTAGCGATGGAATTCAAAAATCGTCGCTGAAACCGTCGCAAAAAATAGAAATTATTAAAAAAAACAGGAATTAAAATTGTTCAACATAAAATAAATAAAATTAAAATTGTTCAATCATTCATCAAAATAAAAACATAAATTAAAATTGTTCAATCATACATAAAACATTAAAACTTAAACAGAAATCATAAATTGTTCAGAAAATTACAAATTGTTCACATAATTAAAATAACAATATTTAAAATGGATAAACCCTCCAAACAGCCACAATTGAGTCCCATACTTCCGACCCAAGTTGTTCTGATAGGTTCAGCCCTTCATCCGTCTACCGACTACGCTAGTCGTACATCATGTCATGGTACTGTCGTTGAGCAACCTTATAAAATGTCTTTAAACGTCATTGGTCTTGAGATCGGGACTCCGTAATTTGTTTCTATATTTGAATATAATCGACAAATTAATTAATTGTAATAAAAATATATTGAAATAAAATATAAATTAAATTTTATATCGTAAACTCCTTGAAATACATCTGACGTTGGTTAGTTGGCACGTATTTCAATTGTGTGATTGACAAACAATTCCACACACATGATGCTGCGTTTGGCTATAGAAAAAGTCTCGTGATCGGGTACAATATTGTTGGGAGATGAATTTAATAAAGAAGTTTTGATTAGATCCCAAAAACCCTGAGTATGACATGTTCATGATAATCTTGATGATCGAGTCGGGGTTTTTTAGTATAGAGTATTAGGAAGTTATCTCGCACTATGTATAGTCAAGAAATATAGATCGTTAGAAACCAAGATCAAGAAGTAAATCAAGACTCAAGAAGTTGTCAAGAAATCGAAGACTCAGAAGTAATCGAAGGCTCAAAAGAAGTTTCAAGAAACTAAAGACTCAGTAAGTAACTAAAGAAACTAAAGACTCAAGAAGTAATCAAGACTCAAGAAGTTGTCAAGAAATCAAGACTCAAGAAGTTGTCAAGAAACTTAAGACTCAAAGAAGTAAATCAAGACTCAAAGAAGTTGTCAAGAAATCAAGACTCAAGAAGTAGTCAAGAAATCAAGACTCAAGAAGTAAATCAAGAGTTAGAAGGTCAAGAAATCAAGACTCAAGAAGTAATCAAGACTCAAGAAGTTGTCAAGAAATCAAGACTCAAGAAGTAAATCAAGACTCGTGTTAAGGTCAAGAAATCAAGACTCAAGAAGTAAATCAAGACTCAAGATGCTACTAAAGACATCAAGACTCAAGACATCAAGACTCGAAGACATCGAAGACTCGAGAAGATATCAAGACTCGTAAGATATCAAGACCCAAAGATTTTATCAAGACTCAAAGATAACCCTGAATGTTCGGAGACATGAATAATATCTATCTCAAAACTACAAAACCGAGAAAACACAAATATTCGTAAAAGTATATATTGCCCAAAACATTCATATGCAGACAAAAAGGAACTAAGTCTAAGTGTTGTTTAAGGTTATCTCATTCAGAGAGATTGACAAAAAAGATTTCATTATGTTTGTCTACATTTATCAAGACAAGAACCAATCGAGGAGGAAGACAACACTTGCTTTGGTAAATAGTCTATTTTCTTTGAAAGACTTTGGTGGTCTCTTGAATAGATCTGTTTTGCCGATATCTTACAAGGCTCGACCATCATGCCTTCTAAGAAACTTCCTATGTTCTCTGTTGAGAGCTATGATCTATGGAGATTGAGAAACGCAGGCTCATCTCAGATTCAAAACATGAAAGAATGTGGAGAGGGTTTTCGAAGGACCATTCAAATTTCTTGTTAGAATCCCAGAATCAACGTCTTTGAGAGGAATGATCCCAGAGATGAATTTCCAAAGTCTGATGATCAACTTACTCCTGATGAGAGAAAGTTAGTCAATCTTGACTACATTGCTAAAGATACTTTGTATAGCACTATTGATGATGGTGTTATGGGGTGATTTCTCACTGTGAAACTGCAAAAGAAATATGGGACACACTTGTTCGTTATGTGTTAAGGCACAAATCATATTAAGGAAAACAAACTTTATGTTGCTATTGGAAAGTTTGATAGCTTTGAAATGGAAGATAGTGAATCCATTGACAAACTTGAGGTCCGATTCACTAGCATCATGAATGATCTGAGTGCTCTTGGGAAAATATACCCACAGAGAGAGAAATGGGCTTTGAAAATTCTTAGAGGATTATCTAAGAAATGGGATATATCTTTGTGGTATTTGAAAACACCAAAAATATTGATTCCATGTCATATCAACAAGTTTTCTCCGAATCGAAAAGCTTATGAGTTTGTGATTGACAAGAAATCTAAGAAATCGACAAACAAAGATGATTCTTCATCTAGCAAGAATGTGGCTTTCAAAGCCAAAGAGAAATCTCAGAAGATTAGAGAGTTCGAGAACTCACTTGCCAAAAAATCGGGATGAAAGCGGGAGGATAAACTAATCTTGATGGCAAGGAGGTTTGAAAGACTCAATAGCGGATATGGGAAATATAAGAAATATTACGGGAATCTGCGGTGTACAAGAGAGACTCAAAAGTCGAGGATGATATAATCGAGAAAAGAAAGGACCAGAAAGCTGAAGGATCTTCATCCAAAAAGAAGAACTCCAAGACCAAGGAGGAAAGTGATCAGGATGATCATGCCAACAGATGCTACAACTGTCAAAAAGAAAGGTCACTTCCAATATGAGTATCCCCGAAATGAAAGTGAAAAAGAAAAGAAAGGAAAGACAAGCCAAGAGAGACAAGAAGATCTCCAGCAAGAAAGCTATGATTGCTGAGGAAGAAGTGTTGGGGAATTAATTGCACGGATCTATTCGGGATGAATATTTAAATACAAATTTAATTCTAACAATTATTACTAGCATGAATTAATCCTATATTAATTCAAATAATAATTCAACAACAAATCATGCATATAAACAGTTCACGTAAATTCTACGCATGCGAAATTACTACGAGTTTATGTGAACTAACCTCTTGGAGTGACAATGGTCTCGTCGATTAAACACATCAAAAAACCTTCCCAAGTATTCCCTAGTCCTTGCTCGACAATCCAGGTGGAAGGAAGCTCGCGAACAATTAACAAAAAGAAAAATAAACTTTGTTGCACCACCTTTGTGGATTTACTAATTTTTTCAGCACATGGAATTGTACTTGGGAATGAAAGAATCATCCCCTATTTATAGATGGGGTGGTGGTCGAAATTTTGAGGAAAAACCAATGTGGGAAAATCTTTTCTTGATCTCCAAGAAATCTTGAATATATCTCCTATATTCTTTTCTCCATAATTAAAATATTCCACAAAAATTCCACCTCATCTTGTTATGGCAATATTTTCGAAAATCAAGAGACAAGAATCCAAGATTTGGATCTTCTTGAATTTATGACATATACTTGCATTTCAAGAAATACATATCTTCCATAATATCTTTTCAAGAAAATCAAGAAAATCTTTCTTTCCCTTTTATTTAAAAAATTTCGAAAATCACATATGAATAACCAAGTGGGAGATTTCTTGAATTTAATGAGATAATCTTGTATTCCAAGAATACATATCTTCATTCCATAACAAAATTCAAAGAAAATCTTTCTCCCCTTTTATTCATAATTTTCGAAAATTATGAGGAAAAATAAGCAACAAATTTATTTTATTTTTAAACATCTTTTTCAGTTATTGGACTTTATGTTGGGCTACTTGGGGGGCCTTTAGGAGAATTAAGATTGGACCTTCCAATGGATCTTGAATTATCAATATTGAGCCACAATATTATTCAAGTCCATAAATATTAATTAATCCCACTACATAATTAATATTCCTTTGTCCATCTTAACTCATCTGGTCAATATGGCTCCCGATTATTATTTCCGTGTTTAAGATTATCTAGCCCATTAATTAATTCAAGCCCTTTGAAATAGCTTTCCATTAATTAATATCTTTTGTCCTTGGTTAAGAACGATTCAACATTATTATCCATACTGAAACTAGTTCCACTTGCAAGATTTGGTATGATAAATCTTATGAACCTCCCAAGGGGCCGTCGAACAAAGCGTGATTTTACACACGATTCTCCGTATTAAATCTTAGCAATCGCATGTGACCAATAATATTGCCCAAGATATAAAGTATTGAATCTCGTTGATTCTCTACCCATAATAAGTCAAAGCAATAATTACTAACCACACACGATCCTATTTAAGGAACGAAGATTAAGAAATAACGAACCACTGAGGTCTAATTTTTCCTAGTTCAGTGTTGAAGAATTTGTCCTCCTGTAGGTCCTATTCAGTGCATCAGTCATGCACTAGTGTAATCTCTTGGTCAAGACAAGCCAATCTGAGCCTTACACTTCAACCTTTCACGATGGATTGTTCATTTCCATCTAAGTCGTGAATGGTGTACTTTTAGTTACAAGGAGGCTGTTAATTTAATCTTCGTGATCCGGTATCACTAAATTAACTACAATGTAACACGTCTTATTTATTGAACAATTATGCAAAGTAAATATATGTAACATTCAATGATATTTAAAGCATCAGTGATAAATAATTTATTTCATAAATAAGTCCGAAATTAGTTTTGATTATACAAAGTAAAAGCATACTTTCCAGTATAATCCCAATAATCTCCCACTTATACTCAAAAGTCCGCTTTTAAGTATACTACAAAGATGTCTCGTGTAGTTCTGTCGTGACATCTAATGTCACCTACACGAACCTAATAATTTCTCCCACTTATACTCAAAGAAGATTGACAACGGTCTTAACACCCGTTCCTTCCACATGTCTCTCGAATGTATTCTGAGACAGACCCTTTGTGAATGGATCTGCTAGGTTGTCTTCTGACGCGATCTTTGTCACCTCTATATGTCCTCTCTTAACGATTTCTCGTATAAGATGGTATTTCCTTTCAATGTGTTTGCTAGCCTTGTGGGCTCTTGGTTCCCTTGTGCTGGGCAAATTAGAAACTACGTCCAAGTCCACTAGGAAGTTCTTGAGCCAAAGCAAGCAACTACATATTCGGCTTCCATGGTAAAATCTGTGATGCATTTCTGCTTAACGCTTCTCCATGTCATGGCTCCTCCCCCCATGCAAAACTCACTACCGGAGGTAGATTTTCTAGAATCTAAGTCTGATTGGAAATCCAAGTCCGTGTAGCCGATGGGGATTAGATTATCTGACTGATAAATCAACATTCTATCTCGAGTTCTTTTCAGATACTTCAGAATGTTTTTAGCGTAAGTCAATGTTCTTTCCGGGTTACTTTGATATCTTGCCACCATGCCAACGGCAAAGAGATATCCGGTCTCGCATACACAAAGACATTGCATACATAAGGCTTCCGACAAATACATAAGGAATGCCTTTCATGTCATCTATCTCCTTTTGTGTCTTAGGGCACATTTCCTTGGATAGATGGATTCCATATCTGAAAGGTACGAAGCCTTTTTTGGAATCCTGCATGCTGAATCGTTTCAAGACAGTGTCTTATGTATGAAGTTTGCGATAAGCCTATCATCCTTTTCTTGCGATCTCGAGTGATCTTAATCCCAAGGATATGTCCGACTTCCCCTAAGTCCTTCATATCAAACTATTTTGAAAGCCATGCCCTTATGTCTGATAACACCTTTACATCGTTCCCGATGATCAGAATGTAAATCTCGATAGTCTTAAGAATACCAATGCGATTCGACACATTTTTTGTACACACAACTTTCGAACTCATTTTGATCAAACCCATAAGACTTTATAACATGATCAAAACATTGGTTCCAAGCTCTGGATGCCTGTTTGAGTCCGTAAATGGACTTCATGAGCTTACAAACTAGGTGTTCTTGGCCTTTTTCAATGAAGCCTTGGGGTTGTTGCATATAGATTTCTTCATCAAGACTTCCGTTAAGGAAAGCTGTCATGACATCCATTTGCCAGATTTTAAAGTCGAGATGCGTAGGAATCGACAAGAGAATTCGGATGGACTTGAGCATTGCTACAGGCGAAAAAGTTTCCTCATAGTCGATCCATTCTTTCTGAGTATAACCTTTTGCCACAAGCCTTGCCTTGAAGGTTTCCACCTTCCCGTCCGGTCCTCTTTTTCTCTTGTATACCCACTTGCAACCAATGGGTTTGACCCCATTAAGTGGTTCGACTAGCTCCCACACTCTGTTATGATCCATAGAACCCATCTCGCTTTCATTCATTGTTGTTTGCCAAGAAACCGCATCCTTGTCTTGGATTGCCTCGTCATATGTCCATGGGTGCGATTCGTCTTGTCCGGGGAATCAAGTCGAGGGACTCTCCTATCCCCATGAATCTCTCGGGTTGTCTCACAACCCTCCCACTACTGATGAGGTTCGGTTGTGTAAGTGTGTCATTTGGTATGTCATCTTATGCAGTTATAAGAATCGAGGTTGGCCCCCTTAGCTCATTTAAGGTAATCTCACATACGGGTCTTCTTTTTGTTCATATAGTCTTCTTCCAAAATTCTAAAGTGGGTGCTTATTACCACCTTTTGATCTTCGGGACCATAGAACATACACTCTTTTTGTTCCTTGGGGTATCCTACAAACAACCTTAATTACGATCGAGGATCCAATTTTTTTTGGCTTCCTTGTCCAACACGTGGGTTTAACACCCCAAATTTTCATGTGTCTCAAACTGGGCTTGCGCCCGGTCCACAATTCTTTGGGAGTTTTGGGAACCGATTTGGATGGCACCAAGTTCAGAATATAGGCCGCCGTTTCCAAGGCATGACCCCAGAACGACTTGGGAAGATCCGCATAACTCATCATAGATCAAACCATTTCCAAAAGAGTTATGTTTCTTCGCTCTGCAACCCCGTTTTGTTGAGGGGTTCCGGGTGCAGTTAGCTGGGATGCAATCCCTTTATCAGACAAGTAGTTCAAAAACTCATCGTTGAGGTACTCGCCTCCACGATCGGATCGTAGAGACTTGATACGTTTTTCCCTATGATTCTCTGCTTGAGCCTTAAATTCTTTGAATTTCTCAAAGGTCTCAGATTTATGCTTCATAAGGAAAATATAATTGTACCTTGAGTAGTCATCAATAAAAGTGATGAAATACTCATAACCTCCCTTTGCTTTGGTTGACATTGGACCACATACGTCTGTGTGAATGATTTCTAACACTTCTTTGGCTCTATTCCCCTTGGCTCCAAATGCCCTCTTGGTCATTTTACCCTCCAAACATGATTCGCAGGTTGGAATTGGTTTAACTTGGAGAAACTCCAGTGAACCGTCTTTCACCAACCTTTGGATCCTCTTTGGATTAATATGTACCAATCTTAGATGTCATAGAAGTGTCTCGTTCACGTCTGATGAACATTTTCTTTTCTCGGAAACAATTTATGTGTTATAGGATACATTTCTTGAGTGGTGTGCACAGTTAATTGTATAGAGATTATTCGACGACGTTCCATGACAGATAAATTTATCATAAAGAGAAATGGTAACAAATTTATTAAAAGTAACCGAATATCCATCAAGGTAAAGTTTAGAAACTGAAATTAAATTCTTTCTAAAATTCGGAACGTAAAGAACATCTCTTAAAATTAAAACTCTGTCTTCAAAAGACAGGTGCACTTCTCCCACTGCTTCAGCTGCCACTCTCGTAGCATTGCCAGTGTGATGAGGATCTCACTCTCACTAAGTTGTCGGGTCCGCTTGAACCCCTGTAAAGTGAAACAAACATGATCAGTGGATCCCGTATCCACCACCCATAAATGGGAGGCATACGCCGCTAAGCAAGTTTCAACAACTAGTGCGTGAGAATTACCTTTCTTTCCATTCCTTTTGGGTTTGGAACAGGCTGACCTCCTATGTCCCTTTTCACCGCAGTTAAAACATTTTCCTTTTGGTACTTTCTTGACACCCATGCAGCTAGCTGTCTTTCTCTCACTTTTCTTAGTGATGAGTTTGCTTTGGTTCTGACCACTTTCCTTTTCTTGAGACTTGCCTTCCATTGGCCTAGATCTTGAGAAAAGACTTTTGGTCACCAATGCTTCGTCTTTCTTTCCTAAATGCTTCTCTATTTTCTCCAAGGCTTCTTGTAGAATGTCCATAGTAAACATGTGATCACTCATCACAAAACTACAGTAAAACCCATCGAAGCACCTTGGAAGAGTTAGCAAAAGAAATTCAATTTGGGCCTCATCACAATACTTAGTACCGAGATAAGCCAATTTTTCAAAATGGCGTTTAATTCTGAGAACATGCTCCCTTACGGGTGTTCCCTCAGCCATCTTTAGCCTGGCCACGTCGTCATTTTTAAACTGATTGATCATGCGGTCTTTTGTTAAAAACATTTCTTCAAGACTTTGTATAATTTCTGCAGCAGACTCAACACCTTCATGAATGTGTCTCAAATCATCAGACAGTGAAGTCAAGATTACACGTTTCATGGGTTCATTGGCCTGCTCCCAAATATTATACAAGTATCTTTCCGCATTAGCTGATTCATCAGTAAGCTTACGGGGCTTGGGTACATCAAGAACCCAATGATGTTCTTGTGCAGGTAGGACAAAACTCATATTTCGTTTCCAAACATTATAGTTGTCACCAGTTAATTGGTGTTCTTTGAGTGTATATAACAGTGGATTAAAAGGTTGCGACATGATGAACTAAAATAAATAATAATATGCATAAGCACAAATATATCACAAAATTCGATCACATGTTTCATATTAAAATCTCAAAAAAAATATGAACATGCATCAGCCAACATCTCAAAACAGTTTAAATAAGCAATGTGGGGTGGGTCATTATTTAAACACATTCAAGCGAGTTATAAACAAAACGATTTACAAACCTTTAATATCCAGATTAATAGTTGGCTCCCACTTGACCAATATAAAATTGACAGGGACTTTGGGGAAGTATATGCATATCAATTTTATACCTAAGTAATAACCATGATTAAATACATAATTATTATTTCGCTTTGAACGAGCCTCGTGGGGAGGATCATAAATGCGCCACTAGTAGTAATCCACAATCATCCATCCGGAATTTATTCATGTGAAAGCTATCTTTTGACCGTCCCGTGGGGGGAATTTCTCCAAAAGAATTCATAAATAAATAAATCATGGAGGTCAAAATTAATTCAATTTTATTGTCCGGAATAAAATTGTCAATTAATTATTTAAACATACTCAGTAATTTTTTAAGGTGAGATTTTTCATTGGGCAATTCTCATGCAAACACATTTAAACAAATTAAATAAAGCACAAGAAATCACAACAATAAATCAAGCAAAGCGAAAAAATAAACATATTGGGCACAAATTATCCAATTGTCATGGTTTGATTTTTCTTGGCTTGATTTTGAAGAAACGCCATCTTGAATTTCTCCCACTCGATCATCTCGAAAAGAACTCCGTCTCGAAATGCCACGCCAAGTAGCTCGCAGCCGGGATGCACGCCCGTATCCGGTTGGCCCCTTGGCCGAGCGACCACGTCCGTGCGTCTTGGCACAACGCGCATCACCCATCGGTGCTCGACAACCTCTAAGAAGCGCCGATCGCCTTAACAACCTCGGGGGGTTCGGCGACGCGTGCCAGCCAGCGCGCCTCGCCAGACCTCGCCTACCCGCCGGAACTTGAGCGAGAACTTCGTCGCCTTACAAGACGGCGCCGCGGTTGCTTTCGCCAAATACGCCCGCGTCTTCGACTCGCTGGGCGACCTGTTGGGATTATCTTTGGAAAGTATGATTTTACTTTGTATAATCAAAATTGAATTCGGACTTATTTATTCTTGAAATAAATTGTTTATCACCGATGCTTTAAATATCATCGAATGTTACATATATTTCTTTGCATAACTGTTCAATAAATAGTCGTGTTACATTGTAGTTAATTTAGTGATACCGGATCACGAAGATTAAATTAATAAATCCCTTGTAACCAAAAAGTACACCATTCACGACTTAGATGGAAATGAACAATCCATCGTGAAAGATTGAAGTGTAAGGCTCGAGATTAGCTTGTCTTGACCAAGAGATTACACTAGTGCATGGTGATGCCTTTGAATAGGACCTCTGAGGAGGACAAATTCTTTAGAACTGAACAAGGAAGAATTAGACCTCAGTGGTTCGTTATTTCTTAATCTTCGTTCCTTAAATAGGATCGCGTGTGGTTGGTAAATATTGCTTTGACTTATCACGGGTAGAGAATCAACGAGATTCAATACTTTTTATCTTGGGCAATATTATTGGTCACATGCGATTGCTAAGATTTAATACGGAGAATCGTGTGCAAGTACGCTTGTTCGATTTGCCCCCTTGGGAGGTTCATAAGCTTTATCATACCAAATCTTGCAAGTGGAACTAGTTTCCGGTATGGATAATAATGTTGAACCGTTCCTTAACCAATGACAAAATATATTAATTAATGGAAAACTATTTCAGTGGCTTGAATTAATTAATGGGCTAGATAATCTTAAACACGGGAAATAATAACGGGAACCATATTGGTATAATATGGGTTAATATGGATAGTGCAATATTAATTATGTAGTGGGATTAATTAATATTTATGGGCTTGAATAATATTGTGGCCCAATATTGATAATTCAAGATCCATTGGAAAGTACAATCTTAATTCTCCTAAAGGCCCCCTAAGTAGCCCAACATAAAGTCCAATAACTAAAAAAAGTGTTTAAAAATAAAATAAATCTTGTTGCATATTTTTCCTATTTTTTTTCGAAAATTATGAATAAAAAGGGGAGACAGATTTTCTTTGAATTTTGTTATGGAATGAAGATATGTATTCTTGGAATACAAGATTATCTCATTAAATTCAAGAAATCTCCCACTTGGTCATTCATAGAGAAATTTCGAAAATTTTGGAATATAAAGGGCAATAAAGATTTTCTTGATTTTCTTGAAAAGATATTATGAAAGATATGTATTTCTTGAAATACAAGAATATCTCATAAATTCAAGAAGATCCAAATCTTGGATTCTTGTTCCCTAATATTTCGAAATATTCCATAACAAATAAGAGAGTGAGATTTTGTGGAATATTTTAATTATGGAGAAAAGAATATATGAGATATATTCAAGATTTCTTGGAGATCAAGAAAAGATTTTTTCCTCCCTATTCCACATGAAATTTCGACCACCACCCTCTATAAATAGAGGATGAATGTTTCATTCCCAGCAACACACACGAAAATTGGTTTTTCGGAAAAATATCAGCGTCGATAAAATATCAAATATTTTGAAACGTCGACAGATTGTATTTTTTCGAAAAATGTCAATTGTGAGTAGTGTACAATTCCATGTGCTGGAAAAATTAGCAAATCCAAAAAGGTGGTGCAACAAAGTTTATTTTCCTTTTGTTAATTGTTCGCAAGCGTTCTACCACCGGATTGTCGAGCAAGGATTAAGGGAATACTTGGGAAGGTTCTTTTGGTGTGTTTAATCAACGAGGTCATTACCATTCCAAGAGGTACGTTCACGTGAACTCATAGAAATTCTGCATGCGTAGGATTTACGTGAACTGTTTATATGCATGATTTGTTGTTGAATTATTATTTGAATTAATATAGGATTAATTCATGCTAGTAATAATTATCAGAATTAAATTTGTATTTAAATATTTATCCCGAATAGATCCGTGCAACTTATTCCCCAACAACTGGTATCAGAGCCTCGATTTCAGGCTCTGAATTTTAGATTGTAATTTAATTCGTTTTCATTAAATTTGAAATTGAATAGTAGAATTGCTAGATCTTTTTTGCAGGTATCCAATTGTCATGGAATTTAATGTGTTTATTTATGCATGCATATAAATTGTGGTTTTTAATTCGATTCGTTCGAATTCGTTTTGCCTCGTGAGAAAATCCACTAGTAGATTAGGATTTGTTTGATTTGATCAACGTAATAGACTAGTCTAGATCTAGGTTTATTTATTTTTTATAAATAAATTATAACCGGATCGAAAACGGAGGCGGAGACGAAAAATTAAAGGATAGATCCAGAACCTTACGCGGATGACGTGCATCGTGCGAAACGTGCCAAGGGAGGCACGCGTACGACATGGACGTCGCCATGCGGATGGGCACAACGCTAGGCGTCGGGCAGGATCGGCCTGGACGCGCCCGGGTGTGGGCGGGCAACGCGCACGGGCAGCTGCTTGTGGGACCATGCGCTGGCTTGCCGAGGGAAGGCCCGGGGGCGTCTTTGCGATGCCGAGGTCATGGCGAATGAGATGGCTCATGAGCTTGCTGTTGATCTTGTAGCGTCGCGCTAAAGTTCTGGCCGAGGCGTGCTTGAGGCACGGGCGGGCGGTACTGCCGGCGTCTTTGAGGCTACCGAACTCGACTTCGGCGGGACCGGCGGATCTTGGCGTCATCCGGTTGCGAGCTACTTGGCGTGGCGTTTCGAGACGGAGTTCTTTTCGAGACGATCGAGTGGGAGAAATTCAAGACGACATTTCTTCAAAATCAAGCCAAAAAAATCAAACCATGACAATTAGATAATTTGTGCCCAATATGTTTATTTTTCCGCTTTGCTTGATTTATTATTGTGTTTTCTTGTGCTTTATTTAATTTGTTTAAATGTGTTTGCATGAGAGTTGCACAATGAAAAATCTCACCTTCAAAAATTACTAAGTATGTTTAAATAATAAATTAACAATTTTATTTTGGAAAATAAAATTGAATTAATTTTGACCTCCATGATTTATTTATTTGTGAATTCTTTTGGAGAAATTCCCCATTTTTTGACGGTCAAAAGTTAGCTTTCACATGAATGAATTCCAAATGGATGATTGTGGATTATTACTAGTGGCGACGATGACCCCCCACGAGGCTCGTTCAAAGCGAAATAATGATTCTCAGATTTAATCATGGTTATTACTTAGGTATAAAATTGATATGCATATACTTCCCAAGTCCTGTCAATTTTATATTGGTCAAGTGGGAGCCAACTATTAATCTGGATATTAAAGGTTTAATAAGCTGTTCTTGTTTTAACTTTGCTTGAATGCGTTTAAATAATGACCCACCCCACGTGGCTTATTTAAAACTGTTTTTGAGATGTTGGTGATGCGTGTTCATATTTTTTTGAGATTTTAATATGAAACATGTGATCGAACCTTGTGATATATTTATGCTTATGCATATTATTATTTATTTCAGTTCAACATGTCGTAACCTTTTAATCCACTGCTATTATACTTAAAGTCAATAGAATAAGTATGGAAACTATATTGATTGGAAACGGAAAATTATAATTGTCCTAACTGCACAAAAGCACAAGTGGATTCTTGACACACCAAAATCAGATGAGCCAACTGACGAGTAAAAAATGCGAGACTCGTCAGATCACCTTGCGAGAGATGTCTTCGCTGTAATTGGTGGAGGGAAAACCCGTGAGGGATTACGTCCTCAAAATTGATGGCCCATCTGAACAAACTTGAAGTTCTGAGTACATATTATAATCTGGAGACTCAGATGAATTTGGTACTTCACTCTCTGCCCAAAAGTTTCTGAGTAATTTTGCCTCGCTAGCTGATTTGTTGCAAGCTTTGGTCTCGGCAGAGATGTTGATGGGGCACCGAACTCAAGCTTTGACGGCAAGTGGTCCGTCTTCATATTCTAGACCAAGGGATGGAAAGAAGAAGAAGGTGACCAAAGGCCATAAGCAATCAGACTCAACTGTTGCCAAGGGCAATGATAAGATGACGAATGCTGGTGGTGTCAAGGAAAATCCAAAGAGGAAGTGCTTAAGCTGCGGTGAAAGAGGACAATGGAGGTTTGCCTGTTCCAACCCCAAAAGGGCCAGAAAGAAAGGTAATTCTCACGCACTAATTGTTGAAACTTGTTTAGCGGAGTATGCTTCTCATTCGTGGGTAGTTGATACGGGATCCACTAATCATGTTTGCTTCACGGGTTCAAACTGATCCGACAACT
Source organism: Stenogyne calaminthoides (assembly GCA_037126765.1). NCBI lineage: Eukaryota > Viridiplantae > Streptophyta > Magnoliopsida > Lamiales > Lamiaceae > Stenogyne > Stenogyne calaminthoides. The sequence continues at coordinate 10,143,035 of JBBCBC010000006.1, forward strand.
TAGTGGCAGTGAGATCCTCATCACAATGGGCGATGCTACGAGAGTGGCAGCTGAAGCAGTGGGAGAAGTGCACCTGTCTTTTGAAGACAGAGTTCTAATTTTAAGAGATGTTCTTTATGTTCCCAGTTTTAGAAAGAATTCACTTCCAATTTCTAAAATTCTGTTAATAGACACTTAGTTTCTTCTAATAAGAATGAAATCATTTCTTGAAATGATGAGTGTATCTGTTATGGGACATTGATGGAAAATCTCTATACAATTAACTGTGCACACCACTCACAAAATGCATCTTATAACACATCAACTGTTTCCGATAAAAGAAAACGTGAACGCGATACTTCTATGGCATCTAAGATTGGGACATATTAATCCAAAGAGGATCCAAAGATTGGTGAAAGACGATTCACTGGAGTTTCTCCAAGTCGAACCAATTCAAACCTGCGAATCATGTTTGGAGGGTAAAATGACCAAGAGGGCATTCAGATCCAAGGGGAATAGAGCCAAAGAAGTGTTAGAAATCGTTCACACAGATGTATGTGGTCTAATGTCAACCAAAGCAAGAGGAGCTTATGAGTATTTAGTCACTTTTATTGATGACTACTCAAGGTACAGTTATATTTTCCTTATGAAGCATAAATCTGAGAACTTTGAGAAATTCAAAGAATTTAAGGCTCAAACAGAGAATCATAGGGAAAAACGTATCAAGTCTCTACAATCCGATCGTGGAGGTGAATACCTCAGTGATGAGTTTTTGAACTACTTGTTCGATAAAGGATCAGATCCCATTAATCGCACGGAACCCCTCAACAAAATGGGGTTGCAGAGCGAAGAAACAGAACTCTTTTGGAAATGGTTAGATTTATGATGAGTTATGCGGATCTTCCCAAGTCGTTCTGGGGTCATGCCTTGGAAACAACAGCCTACATTCTGAACTTGGTGCCATCCAAATCGGTTCCCAAAACTCCCAAAGAATTGTGGACAAGCGCAAGCCCGGTTTTGAGACACATGAAGATTTGGGGTGTCCGCCCCACGTGTTGGACAAGGAAGCCGATGAATTGGATCCTCGATCAGAATTAAGGTTGTTTGTGGGATACCCCGAGGGAACAAAAAGGTGTATGTTCTATGGCCCCGAAGATCAAAAGGTGGTAATAAGCACCGACTTTAGATTTTTGGAAGAAGACTATATGAACGAAAGAAGACCCATAAGTGAGATTACCTTAAATGAGCTAAGAGGGGTAACCTCGGTCTAACTGCACAAGATGACATACCAAAGCGACACACTTTACACAAGGAACCTCGTCAGTAGTGGGAGGGTTGTGAAACAACCCGAGAGATTCATGAGAATAGGAGAGTCCTCGGACTTGATTCCCGGTCAAGACGAATCCAGACCCATGGACATATGACGAGGCAATCCAAGACAAGGATGTTTCTTGGCAAACAAACAATGAAAGCGAAATGGGTTCTATGTATCATAACAGTGTGGGAGCTAGTCGAACCACTTAGTGGGGTCAAACCCATTGGTTGCAAGTGGGTGTATAAGAGAAAAAGGACCGGGGCGGGGAAGGTGGAAACCTTCAAGGCAAGACT